>CM055747.1:11017877-11042558 GCA_029465975.1 Dallia pectoralis | reverse complement strand
CAAACTGGAAGACCTAAACAGAATCTGGCAGGTGGTCACGATATGGCTGAATGGTGGGGCAGGCGACTCGTTGGAGGGTGGGGCCGGCGACTCGTTGGAGGGTGGGGCCGGCGACTCGTTGGAGGGTGGGGCCGGCGACTCGTTGGATGGTGGGGCCGGCGACTCGTTGGATGGTGGGGCCGGCGACTCGTTGGATGGTGGGGCTGGCGACTCGTTGGATGGTGGGGCTGGCGACTCGTTGGATGGTGGGGCCGGCGACTCGTTGGAGGGTGGGGCCGGCGACTCGTTGGAGGGTGGGGCCGGCGACTCGTTGGATGGTGGGGCCGGCGACTCGTTGGAGGGTGGGGCCGGCGACTCGTTGGATGGTGGGGCTGGCGACTCGTTGGATGGTGGGGCTCGTTGGATGGTGGGGCTGGCGACTCGTTGGAGGGTGGGGCCGGCGACTCGTTGGATGGTGGGGCCGGCGACTCGTTGGAGGGTGGGGCCGGCGACTCGTTGGATGGTGGGGCTGGCGACTCGTTGGACGGTGGGGCTGGCGACTCGTTGGATGGTGGGGCCGGCGACTCGTTGGAGGGTGGGGCTGGCGACTCGTTGGAGGGTGGGGCCGGCAACTCGTTGGAGGTGGGGCCGGCGACTCGTTGGAGGGTGGGGCTGGCGACTCGTTAGTGGGCGGGGCCGGCGACTCGGCTGGTCATCTTCTTCGCTGCAGGTCCAAGGAATTGGTCTGGGGGAGTGGGTGGAAGTTCCTCCAAATCAGAACGCTCACTTGATTCTGATTGGCTGCTCATTTGACTCTGGAGAACTTTTGCACTTGCCCTAGAGAGGTATAAACATACACCTACTTACAGCTTCCATATATTGGTAGAAGTAATTATCTATAACCTGCATTCCCCCACAAACACCTACTTTCTTGTTCTCGAGCCACCATCTGTGTCAGTCAGGTCTGATGAGTATTCAGCTTGATGTAGCTTTGCCCTGGCATCTGCATAATTAGCTGTAAAATATGACACATAACAGGTGTGAGGCAGATATTGAAATTCAAAAAAATTTGCATAAGCATTTACAACCATGGAAGCAGCATTAATTGCAGAATACATGCACATACATTATATAACGCAGGTGTCAAATCTGATCAGCAAAGGTATGGTTTGGTTGTAGGATTTCTATCCAAGCAAAAGCACATCTGATATGACTCAAGTGTGTGATAAATTGAATTAATCAGTCGAGTCTGGTGTGATCCAGCTCAGGAAAAATCACGATTCACGATTTTATCACGATTCTTTTTCATGTTGATTTTTAAGACTATTTTGCAAATTACTGAGCTGCAATACAAGCAAATTATATCTCCATTTAAAAAATATAGCGATACAAGGTAACAAAACATAAAAGGGAAAAATATTTAAAGTAGCATATTTTAATCACGTGTATATTTAATGGAAGTGCAATTGTGCAAAGAAGCACCTTCATTCTCATCCGCAGCTTCACCATCCATTCACTGTGTAACCTGCCATCCATCTACAGCATCAGATGATCTACTGTGTTATCATCCTGAATTAAATGAATTATGAATTATCAAGTAAAACATTTTACTAAAATAGTATGTAGCCTATTTATTGTCTTATGTAACCATACAATACAAATTTAAAACCATGATTTTAAAATGCACAGGCTATGATATTTAAATTTCTAATGATCGAATAAATGAAAATCCATCAAACTGTATGTCCTATTTTGATGTAATAAATGCTAAAACATTTTAGATCACAAGCGACGCGCAATCAAATATTTTGCGCATGATTGGCCGTATATATTGCAACATAGACTGTTGAAATAAAAACATTAGGCTACAGTATAATTCGATCATTTACATTTGTAAAATGTATTAGCCTATAGTAATTACAGTCCAGTAACTAAGGCACTGTAGGCAATGAAACACGTATTTTACAGTTTGTATATTGGTCACGGTCGGGTATATTCTGCTGTTACCCGGTAGATACATTAATCAATTTCGTTTTATATTTTCGTTCTGTTTATTTAGTAAAACATATATTTCTTTATAAACGTAGGCCTACCTCTTTTTTCTAGTTCATTCAAATTCAACCAAGCCAATCAATATATTATCTATGTATATTTCGCAGCTTTTGTCTGCCTGAGCAGGACACGCATACTAACCGGTTGCACTGCGCACAGTGTTCATTAGTGATGTTATGAGTGGCAAATTAATCCGTTACATATATCCAGTTTCATATAGATCGGACCAAAACGCGTCAAGTTTCATGTAGACCAGACCAAAACGCATCCAGTTTTATGTAGACCAGACCAAAACGCATCCAGTTTTATATAGACCAGACCAAAACGCATCCAGTTTTATATAGACCAGACCAAAACGAGTCCAATATAGATCGGACCAAAACGAGATCAGACCAAAACGCGTCCAGTTTCTGAAAACGGGACATGGTAAAATGCACGTATTTAGGAAAAGTCATGGAAGAACGAGGCTGTAGCTTTTCAACATTATATATTTATTTTAATTACTAACTGCAACGCCCGGGGGCTGTTGGCGCTTCTAGTGTTAACACGCTGACATATAGCGCACCGCGCATTGCATGTTGATACGTAGCTGAAAAAACGCCATAGATCTGCATCTAATTGAATGTGCACTGGAGCGTGATTCTACGATATTTCCGAAAAAGTGAATCGTGGAGACATTTTAATAGTCCACGATTAAATATCGTCATATCGCACACCCCTACTGCTGGGTAATTAAATCTTTAACAAACAGGCCACTTCATTAGGTACATCGGTTCAACTGCTCATTGACACAAATATCAGAATCAGACAAGTGTTTATTCGCCATGAATGTGTGAACATACAAAGAATTTACTTTGTCAGGAAGGTGCTATTTAAGGCACTGCCAGCCAACCCCTATACGGTTTATTGATTTATATAATAATTAGCTGTTTGCTAAAAGCTTGTTTTGTACAATAACAACGAGACATCATACAAAGTACTGGGGGGGGAGATAACGTCACTTCCATGTAAATACTTGACTAATAATTCTGCATTTTGTGCTGTTTGAAACCCAGTGAAGCTAATAGTAAGTCAGCTGGTTTAATGTGTACTCGCTAGCTGTCACTTTAGGACATTAACTAGCTTGATCAAATGAGCAACATGTCTACTGTAATTCACCAGTGTCTCAGCTAGCTTCTTTATCACTAAAGCAATACGTCAATAGTATATGCGTAGGACGGTTTATTAAAAGTAATTTTCATGATAGAAAATCAAAATGCACATATATTCACCTCAGTTATAGAAGCTTGCTTGCTGCTGCCAAAACTCTCGCTGTTGGTGAGGAAGAAAAAGAGCGCCAAGTGTCTCGGTGTCGCAATGCGCATGTCACAGAAATGTCACATGACCAATACTGAGCCACATTCATGGCTACTGCATGTTTCCCTATAAGTTAATATTTACATATTTAATATTTACATCTGTCGAACAGAAACTATGGAGCATTAAATATGACAGCAGAATTATAGACTGTTTCAGTTTTTTATTATATTAATTCATTCATTATTTCATACTTAATATGAATTGATTCATACTTTTTTATTGTTTTTAGCTAAATAAATAGAATGTTAAAGATATTAAAAAAAGGTCCATATGAAATCTCTTAGTTATTTGCAATCAATGTTAATCAACCCCCAAATTAGGTTAATTGTCAAAATTGACAGACTGTTTGCAATGAACAAATGAAAAAAAAGAAATATGAAATATGGTTCAACACAACAAATGCTTAAGGGGTTTGCCAAATCCTACTGGAAATGCAACTCAGAATTACTTCTTCAGTCTCAAAATGATTCAGCCTCGTCAATAGAATCCCCCACAAAAGCGCAAAATAGGTGTTGTCTCAAAACACACCTGTTCAACTGTAGGTGAGGGGGAAAATTCTGACTAAAATAATAAATATATATATATTTATGTTTACCCGTCGGTCCTCAATTTGGCCAAGTATACAACAAATTGTCTAGTGTTGACTTTCCTGTGTTGACTATGCAGTAACTAATGTTAGCTGAGTTGTTTGATAAACCCAAATGGGCCCTATATGTATTTGCCCATTCTGAACCCATATAATGACAGCATATGTGTGTACAACCTGGGACCCATGTAGGCAGCCTATATGGGATTGATTGTGTTTGCCCATGTCTATTTGATAAACCCAATTGGGCCCCATTTGTGTTGCTCATTCTAAGCCCATGCCCTCATTCCCATTAGTGACCCAGTTAGGGACTACTCTGGGCTCCCACTTGGGTTTGCCCATGTGTGGGACCTACTTAGTTGACACAAGTGGGACCAAGCTAAGATGCCCATTTTGAGCCCATACCCACGTGGTACCCATGTAGCCCAAGCATATCCCATATGGGGCACACATACGCATGTTGGCTGGGGACAACGGTGGACGACAACACACAGTGCGACTACGAGATACACTCTACATGACATCTAACCCCCGCAACATCTACTCAGTGGCAAGAGCAACAAATGGAGGAGCGACACTCTTCTTCAAAAAGAGGGACAGTAACATGGTCACCAAGGATAGGGTTGATATTCATGACAATGAAAATGTGTATTACTTGCCAACTGTTGAAAAGAATGTTGATCAATGTAAAACATGTCATGATATGCAGACATGGCATGAAATATTGGGTCAATGTAATTACGAAGATGTGAAAAAGTTAAAAGGTCTTGTGAACGGCATGGAGATTAAGGGAGTTGTAATTGGTCGGATCAGTCATGTGAGGTGTGTACACTAATTTCACTCAGACAAGGAATACGGAGCCAGATAGGAAGGCAAAGAAGCCTTTAGAATTAGTCCACACTGACTTAGCCGGTCCTATGGCAGTACCAAGCATGGAAGGACACAGATACAGTTGAAACCAGATATGTACATACACTTCAGAAAAAAACACAACAACTTTTATTTCTTTACTGTCATGAAATTAATCAGAGTAAACTTTTTCTGTTTTGGATCAATACATATTATTTGGCATTTGTTAAATGTCATAATCGAGCAAGGGAGAATTTTTATGTATTTCTATATCACTTTCATCAAAGTCAGAAGTAAGTTTTGAGAAGACCCTCTCAGATGGAACGTGCTGCTGCGTTTCTGATTCATTTGCCAATTAAAGGCCTCATTATGCTTCTGCGTCAACTCCACGGCGTAGCTACGCCGTCACTCCTACGGCGTCGTGGCCGTTTTATGGTTCTGCGACTGGTTGCGTTGCATTTCACCGCCAGATGTATAATCTGACCAATCACAGCCCTTGTGGTCTGCGTCGCCTCGACGCGTAGTTACAATTTTTTGGAGGTGCACGTCGAGCTACGGCGTAGGGGTCTGCGAGGGTACGCCGTCGATTCGACGCAGAAGCATAAAACAGACTTAAGTCGTCAAAGTGTTAGTTGACTTGTCTCTGTCGGCTAGACCCGCCCCCAGACCCCCTGTCAGACTCTTGTCTGTTGGCTCCCGCCCCCATCTTGTCTGTTGGCTCTTGACCCGCCCCCCCCAGACATCTTGATCTTGTCTGTTGGCTAGACCCGCCCCCAGACCCCCAAACATCTTGTCTGTCGGCTAGACCCCCCCCCAGACCCCACACATCTTGTCTGTTGGCTAGACCCGCCCCCAGACCCCACACATCTTGTCTGTTGTCTGTTTGGTTGACACTGTGATTGAAAGGTGCCCGCCCCCAGACAGGTAAGGCCCCCAGCACACTGTGATTGAAAGGTGCAACAGGTAAGGCTGAGCACAGTGAGAAAAAATGTGTGTCTGCTTGAGCGATAAGGCATATGTTTTTTATATTTTGGTTCTATGATTACTTTATACTATTCATTTAACATTTTGATTATCTATAGGCCTATCTAAATAATAAATTAAGAGGTCCGGCTCGATCGTTCACCTTCAAGAGCCGGCTCTCAGAGCGAACGACCCGCTATACAGTATTAGAGTGCACCAGCGGAATGGAAATGGAGACGGATGAACAGAGACGTATATTTGTGTTAAATAAGTAAATAAAACAAACGTTCCGCTTATACTTTCACGCTAAGTTAAGACTGACCAAGATAGTCAACTTGTTCTCATAGAAGCTAATTACAGTATGTCGTGGATGTATTTTTTCCTGTCCCAAATGTGGAATTGCTATGCTCCGTCAACTGAGCTTCACACGACTCTTATTCTTATCATGCAAAAATATCTCTCCTTTTGAGACGAAATATCCTCCAACCGTAAACAAATGAAAGATTGGCACTTTACCCCTTGGCTAATTCAAGTATTGGTGACATTTCTCAATAAATGTGTACATTTATATATATATGATATTCTATGCTGTATTTATATTTATTCCGAATACATTGTATAGATATATATACACTTTGATATATTCTATGTACAAAGGCGTCTTTGTAAACAGCTTCAGTGTGCAATGCATATGACACAAAAACACTTGTATTTACCAGTTATAACACATTGATGACTTCATGAGATATAGCTATGGTGTAAAAAAGTATGTACATAATTATCACATTGTACGTTCATTTACAGTATATATACAATAAAATGCATGAATCAATCTTTAATGTAATAACAGTCTACTAATATTTCAGTCAGTATAGAAATAATAGTTTTCACTATATCTATAAAAATAAAGATAGATCTAAACGTAGATGAGATTAATAATATGGGGTGGTTTATTATGGGGGGTTGTGATGATTCTAATTCTTGTCCTGTCCTGTCCTGCCCTCTTAAATCCAATTTTTTTAACAAAACACCCAGCCTGAAACTCGACAGAGCACGAATCTATAATTCGATACAGTGGCTAGGAAAAACTCCCTGATGGGTCGAATTTAGGGAGAAACCTAGAGAGGAACCAGGCTCTGAAGGGTAGCCAGACCTCTTCTGGCTTGGCTGGGTGATCTTTTTTGTGCTGAGGGTCTTATTAAATAGTCAAGGTCAAATCAATCACCAGTCTGTCAAGCACAGTCATGGGGGTTGAGGGTCAGATGAATTGGAAGCCGGATTGTACGGGGGTCTGCTACACTTCCTCGAGGCTGCTGGGTCCCACGATGTGGTCAATGGGCACCTTAGGGTGAATAGAACAAGAAACAAGGAAAAGTTAGACATCCAAACTGCTAGACACACGGCTTGTGGAAAATCAATCCACCCACTTTACCAAGCATCAACTTAGGGACACCAATCAACTGCAACCACCCTGGGAAGGTCTAGTATCACTCACAGAGTTTACTCGTGTTGACGTGGATGGCAATGGAAACAACAGCAAGCAGTGACTCACCTCCTTCTCCTGGTCTTTTGTTTTCACACCCCTATCTAGTCTTTCCTGTCACTGTAAGCAATCATGTAGACCCGTGTTTCCCCGTAAGTTCCCCCTTTCCTGTGCCACGTTATCCTAACCAGTGGAATCGGTTCGGTCCTTTCGTCATAGTCTTTTTTTGGTTTATTGTGTATGGTGGTTCATATGTATGAGGGGCCGTGTATTCATATGTATGAGGGGCCGTAATTCAGATTTACCTCTCACATACACTACTAAAACGCTCTCACATACACTAGTGAAAATGAAAACTCTCACATACAATTCTAAAACGCTCTTACATACACTACCGAAACGCTCTCACATACACCACTGAAAATTAAACCTCTCACATACACTAGTGAAACTCCCTCACGTACACTAGTGAAACTCTCTCACATACACTAATATAAGTGTAAACTCTCACGCACACGCTGGTGAAACGCTCTCACATACACTAGTGAAACGCTCTCACATACACTAGTGAAACGCTCTCACATACACTAGTGAAACGCTCTCACATACACAAGTGAAACGCTCTCACATACACTAATGAAAGTGTAAACTCTCACGCACACGCTGGTGAAACGCTTTCACATACACTAGTGAAACTCTCTCACACACACTACTGAAACGCTCTCACACACACTAGTGAAACGCTCTCGCATACACAACTAAAACCCTCTCACATACACTAGTGAAAATACACTTTCAAATACCCTACTGAGATCCTCTCACATACCCTACTGAGAACCTCTCACATACCCTACTGAGATCCTCTCACATATCCTACTGAGATCCTCTCACATACCCTACTGAGATCCTCTCACATACCCTACTGAGATCCTCTCACATACCCTACTGAGATCCTCTCACATATCCCACTGAGATTCTCTCACATACCCTACTGAGATCCTCTCACATACCCTACTGAGATCCTCTCACATACCCTACTGAGATCCTCTCACATACCCTACTGAGATCCTCTCACATACCCTACTGAGATCCTCTCACATACCCTACTGAGATCCTCTCACATACCCTACTGAGATCCTCTCACATACCCTACTGAGATCCTCTCACATACCCTACTGAGATCCTCTCACATACCCTACTGAGATCCTCTCACACTGAGATCCTCACATACCCTACTGAGATCCTCTCACATACCCTACTGAGATCCTCTCACATACCCTACTGAGATCCTCTCACATACCCTACTGAGATCCTCTCACATACCCTACTGAGATCCTCTCACATACCCTACTGAGATCCTCTCACATACCCTACTGAGATCCTCTCACATACCCTACTGAGATCCTCTCACATACCCTACTGAGATCCTCTCACATACCCTACTGAGATCCTCTCACATACCCTACTGAGATCCTCTCACATACCCTACTGAGATCCTCTCACATACCCTACTGAGATCCTCTCACATACCTTACTGAGATCCTCTCACATACCCTACTGAGATCCTCTCACATACCCTACTGAGATCCTCTCACATACCCTACTGAGATCCTCTCACATACCCTACTGAGATCCTCTCACATACCCTACTGAGATTTTATTCGTCTATGTGAGAGTGTTTCAGTAGTATGTGTGAGAGCGTTTTACTAGTGTATATCAGAGTGTTTCACTAGTTTATGTTAGAGCATTTCACTAGTGTATGTGAGAGTGTTTCACTAGTGTGTGTGAGAGCGTTTCACTAGTGTGTGTGAGAGCGTTTCACTAGTGTATTTGAGAGCGTTACACTAGTGCATGTGAGAGCGTTTCACTAGTGTATGCGAGAGCGTTTCACTAGTGTATGTGAGAGCGTTTCACCAGCGTATGCATGAGAGTTTACACTTTTATTAGTGTGTGTGTGAGAGAGTTTCACTAGTGTACGTGAGAGAGTTTCACTAGTGTATGTGAGAGGTTTCATTTTCAGTAGTGTATGTGAGAGCGTTTCAGTAGTGTATGTAAGAGCGTTTTAGCAATTTATGTGAGAGTTTTCATTTTCACTAGTGTATGTGAGAGCGTTTCAGTAGTGTATGTGAGAGGTATATCTGAATTACGGCCCGTCATACATGTGAGTGTTGTGTTCTAAAGGTGGTGTTTCGTGTGTTCTGTTGTTGTCCAGGTCCAGGTCCAGATCAGAGATGAGAGGTTCTTGGATCCAGTTCCTCTCCATCTTTGTTCTGCTTCCTAAACAAGAATGTTACAGTTAGTTAATTGGGAGAGTTGCTTAAAGGTGCAGTCATCATTTTAAAGGTGTCCTTGACTTATAGTCCGATAGTGGGTTTGATTTAGTGCACTCATTACTTATAAGACCCAGTGGTCCAATTTGGTATTGTGAAATAGGGTGCTAATTAACGGTAGCAACTAATTCCAAATGATCTCAATCCCATCCTACTCCAACGTATCCCAACCCTCCTCCCTTCTTAACACAATGGAAAAAAACCTGCAACAACATATATATATATATATATATAGTCTAATTTAAAATATTTAAAAAACTGGTAGGTATTACGGAAAACATAATTCGGTAGCTAACATAATATTTCCAAAAATATTACATGTGATAGGTGTAGACCAACAGGTATGACATCATACATTAATATCTGGTCGTTTTCTAATCATACAGCATATGACATTATTGGGATCCGGTGACACAAAATGTTATTGTCATTTTTTATAACACCTGCAACAGACACTGACCTTAGTGTTGTGGACCTTGAAACCATTCGTGCTGCAGGATGTCCTCCAATGATGGCCGACAGGTGGCATTTAGTCGCAGGCACCATTTGATCAAATCTCTGCATTCTATAGAACAAAAGGATTTGTATTAGCTAGGAGAGTAGAGTCACAAAAAGGCATCTGTGTTCCAGTAGGAATAAGAAAAACAAACCAAGCGTGAATGTAGAGGGAACATGTCACAAGCAGAGATGTTTATAGGTATAAAGTAGAAGAAATTCTAACATGCACATTGCCTCTAGAGGATTCAGCCATTTGACATGTGTCTAAATGTTTTGATATCAAATGGCATGGGCAGAAGATCGCCTCAGTGGCTCAGCTTTTGCAGAAACAAACAATCTGGAGACACGGATTTTGGATCATTGACCACCTCTCTGCTCAAAATCCTCTATCAAGTAATCGTCAAAAACGTTTGGGCTTAACATTCACAAAATTATTAGTTCTGGCTGTGCTGTTTTCAGGATTGTATGGTGACAGTCTGTCTATCACGTTGAATGGGGAGGCTTGTTGCCCTAGTGACCAAGGGCACAATGAAAGGTTGTTGGTTCTTATCCCGGACCGTGTGATGTGCGTTCTTTCCCAGCATGCATACCATCCGAAAGGGCTTTAATGAACGGCAAGTTGTGTCCACAGCAAATTTGCTCTTCGTTCCTAAACGGAGGGCGTCCGTTGGCCAGGAGGTACAAAAGGATGCCCAGAGACCAGACCGTGGCCTCGTCACCATTGTACGTCCCATTGATCAACATCTCCGGTGGGCAGTACCACAAGGTGCCTGAGACACAAGGAGCGAGAGGGATGTGTTAGCTGCGGCCTACATCACCACAGTGACGGAACATTATTGAGGCCAACTCACCACGATACTCGCTGTACAGCTCCTCCTGTAACAGGTCGCTGCATCCAAAGTCGACCAGTTTTACAGTGAATGTGTCCAGCTGCAGCAGCAGGTTCTGGGCTTTAACGTCTCGGTGTAAGACGCCGCGGTCTCTGCAATGGCGGCATGCCAGCACCGCCTGCTTCCAGATGGGCCTGACGAACTCCTCGCGAATAGCCCCTTGCGTGGTGGTGTTCATCAGATCAACCAGGTAAAGGATGGCTTCCACTATAGCCAAATACACAGGGAGAAGGAGTGGCCCGGGCTGATGGGCTATCATTTATAATATTGAGCCCTGCCTGCTTACCCAAACACAACGTTGAAAAGGCACAAGTCTTTAAACTTTTCCCCATGACAACCAAACATGATGTACTCCATTGCGGCTAATTTGATAAAACATATTTCATCATTGGTCTTGTTGCACCATCCCCACCCTTGTGCCCCTATATCTGTCTTACGGCAACCTAAGGATGAGACAAAAAAAGCTTACATACGGTGCATCTGGAAAGTATTCACAATTAATTATATTCATAGTTCCTCAAAATTGTACATACAATACTCCCATAATGACAATGTGAAAGTGTGTTTGAAATCTAAGCCAAATGTATTAACAATAGAAAACAAAAGCATACATTTGATAATCACTGACTACTGCAAACTGGAAGACCTAAACAGAATCTGGCAGGTGGTCACGATATGGCTGAATAGTGGGGCAGGCGACTCGTTGGAGGGTAGGGCCGGCGGCTCGTTGAGGTGGGGCCGGCGACTCGTTGGAGAATTAGGGCAGGCGACTCGTTGGATGGTGGGGCCGGCGACTCGTTGAATGGTGGGGCTGGCGACTCGTTGGACGGTGGGGCCGGCGACTGGATTGGGCAGTGGGGCCGGCGACTCGTTGGAGGTGGGGCTGGCGACTGCGTTGGAGGGGGTGGGGCCGGCAACTGCGTTGGAGGGTGGGGCCGGCGACTCGTTGGATGGTGGGGCTGGCCCGGGCCGTTGGACGGTGGGGCTGGCGACTCGTTGGAGGGTGGGGCCGGCGACTCGTTGGAGGGTGGGCTGGCGGCTCGTTTGGAGGTGGGGCGGCCAACTCTCGTTGGACGGTGGGGCGCGACTCGTTGGAGCGGGGGCTGGCGGCTGCGTTAGACGGCAGGGCCGGCGACTCGGCTGGTCATCTTCTTCGCTGCAGGTCAGGAATTGGTCTGGGGGAGTGGGTGGAAGTTCCTCCAAATCAAAGACGCTCACTTGATTCTGATTGGCTGCTCATTTTGACTCTGGAGAACTTTTGCGCACCTAGAGAGGTATAAACATACACCTACTTACAGCTTCCATATATTGGTAGAAGTAATTATCTATAACCTGCATTCCCCACAAACACCTACTTTCTTGTTCTCGAGCCACCATCTGTGTCAGTCAGGTCTGATGAGTATTTCGCTTGATGTAGCTTTGCTGGCATCTGCATAAGTAGCTGTAAAATATGACACATAACAGGTGTGAGGCAGATATTGAAATTCAAAAAAATTTGCATAAGCATTTACAACCATGGAAGCAGCATTAATTGCAGAGCCACATGCACATACGTCTATACTCTTGCCAGGTGTCAAATCTGATCAGCAAAGTATGGTTTGGTTGTAGGATTTCTATCAGCTTAAGCACATCTGATATGACTCAAGTGTGTGATAAATTGAATTGTCAGTCGAGTCTGAGGTGTGAGTCAGCTCAGGAAAATCCGTTGCGATTTTCCTGGGCTGGATCCTGCCAGCTTTCGGTGACAATTCAATTTATCACACACTTGAGTCATATCAGATGTGCTTTACTGAATGAAATCTACAGCCAAACCATACCTTTGCTGATCAGGTATTTACCTGTGTGTGTGCATGTATTCTGCAGTTAATGCTGCTTTGTGGTTGCTCAAACAACATGCAGAATTTTGGTTTCAGCATCTGCCTCACACCTGTATGTGTCATATTTTACAGCTAATTATGCAGATGCCAGGCGAGCAAAGCCCACATCAAGCTGAATACTCATCGAACACGACTATTACAGATGGTAACAGCGGCTGAGAATGCAGGTATAGATAATTACTTCTGCACCAGCCTATATGAAACCTAGTAGGTGGCATGTTTATATACCAGCAAAGGTCTCAGAGTCAAATGAGCAGCCAATCAGGATGAAGTGGCGTTCTATTTGGAGAACTCCGCCCCTTCCACAGACAACTAACAGCAGAAGACCAGGCACCGGCACCGAGAATAGCGACACTGCGTCCTAGCAGTGGCCAGCCGCCACTCACTGATCGCCGACACCATCAGCCGGTTGCGGCTTACCCTCAACAGTGCAGCCGCCCTCAGCCACCACTGGCAGTGTGGCCATATCAGCCGGCCAAGCCCGGCCCCACCGTCCAGCGAGTGGCCGACACCCTCAGCAGGTTGCCGGCCCCACTGCAGCAGGTCGCCAGCCGCCCTCCAGCGGCACCTGCGTCCCAGCCAGTCGACACGCGATGCCAGCACCCCAGCAGTCGCGGCCACCATCAATCGCCTGCGCCTGGCGGCGGCCCCGCCCGGCAGCCGGCCACCCTCCAGCCGAGTCGCCTGCCACCATTCCCAGCCATGTGTGACCACTGCCAGGTGTTTCGTCAGCTTCCGGATTTGCAGCCAGTCAGTGATTATCAGATGTGTGCTTTTTGTTTTCTGTGTTAATACATTCTTAGATTTCAAACGCACTTTCACATTGTCATTATGGAAGTATTGCTATGTACATTTTGAACTATGAACTCAGCGAATACTCAGTCACTGCATATCACCTAAACTTTTTGTCTCATCCTTAGGTGCCGTGTGTGTATAGAGGCACAAGTGTGAATGATGCAACAGGCTGTGATAGTATGTTTTATCAAGCCAACGTCTGTGGAACACGTCATGTTTAGTTCATGGGGAAAAGTTTAAAAGGCTGTGCCTTTCAACGTTGTGTTTGTGAAAGTAGGCAGGCTCAATATAGCGTGATAGCCCACTGGCCTGGGCCTCGCTTCTCCCAATATATTTGGCTACTAGTGAGTGTCATCCTGACCAATAATATGTTGTAACGTCTATTTTGACCAATCTGTGCATGCATTAGCACGAGACCTAAAAAATGTGACTAGTTTGCACAATCAACAGCAAGCTTCTGTAAGTCAAATAAATGTGAAACTGAGTACAGTGTGGGGCAACCTTCCTCTGTCACTTTTAGAAAGATCAATAACCGGCCAAAATGAATAGTTGCCAAGTGCCACACAGTGCATCAGATCACAGGACATGGTCCAGTGACTCTGACATTCTCATATGTCTATTTCACAAAGGCATATCAACTCTTTGGTCGACAGTGAGTGTGTTACGAATGAAGACACAGCTCCTGTTTGCGTATGATAACGGCCCCACTGTGCTGCAGCTCAGGGCGATGGCACCATTCTTGTGCATAATTCCAGAGCCATCTTCCATAATAGAGCAACAATTCAATTACAGAACCCTCAGAGTTCTTTGCCATGGTGCGTGTTGGGCTTCCGGTGACTAGCCTGGGGGTGCAGGTGACAGCGCACAGCACGCACCTTCCCATTCACCAGCGGGGCCCAGCAGGACATTTTCCTTGAGGTACTCCTTGTTGCCAGCGTTTAAACCATTCATGTGACAATGTTGAGGATTCTTTGAAGGGCCATATCTCACACTGTTATGCAAGCTATCCCTTTCACTACTTATACATGGAAAGTTATACTCAAATATTACAAAAAATGTGAGTGCTCTAGAAGGCTCACCAAAAGTCGGTATATATGCATTTATGTGCTGCATGTTTTCCTGCATAAGTTCAGTTTCAACTAGCTGAAAGACGCTTAAAAGCAACAGTAGCCTGCGTTTCACCTGGCCACTGGGGTGAGAGAATCAATCGCCTGATGTGGCTGTGTCTCAATAATGGGCCTGCATGGAGCGACCATCTGCAGCTGAGTACACTGGCCGTGCTATGCCATGTAATCAGATGTACAGTACGCAACCTCAGAGACAGGAGCTGGACTTGATCAAGTGTGGATTTTGGCGGACATGGTATGTAGGCGCCGCTCGATCGGCAAATGTTGAGTACTGTATGCCATGCATATGCAATATGAACACAGTAATTGTGCCACTCTGGCTCATTCATCATGATCACATTTCGCACGTATGAGCTAGTCTTGGTCAGTGCTGCGTGTTGACCCAACGGCCCAGCCACTCCAGCACTAGAGAGACGAGTGGCCTCATGACAGAAAGACACCCAGTGGACGGGCTGGTGACAGGCTCGTGTGACCTCTGGGACTACAACAATATGCACTGATGAAGGCTGCTTATGGAGGATTTGAATTCCTGCAGTGTTGTCTACCAAATGTTCACTGAGAAAGCGGTTCTGCTACGTTGAAATGAACAGCAAAATCAGGGAGGCGTCTATATCCTCGGTGTATTCTGTATATCTGAGGATTATTTCTGTGGCAGCCGTGTCCGGGAAGTGTCAAATATGAATGTATGATGCTTGTCGGGATCTGTATGAATGACATATGAGATGATCTGCAATATAAACACGAGGATGATCATGTATAGTGGTAGCATCTAGGACCTGATGCTGTATGGAAGTAACGTATAGGACCCATGTGAGATTGATATGAGATGATCTCTGTATCGTGCACCCATGGACCATATCTTTATCATTGCTCCGTCTCCAGATGAACATATGATTGATCATTTCAAATATATATTCATCTGATGTGTCTTGCTCCTGATCATGCACAGAGCAATGCTCTTCAACATAAACGATCGGAGGAAGTACATTTTGGTGTGTGGCGTGTATTGGGAGGCTCATCAGTCGATCTTTGAGAATGACTTTCCCGGATGTGGGCGCTCTGAGAGTGGATGGAATTCCTGGAGAAGAAGGCCGTACAGGGTGCGTGAAAGCAGCACCTGACAACTTAGCCTGTACCAGAGACAGCAGGGTGAGCTGAGACGGGCATCCTACGCACATAGCTGGACTGATCTGTATGCAAACAGTGCCAGTGCTCACAACTGTGATATTCACCAACGGCTTGACAGTGTCAATGGACGGCCTAGTGATCCAAACATTGAACAGTAGTGTGTGTATATATATAAGTGTGTGCATATATTTTTGCAATAAGAGCACTCATTTAATGTTTATCGGGCCAAGTAGCCGGCCAGGTGATATTTCATGCAGTGATTCTTATTGTATTGTGACATGCGTTCGATGACGTCATATCTATAAACTGGACAATCGGTGAACGACTGTTCGAACAACGTTGCATTCTGGTATGGCACATATGTATTATACTGTCAGCGTAAATATTGCATTTGTTAAATATAGCACAATAATATGCAGCTCTGGTGGAGTTATATGCCATCAATGTGTGTCAGTGTAAGGCTTGTGGAGGCTTATTTCCATATAAAGATGCCACCTGCTTGGACACACTAACTTTACACTATAACCTATGTTAGGCATAGCTGGACAAATGCGAAGACAGTGCTGCCAGACAGATAAAACTGCGAGTCGAGCCTGAATAGATATTGTGTATAGCGTTCAAATATATTAGACCATTTATGCACAGATTAAACACATCTCTGATGATGCGACTTGGATCCCACTTCTAGTTGAAAAACGGATCATGTGTGTGTATTATGTTCAGTTATGATTTCACGTATAGGCCTGTATACATATTCGCCAAGTACACAATGATTATCATAACTCAATCTGTGTATAAATATACCAGTGACTTCAGGGAAGTTTCTTATGTCCCCAGGCTCCACATAAAAGATCCGTGGCGCTCACAGCGACTGAAAAAATGTAATCCCGTGTGGCAAAATGTAACTAATTTGTGGTATTAGTATTATATTAGGCCTTGTTAATGAATGTAAATACACAAACATATATATTCAGGTGTCATGACAACTTACCATCTTTGACGGGGGTACATTCGTGATATATGAATTAATTGTTTTCCTCATTTCTAGTGAGAAGGGGAATTCAAAGAAGTAGGTACTAAAGCATCCTGACACTCTTCAATGAGTGAAGGATGAAGGAAGGAGACTTCTGATGGTTCGGCAATGCCCGGCCCGTGAGTAGAGCAGGCAGCCAGGGCAACCTGCTGGACTCCTGGAGAGGCTCGATCTAGCAGGCTGGTGATGTAGAGGTTTCCAGGAGAAGGGAGCCTGCCAGCCTGTTAGCACAGCCGCAAGTGACAGGCCAGGCATATGTGCCCACCAACTGCTTGGGTGATGAGTCTGCCTCGTCATCCCAGGTAGCTCGACACGTCAGGCCTGCCTAGATCACATCCAGGTGCCTCGTCCTCCAGGCCGCCTGGAGCTGCATCCCAGGTGCCTCGACAATGCCTGTCCGTCAGCCGCCTCGACCGGCTCGAACCGCTAAGCCCTCGAGAGTTCCCGCCAGCAGAGCAGGCGGCCATGACCAGCCAACCCAACGTGAACAGGGGACAAAGTGTTCGGAGAACGTGAGACCAGTTTCAGAGACTAGTTCCGAGGACATCAAGCTCTGTGTCAGGTGGCCGTCATCCACTGGAAGCTCATTGACAGGCTGCCGCAAGGTTTTGGAAGTCCAGCAAAGTTTTAGGCAAGCTAGAGATCGGCCAGCTTCTCCTGACAGTTGCTGGGAGGCCGGGCTTCGGATCCGTTCCCTTGTAATTTCTGGCAGATAGGAAAAATGCTCAATCCCATCGTCCCCAGTCTTTCTGTCTTTCTGTCTTCTTTGTCACTTTGTGCCCTTTGCTGCAATTTCTCTTTTCTCCTCTGCCCTGTCGATTTCACAACCATTTTCTCAATTATCTTCCTTGATCCTTCTTTCCCATTCTTTCTTCTCTCATTCGTACGACACCTCTTCCTCTCTCTTTCCTCCATGCTTGTCTGTTATACTAGGACATATTAGCACATTATTGCATGCGTGTGTCATTAAGTGTCTTCCTCCACAGTGGAAGTTCATGCGTAGCGTGTCGTGAAAATGCGTGCTCAGGAGCCAGTCCAGCCTGTACCAGTCCGGCTCGTCCTTCGGGGCCTGAAACCTCTGATAGCACACACATCTATCTTACATATATTAACTGGCTGGCAATGCTACCTAGCAATAATAACACAGTCATCAGCCAGTACTACCAATAACTTGAAGCTCGTTCTTTAATGATGTGCTGCCTGTAATGCTGCTACCATCATCAGCATTAAGCTAAAATGTATGCTGCTGCTTGTTTCTGCCAATAGCAAGCACATTCTTAAGCCCCAGTACTATTGCTGCTTATCAATGCTACCAATGAAAGCATTCTGTCGCTAAATCTTATTGCTGCCTAGCGTACTACACAACACAATAACAAGCATTCTGATATAGATGTGCCAGTGGCCTTTTGGCCTAGAGCGCTTTGAAGGCTGTGGGTGTCAACCTGCTTTGCCTTAGTGTTTTGGCTGTGATCGATCAACCTCCCTCTGGCGGAACTCCTCAGCGCTCCCTCGGCGCTGACTCTCGATTGGTTCGATGACGGCGCGCAGTGTCGCGGTCATGGGCACCGGTGTTTGGTCGCCGCGCGAAATGATGAAGAGCCGTCCGGGCCCATCTGGAAAGCGGCGTGCTGGCATGCGCCATTACGAGACGGCGTCTGCCGGGCGGAACCAGAACCTACTGCTGCAGCTGAACATTCGCATCAAAACTGGTGGAGCTGGGTCAACGAGCCTGTTGAGAGGGCTTTGTCTGCAGCGTATCGTGGTGAGTTGGCCTCAATATGTTCGTCATAATGGTGATAGTAGGCCGCAGCAACTCCTCACGCTCACGTGTCTCAGTACTATGTGCTAGCAATGTTGATCAATGGGACGTGCAATATTGGCAGACTATGATGTCTCTGGGCATCCTTTTGTACCTCCTAGTAACGGACGCCCTGGTTAGAGCCGAGGAAACCCAAATTTGCTGTGGATTGCAACCCGTTCATTAAAGCCCTTTCGGCTGAGCATACTGCTGAAAGCACATCTGCGGTCTGTAGCCGCCTCGTGTCGGGCAACAAGCCTCCCATTCAACGTGATAGTGAACTGTCTGTATCCTGGCTGGCTGGCAGAACTAATAATTTGTGAATGTAAGCCCAAGCGTTACAGCGAGCCCAGAGGATTTTGAGCGGGAGGTGGTCAGCAGTCCAAGATCGTGTCTCCCAGGTGACTGTTTTGCAAAGCTGAGCTGCAATCTTCTGCCCATTGATATCAAAACATTTGGAGCACATGTCAAATGGCTGAATCTCACAGAAGGCTTGTGTGCATGTTAGAATTTCTTCTGCTATACTATAAACATCTCTGCTTGTGACATGTTCCCTCTGCATTCACTGGCAGTTCTGTTTTCTTATTCCTACTGTTACAGATGCTGTGACTACTGCTACTAGCTAATACAAATCCTTTATTCTATAGAATGCAGAGATTTGATCAAAATGGTGCCTGCGCAAATGCCACCTGTCGACCGTATTCATCACTGCAGCACGAGTGAAGTCACAACATAGGTGTGCAGGTGTTATAAAATGACAATGGCATTTTTGTGTCACCGGACTCCCAGTAATGTCGCCATGTATGACAGCGACCAGTATGTAATGTGATAATGACAGGGCTACACTATCACATGTATTTTGGAAATATTATGTTAACTACCGAAGATATGTTTTCATCCTACCGGTTTTAAATATTTTAAGTGAACTATTATATATATATGTTGTTGCAGGTTTTCCATTGTGTTAAGAAAGGGAGGAGGAGCAGATACGACAGATGAGATGAGTTGGCTCATTTAGGTGGTGCTACCGTTAATGCTTGCCCTATTTCTGAATGCCAAATTGAACCACTGAGTCTTATAGTAATGAGTGCACAAATCAAACCCTGCACTAACTCAGACAGAGATCAAGGACACCTTAAGATGATGACTGCAGCACAAGCAACTTCTCCCAATTGGCTAACTGTAACATTCTTGTTTGGGAAACAGGGTAAAGATGGAAGGGAACTGTCTCTGATCTGGACCTGGATTAACAACAGAACACATGAAATCACCTTTTAAGCACAACACTCACAGCAAGCTCATTGATCATCTCATACACTGCTGAAGCATCTCACATACACTGAGTGAAAATGAAAACTCTCACATAAATTGCTAAAGCTTTCTTACATACACTACTGAAACGCTCTCACATACACTGCTGAAAATCAGAGCCTCTCACATGCACTGGTGAGCTCTCTCCGCATGCACTAGTGGCTCTCACACACACTAGTGTGAAGCTGCCATGCGCTGGTGGCACCAGCTCTCACATACACTAGTGAAAACGCTCCGCATACACTAGTGAAACGCTCTCACATGCACTGAATATACTCAAATACACTAGTGAAAACGCTCTCACACACACTAGTGGCAGCTCTCACCTGCACTAGTGGGCTGCTCTCACATGCGCTGGTGAATGTAACATAAACTGGTGAGCACTCTGATATACACTAGTAAGCAGCTCTCACACATACTGCTGAAACGCTCACCATGGGCGACCAAATCTCAGTAGGAGTATGTGAGAGGATCTCAGAAGCAAGTATGTAGGAAGGATCTCAGTAAGTATGTGAGGAGGATCTCAGTAAGTATGTGAGGATCTCAGTAAGTGAGGATCGTAAGTGTGAGTCTCAGTAAGTATGTGGTCTGTTAAAGTATGAGGATCTCTGGAAGATCTCAGTAAGTATGTGAAGAGGATCTCAGTAAATGAGGAAGGATCCAGTAAGTATGTGAGAGGATCTCGGTAAGGCTGTGAGTCTCAGTAAGTATGTGAGGATCTCAGTAAGTGTGAGAGGATCTCAGTATGGTATGTGAGGATCTCAGTAGGGTGTGAGGATTTCAGTAGGGCGAGAGGACTCAGTGGGGTGTGAGGATCTCAGTAAGTGTGTGAGAGGATCTCAGTAAGTATGTGAGTTCTCAGTAAGGGTATGTGAGAGGATCTCATTGGGTGAGAGGATCTCAATCTCAGTAAATATGTGGAGGATCTCATTAGGCTAATGTGAGAGGATCTCATTAGTGTCTGAAAGGATCTCAGTAGAGATATGTGAGGATCTCAGCAGGAAGGATACTCGAGCAGGAGATCTCAGTGGGTATGTCAGTAGAGTATGTGAAGGATGAGTATGTGAGCAAGTCTCAGTAAGTATGTAGTGTCAGGACCTGTGAGGGTCAGTAAGTATGTGAGTTCTCAGTAGGGGCTATGTGAGTGGATCTCAGAAGAAATTGTTTGAAAGTGTATTTTACTGATATGTGAAGGAGTTTTAGTTGTGTATCTTTGTAGTATTGTGTGCTCATAGTGGCGTTTCTCAGCCAATGCGTGAGCTACACTTTTCATTGAGTATGTAGTGGCGTTCCTTGTATGTGATAGCGTTCACTTGAGTAATGTGAGCTGAGTATGCATAGTATGTGAGCGTTTCTCAGTATTGCGTGAGGATTTACACTTATATTAGTGTATGAGGAAGTTTCACTAGTGTATGTGAGGTTTAATTTTCAGTGGTGTATGTGAGCGTTTCGGTAATTTGTAACAGGATTTTAGGAGACCCCGGCCATGTGAGTTTCATTTTCACTTAGTGTGTGAAGGCGTTTTAATGTGGTGGAAGATTACGGCTCATACATGTGAATGCACGGCCCCTCTATGTTCACCATACACAACTCAAACAGACACTGACGAAAGGACAGACATTCACCAGTTAGATAGCGACTCTGAAAGAGAGGAACTGCGGCTGATTGCTTGACAGGAAGACTTGGATGGGAGTGTGAAACAAGACAGTGGTATGTTGTTTCAAGCGGAAATCACGTCAACGAGTAAACTCTGTGAGTGATACTAGACCTTCCCGGGAGTGGTGCAGTGTGGTGATACTAAATTGATAGCTAGTAAAGTGGGTGGTTGTTTTCCACAAGCATGTGCAGTTTGGATGTCTAACTTTCCTTGTTTCTTGTTCTATTCGCCTAAGGCCTTATTGACCCCACATCGTGGGCGTGGCACTCGAGGGTGTGGCTGCTTCCCGTGCAATCCGGCTTCCATTCATCTGACCCTCAACCCCTACATGACAGTGCTTGACAGACTGTGTTGACCTTGACTGAAACTGGACCCTCAACACAAAAAAGATCACCCAGCCAAGCCAGGAAGAAGATCTGGCTACCAGCAGTTCCTCTCTAGGTTTCTCCTAAATCGACTCCATCAGGAGTTTAACACTATCGAATTATAGATTAGATATCTGTCGGGTGTGCGTATTTTGTTAAAAATTGGACAGAAAGGAAGAAGTTAGGGTGAGACAAATTAGAATCATCACAACCCCATAATAAACCACCCCATGTGTGTCTCATCTGCGTTAGATCTGCCTTTGTTTTATAGATATAGTGAAAACTATTATTTCTGCTGACAGTATTAGTAGACTGTATTACATTAAGATTGATTCTGCATTTGTGTATATATACTGTAAAATGAACGTACAATGTGATAATTATGTACATACTTTACACCATGTATCATGAAGTCATCAATGTGTTATAACTAGTAAAATACAAGTGTTTTTATTGTCATATGCACACTGGCTGTTTAAAAAACGCCTTTGTATAGAATATATCAAGACAACATATATCTATGCAATGTATTCGGGAATAAATATAAATACAGCATAAATATCATATATATATAAATGTACTATTGAGGAAATGTCACCAACTACTTGGGTATAGTAATCTTCATTTGTTACGGTGGAAAATTTAAGTCTCAAGAGTTGTGCATAATAAATAAAATCAGTAATGGCTTTCGGTTGGCGAGCATCTTTTAATTCCACATTGAGACAGAAAAACTCACGCGACATATGATGCTCTGTGAGAGCAAGTTGACTATCTTGGTCGGTCACTTTAACAGCATTAATCACTGGCGAGAGCATTCATTATTTACTTATTAGCTAAATCACGTCTCTGTTCATCGTCTCCATTTCCATTCATGGTGCACTCTAATACTGTATGGCGAGTAAGATTAAACTCTGGCCGGCTGCTTGAGTGAACGACTCGGCCAGACCTCTTAATTTATTATTTGGGCAGGCCTATAAATCCCAGAAATGTTAAATAGTATAAAAGTGAACAAGCAAACGCCTTCGCTTGGCTTGAACGCATTTTTTCACTTTATTTCAGCTACCTATTACTGCTTTAATCACAGTGTCAACAATGAAACAACGTGTGTGAGGGAATCTGAGCGGTGTCAGGGACAGATATGTGAAGCAGTGGACAAGATGTTGGCTGAAGCGTATCAACGAACAAGATATTATTGAGTCTGAAAGCGTGCAGCCAACAGGTGGGTGTGGGAAGGGCGAGTAGCTAACAGACAGATGTGTGGGAGTCTGAGCGTGCTCTACATCAACGGGCAAGTGTGGGTCACGAGGCGGGTCTAGCTGGCAGACAAGATGTGGGAGTGCAGAAACGTATGTGTATTGAAGATCTGAAGCGTATCCAGCAGACAGATATTATTGGTCTGAGAAATAGTCTAACCAACAGACAAAGATCAAGATGATCAGGGCAGATCTACAACAGACTAGGCAGTGATCTCTAGCCAATGAGCAGATATTATTGAGGAGCTGAAGTGCTCATTTAATTTTAGATGTTTGAAGTCTGTGTCCCAGCAACAGAAAGATCAGATGTCTGAGGGCGGAGCTCCCAACCAACGAACTAGATGGTCGGCGACAGAGACAAGTCAGCCAGCTTGCTGGCGACAGAATCTGTTTTATGCTCTGCGTCGAGATCGGCCAGCCTGAACCCCTACGCCGCCAACCGGCGTGCGCCTCCAAGAACCCGCGGCTGCACAGCGATCGGCGGCTGGTACACAGAGATGATCGAGATTGCCATCTGGCGGTAACGGCTATCGCAAACAAACGAGCGCCATAGGAAATGACGGCAGCCAGCTACTGCCCGACGGAACGGCACCAAGCGAGTGGCAAATGAAATAGGAAGCGTGGCAGCTGCGTTCCATCTGAAGAGTGGCTAAAACTTACTTCTGCTTTGATGAAAGTTATGTAAATGAAGTACTCACTTGCCATTATGACATTTAACAAATGCCAAGTAATATGTATTGATCAAAACAGAAAAGTTTACTCTGATGTTCATGACAGCTGAAATAAAAGTTGTTGTGTTTTTTCTGAGAGTATAGCTGTATATCTGTGTATCTGTGTCGCTGCTGGCTACACCATGGGGCTCCCGTGGGGCCAGTATTGAACTAATTCAAAGGCTTCTTTACTGCTTCTATCTGGCTCCGTATTCACTGTACGAATAGTAGATGTACTACACCTCACATATCGACATTACAACTCATAATCTCCATGCCGTTCCTGGAACAGCACAACTTTTCACATCTTAAAATATTACAGTGACAATATTTCATTCCATGTCTGCATATCATGCATGTTTACATTGTTCAACATTCTTTTCAGCAAGTTGGCAAATATTTTCATTGTCATGAATATCAACCCTATCCTTGGTGACCATCCTCTTTTGAAGAAGAGTGTCGCTCTCCACATTTGTTGCTCTTGCTTCCCCTTGTGTTGCGGGTCAAATGGCATGTAGAGAGAATAGCTATCTCGTGAGTCGCACTGTGTTGTGCGTCCACCGTTGTCCCCAGCCAACATGCATGTGTGCCCATATGAAGGTAATAGCAGACCCATGGGCACTGCACGTGAGTATGGC
>CM055747.1:10994384-11017377 GCA_029465975.1 Dallia pectoralis | reverse complement strand
TATTGCTGTAGGCCAGGAGTCCTTTATAAATAACATGTGATTGGTTTATTGCTGCAGGCAGGGGGTTGACTGCGGTGGAAATGGACAAGGACATCCAAGAAGCGAGTGACTTGTCTGAGGAGTTCCTTGGGAAGAAGCATCACAAGATCCAGAAGTTCATGTTAGACATTGAAGCTTCTATAAGACGTCTTCATGAGCTCTGTGGATTCAAGAACAGAAGGATCGACCAGCAGGAAGCTGAAAACCTTCTGCTTAAGGAGGAGAATGCAGCTCACCAGCTTCAGATCCGTAAGCTGCGGGACACCATGTCAGGGAAACAAGGTTCTGCTGAGGAATCTCTTGAGCAGGTGATGAAATCTCCTATGCTTCAGAGCCTAACGCTGACAGAGGTCACCCCAGCCCTATTCAAGTATTCCAGGCTTCCCCCAATAGTATAAAATGAGCAGAAGTCCATAACAAATCTACCAAAGATGTCACCAGGGGACTTGTCTACTTTCACCATGCAAGCCCAGGACATGGAGAGTGTGGAAACCAGCGTGCATGAGCTCATGGAAGACGACAAGAAAGCCATGTAGTCTTCCACACGCCATGTCTCCACCTCGTCCTCTGACCTCTTCGTAGAGGAAGAGCAGGCCAGAGTGAAGATGGCACGTCACCTCTCCATCATGACACCTGACAGTGGGCCAGTAGAGAAGCCACTCAGGAGGAGACAATAATTCCCAATAATTGCAGTACCTATGAATCACTCATGGCTTTACATGTGGCTTTATAGGTAATAATTGATAAGGATTTTATGCTCATATAAATTGGTAAAGGCAACACGTATTTGGACAGAGCCTTTCCTCTTCAACATACATTTTAGAACCATATTTCCCAAAGAAAGCAGCTTCCATTTAGCTGCACCCATTCTATGTGAAGTTCTGTATATACTGTATGTAGTCCTGCTTCAGGAAGTGTGGGGGTAACTTCCCAACTTGTTTTCTTCGGCATCTGTCTGCATTTCAGAGCATTTTGTTTGTACCCGCTGTACTTTATCAGACTCCTATCATGTAACATTTAAATGTTTGAATATATAAATGATGGCCCCATGAAATAGAAATTAATAAAGTTCCTTACATTTCCCCAGATCTGAAGACTGCAAGTTGCACCTGTTTCCTCCAGTGCCACGCCCCAGCAACTCCCATCCATTTCTGATCATCGAGCCCTGCAAGCTGGCCAGGTCCCCAACGGCAGCTGTCAACCGCTGCCACCGTCTGCCCCCAAAAGCTCAGGCCATCCCCCTGGTGCCCGCCAGAGCAGAGACCAAACTACCTGCCTTAATGATTAAGGGTTCTGGAGAAAGGTATTGTAATCCTGTGACCTCATGAAATCACCTTCACATGGCTGCAGTAAAGGAATAATCTAGTTGTCAAAACGTGCTTAATGTAAACCAGAATATGAATCGTACTGTCTTGCCCGTAGCTCTTCTTTCTCCACTTAGCTCATACAGATACAGTAACTCTGTGCTCTGCCTTCCTCAGGAAGCTGTTTAGGGGTCCGATTTAAACAGTGGGACTATAGCGCATTAATAAACAGGATAAATGTGTCCAAGAAGATGGCGGCTCCCCCCTGCAACCTCTCCCTCATCCCACTGCTGATGGAGGTGGACATCAACCAGGGTCCAACTGCTGCACTGTGCTCCAAACAGGTGAGTGTCTCAGTTGTGTCAGTGATATTAATGACAACATGTGGTACTGACCCCTGACCTGTTTGTATTGTGTATCCATCTAAACAATCTCAAGAGAAGCTAACGTTTGAGTCACTGTGTTCTTTTTCCTGTCTCAGAAAATGTATGGGAGCAATACGGCTTGCCAGAGGAGACTCGTAGAATCATGAATTGATTATCTACTAATTCTAACCCATTTAAATAAATGAAAGATCCACTTCCACATCTCTCTCTGCTCTGAAATGTATGTTATTTCGCCACAAAGTAGTAACTCATCCCTTGAATGTTAGAGAATGGAATGTCAGAAGGGACGACTGATCAGTTTTGATAACTTATTTAGTATCTGGTCCTCAGCCACTCTGTAGATGAGAGATTCTGCTATTGTTCAGGAATGAGACCAGGTTGTCTTGGGTCTTCGTGTTGGATGACTTTCTTTGATTTGATTGCAGCAGTTTTACCAAAATGGCTCTCTGGACGTCAGGGATATAGAGGTAGTCCTCCGACTTAAGTGTGTAGATACTTCATCTGCTAGACTTTAATACAAATGTTTGTGTCTGAAATGTTTGAAATGAACAGTGACTGTTGTTATGAAAAGGTAAATAACAGCGCCATAAATAAGTCACGTTGGGTGTCATGAGCACAGTGAAGACTGTCAGTCTGCTTCTCCCTTACTGCCTGTTGCAGGTGGTTGAATAAGCTTGGACTCCAATTTGAACCTACAATCAGCAACACTGCTGGTATGTTTTCATGATGATCCCACAAAAAACATTTCTAAACTTTTGTCCATTCAACAACTGAGGAATATTGTGTCAGGAGAGTGTAGACAAATGTCACCTTGGTATTTTGTACCAGAGTGTTACAGTGAGGAGAGTGACCATGAGGAGGCAGAATCGACGGAGTCCCCCCCCTCCCCCGTACACAGAGCAGATGATTTCTGTGAATATATCTGGTCCACCAGGCAGTGGACATCAGGTCAGTTTCTTCAAACCATGTGTACGAGAACAATTCGACCCAAAACCATTCTGGGCTCTTGTTCCATTTTCTTCTGTGAACTCCATCTCTGCTCTGGTGTTTCAGGACACCCCTTAACTCCTCCCAGCAACCCAGCCAATCAAACGGTTCCTTCTCTTCACCTGTCAGCATGATCACGTCACAGAGTTCCATGTCATTTTTGGCCAAACATGGTCTGGTCTCGCAGGCCTCTCCAGTTGCTAGGGAAACTGTAGTGTGCTCTGTGCAGGTTCACACTTGGCGTCTTCCAAAGCATCAAGAGAACGAAGAACCCTTCTGGCATCACTAGGAACTTCTAGAGAGGTGGCAGAGCAAGGCACAGGTACAGGAGACGGTTAGAGTGCTTCTTAATCAAATTTCAGTTCGACTCACACGCCTTTTCTCTTTATCCATTTTTTGTAGGTGTAACTGACTTGAAATCTTGTTCTACTTCATTATGGCCATAGTGTTCCCGTCTAGAACTGAATGCTGCATATACAATAATTATTGGAACATTGATGCATGTTTTTATTTAATCTATACTCCACAAATCTGGTTTTTAAATGAATCATGTACTATGCATTTAAATTATACACTCTCAGCATTTTAAGATACTTTTGTTAATTGGTTTCACTATTTAGAAATGAGGTCAATATACATAACCTATTTCCAGGCAAAAAAAGTGTGGGGGCTTGACAGTTGTTTTGCATCCTTCATAAAGTGATGCAAAAACAGCACATTAATGAGAAATTGCACATCATTAGGACACTCATCATCACGCTAAAGGTACATTGACCAACTGAAAAATATTCTGGTGGAAGTCTCAAACTAATTAACTAAACTTATTTTCTTTACAATTGGTGTATTGATTCGGTGTCATGTTAAATTTCTATGCAGGTATTGTGACCTCTCTCCCTCACACTTTTGTTCTCTGTCCATAATTAACTTAGGCTAATGAAGCGGACCTGTTGACCATTGAGCATGTGCTGTCAGACACAGACCTTACCTCGCCTTAATTCAGAGAGTGGAAACAGACCAATGCTCCTCTGCTCCAGTAGAGCTGTCTCAATCTTGGCCACCAGGGGGCAGCAGAGGGCGAGCTCTCCACTACAGCAGCAGCCAATATCATCTGTGTTTCCTTTGTAGAGACCAGTTTATTCAAGTAATTAGGAAGACATTTGACATTGACTTAAGGTCCGTTTTGACTTTCCACCACTAATGTTTATAGCCAGAATTTGGGATGGATAAGCAGATTGTGGAAACATGCCTGTTGGCATATTATCTCTGTGTAAAACACAATGGGCCATATTCTTCAACCGTTCTTAAGAAGAAATTCGTTCTTAAAACCCACTTACGCAGTTTCCACGAAGATTCTGACATTCACCAATGTTTACTTATCTGGAATTTGTTCTTAGGAAAGAACAGAATCTACGCACAGTGAAAAGCACACTTACGCAGATTTGCACGCTGACATTTTCGTGACAAATCATTAGTCTCTGCGTTTTCATCAATTGTAGGCCTACAGTGATTTAAATATTATGAAGAATAACATTATAAATAATATTCATATATTTAATGCTTTTCTGTGAATGGCACCCCTGAGATTGCGGTCTAATCATTCCGATTAGAGCTGTAATCGGGATAAAAAGTGAGACCCCACCCGGTCCGACAGAATTCGGCCAGAGCTCGACCTGAGCCGGACAGTTTTTAAAAGCCCGAAGGCCGAACCCGGTCATTTTGCTGTCATATTTTAAGAGACTGTCAATTTTTTGCATTCGGTATAACCGGCTCGTTTTTTTCATTAAAAGTGAGATTTTAATCTTTTGGCCGATGCAACCAAATGTATGGGCCACAGTCCTGCCTGCGTTTCACCTCCTCAGCATCCATTCGCTAAATGAAACGCATCACTCATTCACCGCGCAATCCGGGGCGCAAGAGACAGAGCCCAAGTGTAATGATAGACATTAAGACCGAACCCAACACGTCGGGGGTATACTGTCGCTGCTAAATATTACATATTTTTGCCTGTTCACTTATTGCAGAAGTATTTCCACTTCTGAACTACAGAAGTAATTTGTTCTTTTGGCGTCTGATCCTCTATAGGCCTACTGTCTATACATATTGGTTTAAGCATTTTTGCATTCTCCACGTTTCTACGATGAGTTTCCACTCCGCCCTGCAGTTTAATGCCCTTTTATGTGAAATACCGGGGCGTTTACCTATGCTAATTAGGAACAATGGACACGCGCTTTCAATTTACGAAGACGTGGTATTCATCATTATAGGAACGTAGGTACAAACAATTATGCCATTTAAGAACACGTTCGTGAATTTGAGTAGGACTTTAGGAACGAATTTAAGAAATAACTTAGGAAAATATTGAAGAATATGGCCCAATGGCATTACTGTCTACCCATGGTTAAAAACTGAGAAGTCATTGTTTATAGTTTTGATGCTTTATATGCACAAGCTGGGTAAATTATTGTACAAAACACAACAGGTCGGTACAAATTATATATAATTATATATTTTTTTGGTTGTCTTTTTGATTTACGGATGTATAAATGTAGTATTTTACTTCCTGTTTTCCATATCGTTTAACAGTTATCTCTAGTAGTGAGTGATGGAACATTGGGGAGATGTGTCCATCTCTTTGAAAACACATTTGTTTATTATTTTTGCAATATCATCTGTAGTCACTATGTTGTTATGATTTGTTATTGTTTACTACAAGCACTGGTGATGCCTTGAATTGTATGTAAGCATTTGAGCTAAACCTATGTGACATACATTTTATTATTCAACCTGCTGTATGTGATGTTACATGCAGATCCTAATCGTTTTATATAGAGGTTATTATTACACAAGCATAACATTTTCTGCCAGCAACAAGGAATTGTATCGTAGGTGATTTAGTTGTGGTAAAAATATTCTGTTTTAAGATTTTACTTATTGTTGTACATTAGTTTAACATGTGTACAGTGTTAATGACTTAATTTGTCAATTATTTTTATTATCAGTGGGGGGGTTAAATTTAAATTAAATTCATGATGTGAGTGAATACTTTTTTTTTCTTTTTTGACTTAAAAGCAGTGCATCTATTCTGTGTTTATATTGTGTTTGACATCATATGGATGAGTAAACCAAGTCAAAGTATTTTATTGTCATGTGTACAGAATGACTTGCATCAAACTGGACAATGAAATTCTTATGACATGGCAAGCAACATCTATCTGAATATGGACAGTAAGCGAACCTTAAATACTACAATAAAAATGATCTAGTGCCAGTAGTGGATACCAGTAGTAAATGTACATAGCTACTAGATATACATAATGAAGCGAATATGGACAGTATGCACACCTTGAATACTTAAATACTGCAATAAAAGTTATCTAGTGCCAGTATATACATGGATAAGTAAATCAGTGTTGCTGATTGAGGAGCTTAATGGTCTGAGGGTAAAAACTGTTTTTAGTCTGGAAGTGCGTGTACCAATGCTGCGGTAATGTCGATCAGATGGGAGCAGAGTGAACAGGTGATGTCCTGGGTGGCTGTTGTCCCTAATGATATTTCTGGCTTTTCTGAGGCATCTTGCTTTGCACCGTAGGGAGGTTGCAGCCAATGATGCACTCTGCTGTCTTTACCCACCTCTAGAGGGCCTTGCGGTCAGCAGCGTTGCAACTCCCGTAGCAAGCAGTTATGCAGCCTGACAGCATGCTCTCAATGGTGCACCTGTACAAGTTGCTCAGTGTTTTTTTGACATGCCAAACTTCTTGAGTCTCCTGCGTTTTGGGCAGTTTTCACTGCGGAGTCAGCTTGCCTGGACCATGTGAGGTCATCCCTGATGAACACCCCGAGGAACTTGAAGACAGGTACTCTCTCTACTTCAGCTCCATCGATGTGTATGGGGGCATGTTCCCCCTCTGCCGCTTCCTGAAGTTGATGATCATCATCTTAGTTTTCCCGACGTTAAAAGAGAGATTGTCGTCCTGGCACCGTGTAGCCAGGTCTTTAACCTATCTCTGTATTTTCTCTCATCCTTGTTGGATGGTGGTGTTGTCAGCAAACGTGAAGATGACGTTGGGGCTGTGTGGGGCCACGCAGTCATGCGTAAACAGGGAGTATAGCAGGGTACTGAGTACGGAACCCTGCGGGGCTCCGATGCTCAGGGTCAGGGCAGAGGATGAAAGATTGCCCATTCTCACCACCTGGGGTGCACCCGTCAGAAAGTCCATATTGCACAAACACAAGCCTTTCGTATGCATTTAAACAGAACCTTTGGACTGGAAGAATAGCTTACAGTATTTTATGATTAAACTAAATGTAACTAATTGTTAATGTGCCCAAGAACTGCAACAATTAATTGATACAAAACAACATATATATAGTAATATTAGCAAACACACTATTAACACTTTCTAGAGTACCATATATAACTGGATGATTTTTTATGCCAAGGTCAACTATATACAACGAAACATGTGGTCAGTGCTGCTGTGTGTCATCTTATTTGTACTGGAATTTTGCCCATCTGTCCTTCTGTGTGGCAAACCTCTCAATGAGCCTTTTATTAAAGTCAGGAATGTCCCTGACAAGTTTCTTCTCCATGGAGAGCATAGCCAGAGCATTCAGGCGGTCCTGTGTCATGCTGTTTCTCAGAAAGGTCTTGATCCTCTTCAGTGTAGAGAAGCACCTTTCTGACTCAGCTGTTGTCATGGGTGTGGTGATGAGGATCTTGAGGAGGATGACAGTCTGTGAAAGTGCCCTGAAGGTTGTTCTCCATGAAGAACTGGTACAGGGGCACTGCAGCACTACAAGCCTTGAACTCACTGTTCTCATAGATTTGGTTTTGAGCTTGGCCTTGTTCAACATGGGGTACGCCTCCACGGTTGTTTCAAGCACTGTATCGGGGAACTTCACACTGTGTTGTGGGAACTAGTCTCCGTGGAACAGTGTTGCACTGATGAGGTGCTGGGTGAAGGCGAACCTCTCCTTGGCATGGATCAGGATGGCATCACATACCTGCAAAAGATACATCATCAGCTTTAATTTGCAATAAAGCGACTTTGATGCAAGTGACCCTGACTGAACACATGCCATGACATGAACACATGTCCAAGTCAATTATATGATTAGTAAGGTGCTTATTGTTCAGGGTTTTGGCTACATACTACTGGGCCTGAAAAAAAGTTATAGGGGCAACACTGACAATTACATCACAACGTACCTCTGTAGCCAACCTCTCTTGTTCTACTGGTCCCAGCATCCTCCGTCGCTTTATGGGCTGCTGCTGCTCGTCAGATGCACTGTCCCACACAAACAGGGAATGGAGGCCCTTGGTCCAGAAAATAAAGTTTAAACTCACTATAACCCCCCAACACACACACAAAGCCAGTGACTCATACACACACACAAACTATACCTAGTAACTGCTTTTAACCTGTGATGTACATAATTAACTTATGTTATCATGTTTTTAAGACTTTTTCTATGACATTTGAGAGAGGGATGCAACATCATTTTGTTCTGCTATGCACTTGTCCTCTGTAAGTAATAGTCTGAATAACAATAAAGTTAATCTTCAATAACAACTAGTACTCTTCTAGAAAATGACATGGTGAACACCTGAATAAGCCTGTTATTACAAACTGTGTAATACTTTCCTGCATTATCATCAAAGTCTGATTGCGTCTTCTCTTTCCATTTAAAATACAAAAAAATATATAATTGGTATGTGCTCTATGATAATCACTAACTTTGATGACAAGACACATTTAGGCTTTTACACTGTTGGAAGTGAGCTATTCATCTTTCTAACAACAACAGCTTTATCAGCCAATAGTAAATATAGTTATTTACCTGATTGTTATCATGCTGTCTGTGAACCTCTGGACAAGTGCTTTAATGAAGACAGGGTCGATGTTCCTCTTCTGCAGCTGGCTGAAAACCATGATGACAGCATGCTGTCTAACAGCTCGTTCTGTATCGTCTTTGACGTGCCCTTAAACACGGTAGCTGTCTTCAGGTGCTCCTCCAGCACATGGTCAATCGAGGCAACAAAATCCACCAAGCCCCGGATAATTCCGGGGTTGCCCGAGGAGTCAGTCTCATCATGCCCACGCAAAGCAAACTCAAGAGCCCCAAAAAACTTCACACAATCAATCATTTTGGATAAAATGTGCCTGTTTTTATCCACCTCTTCATTATGTTTCCTCACCGCAATCCTGTGGCCGCATCAAGCTGCGTAGCAATGTTCACCCTTCCTAATATGGCTAGCTTAATGGAGTGATCCATGTGCGCCCTGGTGTTTCTTGATTTTCTCTGACAGGTGCTTCATATCCCTCACTCCAGTACCTGTCCATGCGGGATCTGTCCCTGTGGTTTTAAAAAGCAAGCACGGAAAGCAAAATAAAGCACTAGCACGAGTGCACCCAGCTAGCCAAGCCTTCCTGATGTACCAGCTACTACAGAAGCTGCGAATATACTGGCGCCCCTAGAGTCCGGTCCTTCTTTTATCAAGGGCGAGCTTGGGTCGCAGAGAAATGCGCCCCTCTTGGATTCGATTTAAGAACGCTGATTGACTAAAGTTTATGTCAATCATTCATATCTTAAATTAGCAATTGGTTTAACTGCTACATAGACCCGCCTCTTTGGGGCGCTTTCTATTGCGCCCCAGAGCTGTGACGAATCTGCCGAGGCATACAGACAGGCAGAGGAAAGGTTGAGAATATGATTTTCTATCATATTCTAGACGTATTACTGGGTGCATTCCATATGTAAAACACACAAATATTGACATACTAATGTTTTTATCATTGTTATCATTATTTATTTTTTAATTTTGTGGCTTAGGGGGGGCGGCGCCCGAGCGCCCTCTATTGGCCAGCCGCCACTGGTAGACCGGCTGGTAGAGCAATTGAAGGCCAGAGCCAGACCAACAGCGTCTGGTCTACCCTGTCAGACACCAGAAGAGCTTGGTCAGCGGGAGCTTTATGGCAACAAAGAATCCCGGTGGAAGGAAGTCTCTCAAACTGTCTGTTTTATTTTTCCAAAAGCATGATAGAAAAGGCATCTACAGTGGATCTTTAATGTATGAAATCTAGTAAATTTCTCTTTATTCTGGTTCCCTGCTCGAACTGCCTTGGGCATGAGTATCCTTGTGGAGCCAGCTCTTCCGTCTCATCCCAAAAAGGGCTTTATGAAATACATTTGGTTTGACGTCACACAAAAACAAATACATGTATGATGGTATGATGGAATAATGTGATTGTTAGGTTCCCCTGTTGAGGTTGCATTGATCTTTTGCTGTTTAATTTGTGTGTTCAGTCAAGCAAAAAAAAAAAATGGGTTGGTACACTTCGCTTACGGCAAGTCAGCCATCATTACACATGAAATCATTTGGCTGTTACTCTTATTACCAGTCGCTAACAACAACCGGCCCTGGCTACAAGTGCCAACCAGTGCCTCTTTGCGGCACAAAACAGTTGAATGGACGAACTTTATTTATGCGGTCATGCAGGGTTAACATTCGTCATTCTGGTATTGCTCAGGAAGTTTCCAGCTGTAACTCATCCATACATCTAAAGACACACTGTTATTGCTAGCAATCACCACCAATTCGACAGCCCATAATTTTAAGTACCAAATGAAGGTGTGTAACTATGGTAACCACAGATGCGCAAAGGCTTCTGGGGATTATGCAAAGCGGCACATCTGTAAAAATATTTTATGCCGCATTTCTAGGTTATGTGCTTGTCATTTGTCCATAGAAACTAATCAGGTGGAAATGCCACCAACGATTGCCTGTTCAGAACTTGTCTGATTTTCTTTCCTGGTGGCCACCGTTAAGTTTAGGAATGTTATTTTTCCATAGCGAGTAGGTGATGATTACAAGTCATAAGTCATTTCTTCTAATAATTGTCGTTAGAAACGTTCCGTCGTTTGATTTGTCAAATTTTACAACGATTTAGCTGTAGTGTTAGTTTGAGCCCGTCAAGACACTCGAAGTATCTGTTTAGCAACACTTTACTGTTTATGTCGATGAAGCTAGCCAGTTAGCCTAGCTTTGTAGCTGTGTATGTAGTCGTCCACTTGAATATTTCGCCCTGAGGGAAATGCTACGTAAAAAATTAACTACCTATTACATATGACTACATAACATAAAGTTATTTTGAGAACTGGTCTTCCCCCGAGGAGTCTGGCAGGACAGTCTGTAAACAGCTTCTCTTAATGTGTTAGAGAGGCTGTCAAACTAGCCACTGGCATCTCCCTCAGACTTGACTCCCGCCCACCAGCAGCCAGCCAGGGAAATAGTCACATTTTTGGGAAAAGGCTAAACGGCTCCGTCCATTGCTTTCACGGACAGGTTGTGTTGCTGTCTGTGCATACCTGACAAATTGTGAGTTACCTTACATTTAGTAGATGTGCTGGATTAATAGCGGTACTATTTGGTTCTGTTACGCCAAATATAGACGTTGTATGTTTGTTGTGTTCATTGACTAGCTAATGTTGCCGTTCTCTGTTCATTTAGATTCGCCTTTAAAGTGAAGGAAACTTTTACTACAGTTACATAGTAGTTTGTTGCCTTTGTCACTGCTTCGTAATGTGAATGCATGTGATATACATTTTGTAGGTTCAATGTTGTTGCAGTGTTCACATGGGGGCAGCAGGTGAATATGGACAGTCTAACCCCAGTAAACCGCCGTAAAGAACGTGGCTTAATAACTAATGTCGGCGTTCAAAACGGTTTCCCAGGTCTAAACGCGGTATTGAACGCCAGCGGTGATGTGAATAAATTATAAATTACGGCGTCTAGTATTGCATTGCACCGGTCTGTTTGCTGCCAATTTCTTGTTTTGATTTTGCATTAACCACATGGCTAGATTTCAACCAATCCTTATGGAGAACTCAAACCAAAGTCCGATATTAGTAAGTATATTGGCATTTTCGTATGTATTTGACTTATTAGATGTAGGTTTTTACTTCGTATTACTAGCTAAATGTTGTGCTAACAATTTAGATAAAATGACGTTTTTAGCTCAGAAGCTTTACATTCAAAGGCAGCTACGTTTAGCTAACTAGCTGGTTAGCTCGCTAGTTTAAGGCTGTAGTCGTTTTTATAATTTAGTATTTCTATTTGTGAGTTTGGTCTTGTATGCTCACTGACTGTGTCTATGTGCATAGAATGGTTTTGTGCATAACGTTTTGTCATAGCCAAGTGTCTGTCATATTCATGAACTGGCTATTAGACTGGTGCCTTTTTTGTGACAATTAATTTTAAACTTAAAGTTGTGTCATTTCCATTTTTTTGGTGTTGTACAGAACATTCTGTTTAATTTGTCTGTCACATTTATGAATGAGAAGCTGGCTTTAGCTAGTTAGAAAACTGTTGTTTTCTAAATTATTGGCAAAGGCTTTACGGTTGGTTTACTGTAATGGTTGCAATACTATCAATGTTATATGTTTTAACAAGTCTATGTACACTCACCTATAGGATTATTAGGAACACCTGTTCAATTTCTCATTAATGCAATTATCTATGCAACCAATCACATGGCAGTTGCTTCAATGCATTTAGGAGTGTGGTCCTGGTCAAGACAATCTCCTGAACTCTAAACTGAATGTCAGAATGGAAAAGAAAGGTGATTTAAGCAAATTTGAGCATGGCATGGTTGTTGGTGCCAGACGGGCCAGTCCTGAGTGTTTCACAATCTGCTCAGTTACTGGGATTTTCACGCACAACCTTCCATGTGATTGGTTGCTTAGATAATTGCACAATGAGAAATTGAACAGGTGTTCCTAATAATCCTATAGGTGAGTGTACATAGACTTGTTAAAACATATAACATTGATAGTATTGCAAACATTACAGTAAACCAACCGTAAAGCCTTTGCTAATAATTTAGAAAACAACAGTTTTCTAACTAGCCAAAGCCAGCTTCATTCATAAATGTGACAGACAAATTAAACAGAATGTTCTGTACACCACCAAAAATGGAAATATTTAACTAGTTAAAATTAATTGTCACAAAAAAGGCACCAGTCTAATAGCCAGTTCATGTGACACTTGGCTATGACAAACGTCCATGCACAAAACCATTCTATGCGCATGGGCTGCAGTCAGTGAGCATACAGACAGGCTTCCTGAATAGAAATACTAAATTAAAAGCATTCAACAAGCGAAATTCTTTCAGCTAGTTCTTAATAGCTACCCCAGTGGCAAAGCTTCTGAACTAAAAGCATCATTATCTAAGTTATTGGCACAACATTTAGCCTAGTAATCTGATAAACTACATCTAATAAAGTCAGGTACATGCGAAAATAAAGTATACTATATGAGACTTTGGTTTAATTCCCATAAGAGACAGTTGAAAATCTAGCCATGTGAGGCAATAAAACAAGTGAAACAGCAAACGAACAGTGCAATCTATGCAAGCGCCGTGACCTCAATTTATTCACATCACCGCTGGCGGTCAATGCTGGCGTTTCTCTGGGAAGCCGTTGCCGACGTGAATATGAAGCTGCGTTCTTTACTGAGGTTGGGCTAATCATATTCACCTGCTGCCCCATGTGAACACTGCAGCATTGAACCTACAAATGTATATCACATGCATTCACATGCCAGCGGTGACGAAACAGGCTGCGCATGCTGACTGTAGTAAGTTTCCTTCACTAAAGGCGGATCTAAATGAACGGAGAGCGGCGGCGTGCTAGTCAGTAGACACAACAGAGCTCTATATTTGCGTAGACCAATAGTGCCGCTATTAATCAGCACATCTACAAATGTGGGTAACTCTGGTGTCAGGTATGCACGAACAGCAACAACAGCCTCATTGAAAGCGACCAGGTCTCCTGCAAAGATGTGACTATTTCCTGAGCTGCTGTGGCGCGATCAAGTCTGAGAGATGCCAGTGGCTAGTTTGACAGCTCTAACACGTGGAAGCTGTTTGAACTGTGCCGAACGAACCCCGTTCTCAAAATAACATGTTATGTAGTCATATGTAATGGGTAGTTAATTTTACGTAGCATTCCCTCGGCGTAGTGGCGACATACAGCTACAACCTTCATCGACATAAACAACAAGTGTTGCTAAACAATACTTGATGTCTTGGCAATCAAACTAACACTACAGCTAAATCGTTGTAAATTTGACAAATCAAGGCATTCTAACGACAGTATTAGAAGAAATGACTTATGACTGTAATCATCACCTACTCGCTATGGAAAAATAACATTCTCTAAACTTAACGGTGGCCTACCAGAGAAAATCAACAGAGATTCTGAGCAATCATTCAGTAGCATTCCACTGATTAGCTCATGAACAGATGTTTGGCAAGCACATAACTACAGAAATGTTTTAAAATATTTTTTGCAGATGTGCCGCTTTACCTGTCTGACTGCTGGCATCTGTGGTACCACTCAGACCACACACCCATCATTTGTGCTGCAAGGCTATGGGCTGTCCAGTGGTATTGTTGCAACAGCTGGCAGTGTGTCTTTTGGATGTATGGATGAGTTACAATGACGTCGAAACAATACCCAGAATGACGAATGTTAACCCTGCATGACACGCGTAAGTTCGTCCATTCAGCTGTTTTGTGCCGCAGAGCACTGGTGGCATGTAGCCAGGGCCGGTGGTGTGGCGACACAACAACTGTGAGCAGCCAAATATTTCATGTGTAATGATGGCTGACTGCCATGGCGAAGTGTGCAACCCATTTTTTGCTGACTGAACACACCAAATTAAACACAGCAAAGGTCAATGCAACCTCAACAGAGGAACACAGCAATCACATTATTCCATCATACTGCATCATGCATGTATTTGTTTTTGTGTGACGTCAAACCAAATGTATTTCATAAAGCCCTTTTTGGGATGAGACGAGAGAACTGGCTCCCGCAAGAGATACTCATGCCCAAGGCAGGTCAGCAGAGAACAGAATGAAATTTACTAGATTTCATACATTAAAGATCCACTGTAGATGCCTTTTCTATCATGCTTTGAAATAAAACGAACACAGTTGAGACTCCACGGTTCTTTGTTGCCATAAAGCTCCGGCTGATAGCTCTTCTGTGTCTGGCAGGAGTAGACAGGCTTTGGCTGTTGTCACTGTCTGGCCTTCGAGCTATGCCAGCTGCAGTCCACCACCAGTGGCTGACTGGCAATAGGCGCTTCAGGCGCCCCACAAGGTAAAGATAAATAATGATAACAATGATAAAGGCACATTGAGTATGTCAATATTTGTGTGTTTATATGGAATGCGCCTATTCGTCTGGAATATGATGAGAGAATCATATTCTCAACCTCCCTCTGCCTGTCTGCTCGGCAGGCCGTCTGGCTCTGGGGGCGCAATAGGCGCGCTAAGCGCGTCTATACCAACCAGTGCTAATTTAAGATATGAATGATTGACATAGGCTTTAGTCAATCAGCGTTCTTTCATCCGAATCAAGAGCGCATTTCTGCGACCCAAGCCGCCCTATGACAAAGAGGACGGACTTTCTAGAGCCATTATAACCCGCAGCTCTGCTGTGCTGAGTACATCAGGAGGCTGGCTGGCTGGGTGCACTTCGTGCTGGTGCATTTGCTCGATGTCTTGCTTTAAACCACGGGGACACAGATCCACATGAACATTGCTGGGTGAAGATATGAAGCACCTGTCAGGAAAATCAAGAGGCACCAGGCGCATGAGATCACTCCACATTAAGAAATAACCATATTAGGAAATTGGCTGTGCTACGCAGCTGATGGGCACAGTTCGCGGTGAAACATGCTGAGAGGTGGTTAAGCAGGCGCATTTTATCAAGATGGTTGATTGTGTGAAATTTTGAGGCTCTTATTTGCTGCGTGGGCATGGTGGACTGACCACCGAGCAGCGAGGAGGTATCCGGGCACCTGAGTCTTTATTTGCCTCGATGATATGTGCTGGAGGCTGAAGACAGCTACCGTGTTTAAGAAGCGCGTCAAGAGCGATGCAAACGAGCTGTTAGACAGCATGCTGTCATCATGGTTTTCAGCCAGCTGCAGAAGAGAACATACGACCCTGTCTTCATTAAGCACTTGTCAGAGGTTCTAGCAAGCACATGATAACAATCAGGTAAATAACTATATTTACTATTGGCTGATAAAGCTATTTGTTAGAAAGATTATGAATAGCTCACTTCCAACAGTGTAAGCCTAAATGTGTCTTGTCATCAAGTTAGTGATTATCATAGAGCACATACCAATTATATATTTTTGTATTTTAAATGGAAAGAGAAGACGCAATCAGACTTTGATGATAATGCAGGAAAGTATTACACAGTTTGTAATAACAATTGATCAAAGGTGTTCACCATGTCATTTTCTAGAAGAGTACTAGTTGTTATTGAAGATTAACTTTATTGTTATTCAGACTGTGCCCACAGAGGACAAGTGCATAGCAGAACAAAATGATGTTGCATCCCTCTCTCAAATGTCATGAAAAAGTCTTAAAAACATGATAACATAAGTTAATTATGGCCATCACAGTTAAAAGCAGTTACTAGGCTATATTTGTGTGTGTATAGTCACTAATTTGTGTGTGTGTTGGAGGAAGGACCTGGTGAGTTTAAACTTTATTTTCTCTGGACAAGAGGCCTCATTCCCTGTTTGTGATGGGACAGTGCATCTGGCGGCAGCAGCAGCTGAGAGATCTGGGACATTAAGGCAGAGAGCTGTGTGATAGCCAGTGCGTGTTGCTATAACACTTTTTCAGGCCAATATGTGGCCAAAACCCTGAACAACTAAAGCACCTTACTAATCATAATTGACTTGGACATGTGTTCATGTCATGGCATGTGTTCAGTCAGGAGTCACTGCATCAAAAATCTTTGTGGAGGTAAGCTGATGATCTTTGCAGGTATCTGATCCATGCCAGGAAGGCCGCCTTCACCCAGCACCTCATCAGTCTGGCTATAGACAATACAACTGGCGATACAGTCTTAAGGCTGATGAAAGCGTATTATGAACAGGCCAAGCTCAAGGCCAGATCTGGGGCTGACAGTTCAGGCTGTGGTGCTGCCGTGGCCGCAATGCCAGTAATGAGCTGGGGCACTCACGGGCTGTCATCCTCCTCAAAGCTCACCATCACCACACCCATGACAACAGCTAGTCAGAAGGTGCTTCTCCCCACACTGAAGAGGATCAGACCTTTCTGAGCTGGCATGACACAGGACCGCCTGGTCTTTCTGTGCTCTCCATGGAGAAACTGTCGAGGACATTCAAACAAAGGCTCGTGGAGGTTGCCACTGGGAGGACACAGATGAGCAAGTGTTACCAGTCAAGATGTGCACAGCAGCACTTGTTACATGTTTCGTTGCCATATAGTTGACCTTGGCATAAAAATCATACAGTGCTATATGTACTCAAATAATGTGTTCCTTAATATTACTATATATATGTTGTTTTGTATCAATTAGTATTTGCAGTTCTTGGGCATTAACAATTGGTGCATTTAGTTGTCATAGTACTGTAAGCTATTCTTCCAGTCCCAGTTCTGTTTAAATGCACTCTGAAAAAGAGCTGTGGTGTATGAACTTTCTGGCAATTACACCCAGGTGTGAGTGGGCAATCTTTCTGCCCTGACCTGAGCGCGAGCCCCGCGGGGTTCGTACTCAGCCTCACTGCCTATATGTTTACGCATGACTGCGTATTCCACACAGCCGTCATCTTCACGTTTGCTGACTACCTGCGCCAACAGATTGAGGAAGAAAATACAGAGATAGGTTAAGACCTGGCTACACGGCAGGGTGACTGTCTCTCTTTTAACGTCGGGAAACTAAACGATCATCAGCTTCAGGAAGCGGCTGAAGGAACATGCCCCATACCACGTCGATGGAGCTGAAGCAAATGCCTGTCTTCAAGTTCCTCGGGGGTCATCAGGGATGACTCACATGGTCAGGCAAGCTGACTCCGCAGTGGCAACTGCCCAAGCGCAGGAGGAGCTCAAGTTTGGCATGTCAAAGAGCATGAGCAACTTGTACAGATGCACCATTGAGCTTGTGCATCAGAGCTGCAACTGCTGCTACGGGCTCTGCGCTGCTGACCGCAAAGTCTAGGTGGGCAAAAGACGGCAGGGTGCATCGTGGCTGCAGCCTCCCTGCGTGCAAACAGATGCCTCAGAAAAAGCCAGAGTATCATTAGAGGACAACAACCGCAGGAGCATCTCCTATTCACTCTGCTCCCATCTGATCGACATTACCACGGCAGTGTTTTTTCCAGACTAAGGCAGTTTTTACCCTCAGACCATTAAACTCCTCGGTCAGCAACGCTGTTGCAATCATGCTGCTGGCCTAGATCACTTTTGGCACGTATTTAAGTGTTCAGGTGACACGCTGTCATATTCGCTTTCATTATGTATCTGTGTATCTTCTGTTACTACTGGTATCACTGCACACTAGATCATTTTTATTGTAGTATTTAGATTGCTTACTATCATATTCAGACTGCCATGTCATAAAATTTCATTGTCGGATACCAATTCTGCACATGACAATAAAATACTTTGGCTGGTTCTCATCCATATGATGTCAGAGCACAATATAAACACAGAATGCTGCTTTAAGTCAAAAAAGAAAAGAAATGTTCACTCACATCATGGTGAGCCAAATTTAACCCCCACTGATAATAAAAATGGTGACACATGTTAAACAATGCAACAATAAGTAAATCTTAAAAACTGAAATATTTTACCACAACTAAATCACCTGCATTCTCACGCTGGCTTGAAAATATTATAGCAATATAAATAAGTACCTCTATATAAAACGTTAGAGATCATGTATCACATACAGCAGGTTAATCAATAAATGTATGTCACATAAGGTTTAGCTCAAATCTTACATACAATTCAAAGGCATCACCAATAGCATATTAAACAATAACAAATCATAACAACATAGTGACTACAGATGATATTGCAAAATAACAAACAAATGTGTTTTCAAGAGATGGACACATCTCTAAATGTTATCACTCACTGTTAAAACTATGGAAAGCAAGTAAAAATACTATTTATACATCGTAAATCAGACAAAATATGTTATATATAATTTATTACCGACCTGTTGTGTTTAACCACCAATAATTGCAGCTATATAAGCATCAAAACTATAAGCAATGACTTCTCAGTTTTTAACCATGGAGTAGGCAGTAATGCCGATAGGCCATATTCTTCAATGTTTTCACAAGTTATTTCTTGGTCGTTCACAAAGTCTACTCGGAAATTCGCGGCGTGATGGCATGGTGCTGCGTTCTACTGTGATAACGTATTAAATGGGGTGCGCGTGATCTGTGTTCTCAGTATAGCATGGATGGCAGCCCACATCTGGCTAAGGGCATTAAACTGCGGGAGCGAGTCATCGTAGAAACGTGAATGCAAAATGCTTAAACCAATGTATGAACAGTAGACTATGAAAGAAGAAAAGAACAGGTACTTCTGTAGTTCAGAAGTGGAGGCAAGTGAACAGGCAAAATATGTAATGGTAGCAGCGAGCAGCTCCTACCCCGGCGTGTTGGGCCGATGCTGTGTCTATCATTACAGCAGGCTCTGTGTGGCTGCGCCCGAAGGATGCGCGGTAAGCCGATGCGTTTCATTTAGCGGAGAAATGAATAGCGAGGAGGCAGGCTATTGACCCATCGACAGGCAAAATGTAATGAAAAAAAGCAGACGTACTGCAGTACTGACAGTCGCAAATATGACGGCAAAATGTTGGGATTACATTCGGGCTGCTGTCGTGTCAGATCGACTCTGGCCAGTGATGATTTTCGGTATCGATTACAGCTCTGTCGGGAATAGACACTAATCTCAGGGTGCCATTCGCAGAAAAGCATTGAAATATATGAATATTATTTATAATGTTATTCTTCATAATGTTAAATCACTGTAGGCTTACGGTGATGGCGCTTGAAGCTGTGATTTGTCGCGGCGAAAATATCAGCGTGCAAATCTATAATGCAATGTAATTCTGTTCTTTCTAAGAACATTCAGATCAAGCGTTGTGTGATGTCAAGAATATAATTAATTTACGTAAGTGTTTTAACAAACTATAAATGTTGAACTATTAAACCAATGTGTTTACGAGTACTCATTAGTTGCGTTTCACAATCATCAAATCCCAATGTTCTCATTATTGGTGATGAAATAACAGTTACCAAGTCGATGTGATGTCATCTGTTTTTATGACAACTAATTTCTACAGGGAAACCTGAATGATATTGTTTGCTGTGAGAAACTCATCTCTGCTAACCCCTCAGTGATAAGTGTTCAAATCAGACAGAGGCAGTGATGTTCCACTCTCTGAGTAAGGCAGAAGTGGGCTGTGTCTGGCAGCACATGCTCAATGGTGTCAGCAGGTCCGCTTCATTAATAGGATGAGTATGGACGAAAGTACAAAAGTGTGAGGAAGAGGAAGATGCAATACCTGCATAGAAAATTAACATGACACGAAGATCAATGCACCAATTGTAAAGAAAATAGTTAGTTAGTGGTTAGAACCCGCAGAATATTTTTCAGTTAGTCAATAATACCTTTAAGCGTGATGATGAAATGTCCTAATGATGTGCAATTTCTCATTAATGTGCTGTTTTGCATCGCATGAGATGCAAGGCATGTCAAGCCCTTTTGCTGGAAATAGGTATGTATATTGACCTCATTTCACAAATAGTGAGGCCAATTAACAAGTATCTTAAAATGCTGAGTGGAGCAAATGCATAGTATGATTGTTTAAAACCAGATTTGTGGAACCTGGAATTAAATAAAAAGAGCATGCATCAATGTTCCAATGAGTATTGTATATGCAGCATTCAGTTCTAGACAGGAATTTACTATAATATAATGAAATGAGACTAATTTCAATCAGTTACACTACAAAAATGGAAGTAAAAGAGCGTGTGACCTCGAACTGAGAATTTGATTAGGTAACCGTCTCCTGTACCTATGCCTTGCTCTGCCGCCTCTCTGAAGTTCTGAGTGATGCCAGAAGGAACTTCTTAAAGTTCTCTTGATGGAAGACGCCAAGTGCACAGGCACTGCAATTTCCCCAGCAGCTGGAGGAGAGGAGCCTGCGGACCAGACCATGTTTGGCCAAAGTGACATGGAACTCTGTGACGTGATCATGCGTTTGAAGTGAAGAGGAACCGTTGGCTGGAGTTGGGGGGAGGGAACAGGAAGAGGCACCAGGCAGGTGGAGTTCACAGAAAAATGGAACAGGGTTTTGGAGTCAGGTATTCTCGTACACATGGTTTGACCTGACACCTGTGGACCAGATATATTCACAGGAAATCATCTGCTCTACAACGAGGAGGGTGATGCCTCCTCATCACTCTCCTCACTGCTGGCACTCTGGTACAAATACCAGGTGACATTTACTCTCCTGACACAATATTCCTCAGTTGTGAGATGGACAAGTTTAGAGTGACAATGGGATCATCATGAGTATGTTGCTTGATTGCAGGTGGAGTCCAAGCTTATTCAACCGCACGGCAGGCGTAAGCAACTGACGTCTTCACTGTGGCTCATGACACCCAGCTGACGCTCGGCTATTCTTACCTTTTTCATAACAGCAGTCACTGTTCATTTCAGGCATTTCAGACACAAACATTTGTGGTAAAGTCTAACTTGAATAGTATCTACACGCCCAAGTCGGAGGACTACCTCTACTATCCCTGACGTCAGAAGCCATTTGGCTAAGGCTGCTGCAATCCGTCAAAGGAGTCATCCAGCACGGGCAAGGTAACCACAGTCTCTAACAATAGCAGAATCTCTCATCTACAAGTGGCTGAGACCAGATATATAGTTATCAAAACTGATATCAGTCGTCCCTTCTGACATTCCGATACTCTAACATCAAAAGGGATGGTGCTGTGGCAGAAATAACATACATTTCAGAACGAAGAAAGTAGTCTAAACTATTTAAATGGGTAGAAGTAGTAGATAATCAATTCGTATTCTACAGTCTCCTCTGGCTGTATTGCTCCCATACATTTTCTGAGACAGAGAAGAAGAACAGTGACTCCAAGCGTTAGCTCTTGAATTTGTTTGGATGGATACACAATACAACAGGTCAGATGTTGTCATTAATATCACTGACGCAACCTACTGTTTGAGCACAGTGCGGGTGGACACAGTTGACCTCCATCAGCAGTGGGGCTGTTGCAGGAGATCTTCTTGGACACATTTATCCCTGTTTGTAATGCGCTATATCCACTGTTAAATCGGACAGTACTTCTGAGGAAGGCAGAGCACAGAGTTACTGTATCTGCATGAGCTAAGTGGAGAAAGAGGGGCTCACGAGCAAAGGTGGCTGCAATTCATATTCTGGTTTGTAAGCACGTTTTGACTGGCTAGGCCATTCCTTTGCACCCGGCCATGTAGTGTTTCGTAGTCACTGGGATTGCAATGCCTTCTCCGAGGCTGCCAGCCAAGGCAGGTGGCTGGTCTCTGCTCTGGCAGGCTGAGCGAGCAGCGGTTGACTTGCCGTGGGATTTGGCCAGCTGCAGGCTCGTGTCCAGATGAGGTGCTGGGGGCGTGGCACTGGAGCAGGTACGGCTTGGTCTTCTGGGAAATGTAAGGAATTTTTGTAATTTCTGGCTCATCAAGGGCCATCATTATATTCAAACATTTAAATGTTACATGATAGGAGTCTGATAAGCTGTGATACAAAATGCTCTGAAATGTGCCGAAGAAAACAAGGATTGAAGCCTGAAGCAGAGGACATACAGTATATACAGAACTTCACATAGAATAGTGCAGCTAGATGAAGCTGCTTTCAGCACAGGAAGTATGGTTCACCAAAATGTATGTTGAAGGCTGTAATACGTGTTGCGCTGCCAATTTATATGAGCATAAAATCACTTGTAATTATTACCTATAAAGCCACATGTAAAAAGCCATGAGTAGATTCATAGGTACTGCAATTGTGGGAATGCTGTCTCTCTGAGTAATACTCACTGGCCACTGTCTGATGTCATGATGGAGGTGGCCATCTGCCTGGCTCATCTTCCTGCGAAGAGGTCAGAGGACGAGGTGGAGGGCATGGCGTGTGGAGGCTACATGGCTTTCTTGTCGTCTTCCATGGCAGACTCCACACTCTCACTGTCCTGGGCCCATGTGTAGACAAAATCCCCTGAGTATCTTTAATGGGGTGTGGACTTCTGCTCATTTTGCAGAGCCTGGAGATACTTGAGATAGGGCTGGGGTGACACTCTGTCAACGTGAAGCATAGGAGATTTCGTCACCTCAGAAGTCTCATGAAGTATGTTTCCCCTGAGCATGTGAA
>CM055747.1:10978250-10993884 GCA_029465975.1 Dallia pectoralis | reverse complement strand
AATCTAGAATTGTTATATGACTTATCAAGTCTCAGTTCATAATCGGGTGAACTCAGCCGGTGAAATAAACATACTAGCCAAGCTAGCTTACTTGGATTTCAGTACAGTAATATCTAAAATACTGGCTCCTTCTCTACTCTCTGGTAATATTCTTTTTCACAAAACACAACCAATAATACGGAAATATTAAATCTTACTTGTGAAAGGTAATCCCCCGAGCCCTGCTGGCGATGGTCCACGATTTAAGCAGGAATATGCTGCACAGTGCTGTGGCATCTATATATTCCTGCTGCTACCAACTAGGAGCTCGGCCGCATTAAGATGGCGGACGCATTTCTTGTGCCCAGCAGCGGATGTGGCGTCTATGTATATTATGTCTATGGTTTTTTATGTTTATGGTTTTATCTCCACCTATCTGAGGCATTGAACCATGTAAACATACGCCCCATTGTTTGTATTGGATTAATTTGTACAGGTGATATCTGAGCACCCTCTACTGTGTGGAATACCAATTAAGATTCCCAATTAAATAAATAAAAGTACATGGCACCAATGAGTCATTATGCTATTGATATAAATTGCATTCCATACTTCTGGCGAAGATCCCAGCCTAAACACATAATACTTGTACATTTTCAAACTTTCTTTAGACAGTTAATTTTTGGTGTAGCCAGACAGATGCATTCTTTTTCTTTAAGTCATATAAAATATTTTCTCATAGAAGCTAATAATAGTATGTCGTGTGTGTATTTTCATGTATTATTTTCCCTGTCCCAAGTCTGGAATTGCTTTGCTCCGTCAACTGAGCTTCATTCGACTCTTATTCTTATCATGCAATAAATATCTCTCCTTTTGAGACGAAATATCCCCCAACCATAAACAAACGTTAAAGATTGGCACTTTACCCCTTAGCTAATTCAAGTATTGGTGACATTTCTCAATAAATGTGTACATTTATATTTTCAAATCATGATATTCTATGCTGTATTTATATTCCGAATACATTGTATACACACACTTATATATATATATATATATACACTTTGATATATTCTATGTACAAAGACATTTTTGTAAACAGCTTCAATGTGATATGCATATAACACAAAAACACTTGTATTGACCAGTTACTTACTTACATTGATGACTTCTTGAGATATAGCTAATGGTGTATGAAAGTATGTACATAAATATCATTGTAGTTATTTACAATATATATATATATATATATATATATATATATATATATATATATATATATACATACATACAATAAAATGCATGAATCAATCGTTAATGTAACAGTCTACTAATATTTCGGTCAGTAGAAATAGTTATCCAGTATATCTATAAAAATAAAGATAGATCTAAACGTAGATGACATGAATAATATGGGGTGGTTTTATTATGGGGGGTTGTGATGATTCTAATTCTTGTCCTGTCCTGTCACTGCCCTCTTAAATCCAATTTTTTAAACAAAACACCCAGCCTGAAACTCGACAGAGCACGAATCTATAATTCGATACGAGTGGCTAGGAAAAACTCCCTGATGGGTGTGAATTTAGGAAGAAACCTAGAGAGGAACCAGGCTCTGAAGGGTAGCCAGACCTCTTCTGGCTTGGCTGAGTGATCTTTTATGCTGAGGTCTTATTAAATAGTCACGGTAAAATCAATCACCAGTCTGTCAAGCACAGTCAGGGGGTTGAGGGTCAGGTGAATTGGAAGCCGGATTGTACAGGGGTCTGCTACACTTCCTCGGGCTGGTGGGTCCCACGATGTGGTCAATGGGCACCTTAGGGTGAACAGAACAAGAAACAAGGAAAAGTTAGACATCCAAACTGTTAGACACACAGCTTGTGGACAATCACCCACTTTACCAAGCATCAACTCAGGGACACCAATCAACACCAACCATCCTGGGAAGGTCTAGTATCACTCACCAAGAGTTTGCTCGGTTGACGTGGATGGCAATGGGGTGACATTCAACAGCAAGCAGTGACTCACCTCCTTCTCCTGGTCTTTGTTTTCACACCCCATCTAGTCTTTCCCTGTCACTATGGCAATCATGTACACCCGTGTTTCCCATTAAGTTCCCCCTTTCCCTGTGCCACGTTATCCTAACCAGGTGTATTGTGTGTAATTGGTTCATATGTATGAGGCCGTGTATTCCATATGTATGAGGGGCCATAATTCAGATTTACCTTACACATACACTACTAAAATGCTCTCACATACACTAGTGAAAATGAAAACTCTCACAAAAAATGCTAAAACGCTCTTACATACACTACTGGCTTGGCTCTCACATACACTACTGAAAATTAAACCTCTCCTCACATACACTAGTGAAACTCTCTCACGTACACTAGTGAAACTCTCTCACACACACTAATGAAATGTAAACTCTCACGCACACGCTAGTGCAGCGCTCTCACATACACTAGTGAAACGCTCTCACATACACTAGTGAAACGCTCTCGCATACACTGGGTGAAACGCTCTCACATACACACTAGTAAAAATGCTCTCACTACACTAGTGAAACGCTCTCACATACACTAGTGAAAACGCCCTTACATACACTATAGTGAAACTCTCACACACACTACTGAAACGCTCTCACACCCACTAGTGAAACGCTCTCGCATACACAACTGAAACTCTCACATACACTAAGGAAACGCTCTCACACACTAGTGAGAATGCACTTACACATACCCTACTGAGATCCTCTCACATACCCTATTGAGATCCTCTCACATAACCTACTGAGATCATCTCACATACCCTACTGAGATCTCTTGGTGGGGCACATATGTTTGGCTGCGTCACTCTGCGTTGCTATGTGGGCTGGCAGGCTCCTTCTCCTGGAAACCCTGGTTTTCATCACCAGCCTGCTAGACCGAGCTCCTCCAGGGAGTCCAAGGGAGGTTGCCCTGGTGACTGCCTGCTCCTTAAAGCGCTTCCCGACGGGCCGGCATTGGCCGAACCATCAGAAAGTCTCCTTCTCTCATCCTTCACTCATTGAAGAGTGTCAGGACGCTTTAAATCTACTTCTTTGAATTCTTCTCACTAGAAATGAGGAAAACAATTAATTCATAGTATCACGAATGTTCCGTCAAAAGATTGTGTAGGCTAACAGTGACACCTGGAATATATATGTTTGTATTTACATTCATTAACAAGGCCTAAATATAATACCCAACACCGCCAAATTAAGTTACATTTTGCCAATAATGGATTACATTTTTTTGTTTCCAGTCAAGCTTGTGGAAGGCCACACGGTTCTTATATGGAGTCTTTTTGGGACATAAGAAACTCTGAAGTCAATTAGAGTAATTATAGCACAGATTGAAAGAAGTGATAATCATTGTGTAATTTTGAGTGAATAGTGTATATAGGCCTATACGTGAAATTCATATCCGAAACACACACACACACACACACACACGAGATCCGTTTTTTCAACAACCAAATAGAAGTGGGATCCCAAGTCGGCATATCATCAGAGATGAAGTTTAATCTAAGATAAAATGGTCTAGAATATATTTGAACGTTATACAATAATATCTATTCCAGGCTGACAACTTGTTTTATCTTGTCTGGCAGTAAACGTTAACGTTTCGGCATTTAGTCCAGCGTCTAACATAGGTTATAGTGTAAAGTTAGTGCGTGTCCCGCAGTGTGCACGGTAACTTTATATGGAAATAAGTTCCACAAGCCTTATTAATTGACACACATTGATGGCATATAACTCCACCCAGTTAATACGTATAGTTATTGTGCTATATTTAAATCAAAATGCAATCATTTACGCTCGGACAGTATAATTACATATGTAGCCTACAAATTACAGTCTTACCTTATCAGTGTTGTTCGCTTGTCTGAACAAATGTTCAATCGATTGTCCAGTTTATAGATACTAGACGTCGTCGAACGCACGCGTCACAATAGTTAATAAGAACACTGCATGAAATATCAGACTTACCAATAATAACTGATAAACATTAAAATGAGTGCCTCTTTATTGCAAAAATATATACACACACTTATATATACACACACTACTGTTCAAATGTTTGGGATCAATTAGAAATGTCCACTGGACAGACGGGTCACCGTTAGAGTGTCATCACAAGTTAAGAGTACTGTATAACCAGCCGACAAGGCAGAATCAGTCCCAACTATGTGCGTATGGATGTCTGATTCATTCACTTGGCCAGTCTCCTGTACAGGCTATTATCTGTGGTGCTGCTCTAATGCCCTGTACGTCTCCCTCTTCTCCAGGAATTCCATCCATTCTCAGGGTACGCGCCCAGCTCAGTCTCATCCGGGAAAGTCATCCTCAAGATCGGACTGATGAGGCGACGGGCCCATGTTGTACCTCTGTCACAGACGCTCACACACTCAAATACCCTCCCTCCCTTTCTGATCGTTTATGTTACCATACTGCCACCTTGTGTACGATTTAGGGAGTAAGAATAATTAGATGAATATTACAGTATTTGAAATGATCAATTCATATGTTCATCTGGAGACGGAGCAAATGATACAGATATCATCCATGGGTGTTAATGATACAGAGATCATCCCTATATGTCATCCATACAGAGATAATCCCTATAGATGTTACCCATACTAAGATCATCCCTAGATGCTACCCATATTACAGAGATCATCCCTGTGTTTATGATACAGAGATCATCCCTATATGTCATCCATACAGATCATCCCTGGATGTTAATCATACATTCATATTTGACACTCCCTGGATGTCGAATACACACAGACCATCGCTAGATATATGCATCACAGATATCATAGACGCTCCTGGATTTTTAAGCACCATTTCAACGTAGCAGAACTCACCATCGCCCCCCAGTGGAACATTTGGTAGACAACCACCTGCAGGAATCCAAACTCCATAAGCACCTTCATCAGTGCACATATTGGTTGTAGTCCCAGACAAGCACACACGATTCAACACCAGCCCAACCATTGTAATCTTTTTTCTGGGTCATGAGGCCACCAGTCCCCTAGGTGCTGGAGGTATTCCGCTCAACGTTAACAACATTTGCTAACTGGACTAAGACTAGTTCATACGTGCGAAATGTGATCATGACACTGAATTGTGAGGGAAGATAATTCACTGTAGTTCACATTGTACATATGCATTGCATACAGTATTCGTTCATTTGCTGACTGAAGTGCTCGTGAGATAGCCTACATGTCCTCCATAATAATCCAACAAAAATCCACACTTGATCAAAGTCCAGCCCTATTCTGTATTTAGTGCACTACATCTGATTACATGGCATTAGCACGCCCAGTGCACTAGCCGTAGATAAAGGGTCAGGTTCATGTAGGCTTATTATTGGAGACACAAAGCCACACTCAAAGGATTGACTTCCCGGTCCCAGTGGTCTCTGCAGTGGGGTGAAACGAGCTACTTGCTGTTTTTAAAGGCCCTTTTCAGCTAGGCTGTAACTGAACTTGTGCAGGAAAACATGCAGCACATAAATGCATATAGTACCGGACTTTATACTGCAGAAAGTCTTTGGTGCATTCTAGACACCTCTCATTTTTGTAAATATTTGAGTATAACTTTCCATGTAATAAGTAGTGAGTGTACAGCTTGCATAACAGTGCACATATGGCCCTTCAAAAGAACTCAACACACCGCCATGAATGTTTAAACCGCTGGCAACAAGTGAGTACCCTGCTAAGTGAAAATGTCCCAGTTGGGCCCCATAGTGAATGGGAAGCAGGTGTGTAAATTGTGTGTTGTCACTCTTTGCACTCCCTTATATTAGTCACTGGAAGTTCAACATGGCACCTCATGGCAAAGAACTCTGAGGGTCTGCAAAAATGAATTGTTGCTCTACATAAAGATGGCCTAGTCTATAACAAGATTGCCACACCCCTGAAACTGAGCTGCAGCACAGTGGCCAAGACCATACGCAGTGGTTTAACAGGATAGGTTTCATTCAGAACATGCCACCCCACGGCCGACCAAAGAAGTTGAGTGCACGTCTTTGGGAAATAGACATACGAGTACTGCCAGGATTACTGGAACCATGTCTGTGATCTGATGAGACCAAGATAAACGTATTTGGTCCAGATTGTGTCAAGTGTGTGTGCAGCAATTTGGCAAACTATTCATTTTAACAGCATCATCTTTCCTAAAAGTGACAGAGGAAGGTTGCCCACATCTGAAAATTAGCCTTCATTATTTATTTTTGACTTACAGAAACTTTGCTGTTGATTAAAGTAAAACTATCACATTCCTTTAGGTCCTGCTTAAATGCATGCTAAACTATGATTGGTCAAAACAGACAAGCCATAACATATTATTGGTCAAAAGGATGACACCACTATAGCCAAATACACAGGGAGAAGGAGTGGCCCAGGGCCAGTGGGCTATCATTTATATTGAGCCCTGCCTACTTACCAAACACAACGTTGAAAAGGCACAAGTCTTTAAACTTTTTTCCCCCATGACAACCAAACATGATGTACTCCATTGCCGCTCATTTGATAAAAAATATTTCATCATTGGTCTTGTTGCACCATCTACACTTGTGCCCCCTATATCTGTCACCACGGCAACCTAAGGATGAGACAAAAAAGTTTACATACAGTGCATCTGGAAAGTATGCACAATTAATTATATTCACAGTTCCTCAAAATTGTACATACAATACTCCATAATGACAATGTGAAAGTGTGTTTGAAATCTAAGCAAATGTATTAACAATAGAAAACAAAAAAGCATACATTTGATAATCACGGACTACTGCAAACTGGAAGACCTAAACAGAATCTGGCAGGTGGTCACGTATGGCTGAATGGTGGGGCAGGCTAATCGTTGGAGGGTGGGGCCGGCGACTCGTTGGAGAGGTGGGGCCGGCTGCGTTGGAGGGTGGGGCGGCGACTCGTTGGAGGGTGGGGCCGGCGACTCGTCGGAGGGAATCGGGCCGGCGACTCGTCGGAGGGCGGGGCCGGCGACTCGTCGGAGGTGGGGCCGGCGACTCGTTGGAGGGTGGGGCCGGCACTCGTTGGAGGGTGGGCCGGCGACTGGAGGGTGGGGCCGGCGACTTCGTTGGAGGGTGGGGCCGGCGACTCGTTGGAGGGTGGGGCGGCGACTGTTGGATGGTGGGGCCGTGACTGTTGGAGGGTGGGGGGGCGGACTCGTTGGAGGGAGGGGGCAGGCGACTCGTTGGGGGTGGGGCCGGCGACTCGTTGGAGGGTGGGGCCGGCGACTCGTTGGAGGGCAATGCCGCGACCGTTGGAGGGTGGGGCAGGCGACTCGTTGGAGGGGTGGGGCCGGCGACTCGTTGGGAGGGTGGGGCCGGCGACTCTTGGAGGGTGGGGCGGCTCGTTGGAGGGTGGGGCCGGCGCACTCGTTGGAGGGTGGGGCGGCGGCGCACGTTGGAGGTGGGGTCAGCGACTCGTTGGAGGGTGGGGCGACTGCGTTGGAGGGTGGGGCCGGCGACTCTTGGAGGGTGGGGCCGGCGACTCGTTGGAGGTGGGGCCGGCGACTCGTTGGAGGTGGGGCCGGCGACTCGTTGGAGGGTGGGGCCGGCGACTCGTTGGAGGGTGGGGCCGGCGACTCGTTCGAGGGTGGGGCCGGCACTCGTTGGAGGGTGGGGCCGGCGAATCGTTGGATGGTGGGGCCGGCGACTCGTTGGAGGGTGGGCGGCGACTCGTTGGAGGGTGGGGCAGGCGACTCGGGTGGGAGGGTGGGGCCGGCGACTCGTTGGAGGGTGGGGCCGGCGACTCGTTGGAGGGTGGGGCCGGCGACTCGTTGGAGGGTGGGGCCGGCGACTCGTTGGATGGTGGGGCCGGCTGACTCGTTGGATGGTGGGGCCTCGGCGACCGGCTGGATGGTGGGGGCGGCGACTGGGGCCGCACTGTTGGAGGGTGGGGCCGGCGACTGCTGGAGGTGGGGCCGGCGAGGGATGGTGGGGCGACTCGTTGGGAGGGTGGTCGGGGCCGGCGACTCGCTGGAGGGTGGGGCCGGCGACTCGTTGGAGGTGGGGCCGGCGACTCGTTGGATGGTGGGGCCGCTGACTCGTTGAGGGTGGGGCCGGCGACTCGCTGGAGGGTGGGGCAGGCGACTCGTTGGAGGGTGGGGCCGCGACTCGTTGGAGGGGCCGGCGACTGCGTTGGAGGGTGGGGCCGGCGACCTCGTTGAGGGTGGGGCCGGCGACTCGTTGGAGGGTGGGGCCGGCGGCTGCGTTGGAGGTGGGGCGGCGACTCGTTGGAGGGGTGGGGCCGGCGACTCGTTGGAGAGGTGGGGGCTGGAGGGTGGGGCCGGCGACTGTTGGAGGGTGGGGCGGACTCGTTGGAGGGTGGGGCCGGCGACTCGTTGGAGGGTGGGGCCGGCGACCGTTGGATGGTGGGGCCGGCGACTCGTTGGATGGTGGGGCCGGCGACTCGTTGGAGGGTGGGGCCGGCTCGTTGGAGGGTGGGGCCGGCGCACTCTGGAGGTGGGGCCGGCGACTGCTTGGAGGGTGGGGCCGGCGACTGCTGGAGGGTGGGGCCGGCGACTCGTTGGATGGTGGGGCCGGCGACTCGTTGGATGGTGGGGCCGGGCGACTCGTTGGAGAGGGTGGGGCAGGCGACTCGTTGGAGGGTGGGGCCGGCGACTCGTTGGAGGGTGGGGCCGGCGACTGCTGGAGGGTGGGGCCGGCGAGGGGGTGGGGCCGGCGGCTGCGTTGGAGGGTGGGGCCGGCGACTGCGTTGGAGGGTGGGGTCGGCGACTCGTTGGAGGGTGGGGCAGGCGACTCGTTGGATGGGTGGGGCCGGCGACTCGTTGGGATGGTGGGGTCGGCGACTCGTTGGAGGGTGGGGCCGGCGACTCGTTGGAGGGTGGGGCCGGCGACTCGTTGGAGGGTGGGGCCGCGCTCGTTGGATGGTGGGGCCGGCGACTCGTTGGAGGGAGGGGCCGCTGACTCGTTAGATGGTGGGGCGGCGACTCGTTGGAGGGTGGGGCCGGCGACCTCGTTGGAGGGTGGGGCAGGCGACTCGTTGGAGGGTGGGGCCGGCGACCTCGTTGAGGGTGGGGCCGGCGACTGCGTTGGAGGGTGGGGCCGGCGACTCGTTGGAGGTGGGGCCGGCGACTCGTTGGAGGGTGGGGCCGGCTCGTTGGAGGTGGGGCCGGCGACTCGTTGGAGGGTGGGAGCGGCGGCGGCTTCGTTGGAGGTAGGGCCGGCGACTCGTTGGAGGAGGTAGAGGCCGGCGGCTCGTTTGGAGGGGTGGGGCCGGCGACAAAGGTCTGGTTTGGTTGTAGGATTTCTATCCAAGCAAAAGCATCTGATATGACTCAAGTGTGTGATAGGTGGTGTCCACGCCCGGAGTCATATCAGATGATAGCTGCTTGGATGACTGCGTGACCCCAGCTGTCGCCGGCCCATTCACCTCCAGCAGTGCCTCCCTCAACTGATGCCCGGCCACCACCAGCAGTGCCGGCCCTCAGCGGTCGCCACCCTGGCACCTCCAACGATCTTGACCCTCCAGCAGTGCCGGCTCCGATGCCACACCCTCCGCCATCCATCACCATCAGCAGATCATGACCACCCTCCAGCCCAGTGCGACTGCGGTCAGCCACCTGGCGGCCGGCCACCAGCCTTGTCAGCGTGCCCATCCCAGCAGTGCCACCATCCAACGAGTCGCGTGCCATCCAGCAGTCGCGGCCCCGCCCTCAGCAGTGGCCAGCCCTCCAGCCGCCCGGCCACCTGGCAGTGTGCCTGCCCTCCAGCAGCCCTCCCTCCGCCAGTAAGCCTGCCCCACTCCCTCAGCCGGTGGCGGCACCCTCCAACCGCCATTGCCATCCCAGCGGTCGCCGGCCGCCCTCAGCGGTGCCAGCCACAACGAGTCCGCCGGCCCCGCCCTCCGGCAGTGCCCGGCCACTCCCTCAGCGGCCACAGCAGTGCGGCCCCACCATCCCAGCAGTCGCCCGGCCTGCCATCAACGGTGGCGACGCCCTCCAGCGGTCTCACCTCCAACCCGTGGTCGCCATTCCTCCAGCAGTGCGACCCCACCCGGCCACCCTCCAATGGTCGCCACCAGTGCGCCGGCCCCTCAACGTGCCTGGGCCCGCCCTCGAGCCCCGCCCTCCAGCCCCACTCCTCAGCGGCAGCCATCGCCCGTCGCCCGGCCCCACCACGGTCGCCCCCTCCAGCCGAGTCGCCCGCCACCTGGCAGGTGTGGCCGCCCTCAGTGACCCTCCAGCCGATCCGCCGGCCCACCCTGGCTCGCCGGCCTCACCCTCCAGCAGGAGCGCCGGCCCCGCCTCAGCCGGCCCCACCCTCCAGCAGTCGCGACACCCAGCAGTGGCGGCCCCGCCATCCCAGCGGTGTGGCCTGCATGACCGACCCCGCCTGGGGCCCCGCCCTCCAGCAGTCGCCTGCCCCGCCACTCGGCGGTGCGCTGCATTGCCGTGGCCGGTGTCCCGCCCTCCAGCGGTGGCGGCCACTCCCTGATGGCCGACACCTCAACCTCAGTCGCCCATTACCCCACCCCTCCAGCAGCCCCACCCTCCAGCAGGTGTGCCATACCTCCAGCGGTGCCGACCCTCAGCCGCGTGCCCTCCAGCGTACCACTCCAGCAGTGGCGGCCCCACTCCCAGCGTCGCCCGGCCCCGCCCTCCAACGAGGTGGCGGCACCCTCAGCAGTCGCCCCGGCCGCCATGCGTCACCAACCTCACTGCCCTCTGCCCGCAGTCGCAACCCAACGTCGCCCTTCGACTGCCTCCAGCAGTCGCCTGCCCCGCCACTCCAGCCGGTGGCGGCCCTCCCCTCAGTCTTGACTCTCAGCAGTGCGCCGGCCTCGCGAGTGCCCAGCCCCATGAGTGGCCGGCCACCCTCCAGCCGGTGCGGCCCACACCCTCCAGCGAGTCGCGGCCCCACCCTCCTGAGTCGCCGGCCCCACCCTCCGGCCAGTGCGGCCCGACCCTCCGGCAGTGCGGCTTCCACCACCCTCCAGCAGTCGCCGGCCCACACCAACCCAGTGCGGCCCCACCCTCCAGCAGTCGCCGGCCCCACCCTCCAGCGAGTCGCCTGCCCCACCATTCAGCCATATCGTGACCACCTGCCAGATTCTGTTTAGGTCTTCGGTTGCGGTAGTCCGTGATTATCAAATGTATGCTTTTTTGTTTTCTATTGTTAATACATTTGCTTAGATTTCAAACACACTTTCACATTGTCATTATGGGTATTGTATGTACAATTTTGAGAGACTGTGAATATAATTAATGAGGTTCTTGGATCCAGTTCCTCTCCATCTTTGTTCTGCTTCCTAAACAAGAATGTTACAGTTAGTTAATTGGGAGAGTTGCTTAAAGGTGCAGTCATCATTTTAAAGGTGTCCTTGACTTATAGTCCGATAGTGGGTTTGATTTAGTGCACTCATTACTTATAAGACCCAGTGGTCCAATTTGGTATTGTGAAATAGGGTGCTAATTAACGGTAGCAACTAATTCCAAATGATCTCAATCCCATCCTACTCCAACGTATCCCAACCCTCCTCCCTTCTTAACACAATGGAAAAACCTGCAACAACATATATATATATATATAATAGCTCTAATTTAAAATATTTAAAAACTGGTAGGTATTACGGAAAACATAATTCGGTAGCTAACATAATATTTCCAAAATATTACATGTGATAGGTGTAGACCAACAGGTATGACATCATACATTAATATCTGGTCGTTTTCTAATCATACAGCATATGACATTATTGGGATCCGGTGACACAAAATGTTATTGTCATTTTTATAACACCTGCAACAGACACTGACCTTAGTGTTGTGGACCTTGAAACCATTCACAGTGCTGCAGGATGTCCTCCAATGATGGCCGACAGGTGGCATTTAGTCGCAGGCACCATTTGATCAAATCTCTGCATTCTATAGAACAAAAAGGATTTGTATTAGCTAGGAGAGTAGAGTCACAAAAAGGCATCTGTGTTCCAGTAGGAATAAGAAAAACAAACCAAGCGTGAATGTAGAGGGAACATGTCACAAGCAGAGATGTTTATAGGTATAAAGTAGAAGAAATTCTAACATGCACATTGCCTCTAGAGGATTCAGCCATTTGACATGTGTCTAAATGTTTTGATATCAAATGGCATGGGCAGAAGATCGCCTCAGTGGCTCAGCTTTTGCAGAAACAGACAATCTGGAGACACGGATTTAGGATCATTGACCACCTCTCTGCTCAAAATCCTCTATCAAGTAATCGTCAAAAACGCTTGGGCTTAACATTCACAAAATTATTAGTTCTGGCTGTGCTGTTTTCAGGATTGTATGGTGACAGTCTGTCTATCACGTTGAATGGGAGGCTTGTTGCCCTAGTGACCAAGGGCACAATGAAAGGTTGTTGGTTCTTATCCCGGACCGTGTGATGTGCGTTCTTTCCCAGCATGCATACCATCCGAAAGGGCTTTAATGAACGGCAAGTTGTGTCCACAGCAAATTTGCTCTTCGTTCCTAAACGGAGGGCGTCCGTTGGCCAGGAGGTACAAAAGGATGCCCAGAGACCAGACCGTGGCCTCGTCACCATTGTACGTCCCATTGATCAACATCTCCGGTGGGCAGTACCACAAGGTGCCTGAGACACAAGGAGCGAGAGGGATGTGTTAGCTGCGGCCTACATCACCACAGTGACGGAACATTATTGAGGCCAACTCACCACGATACTCGCTGTACAGCTCCTCCTGTAACAGGTCGCTGCATCCAAAGTCGACCAGTTTTACAGTGAATGTGTCCAGCTGCAGCAGCAGGTTCTGGGCTTTAACGTCTCGGTGTAAGACGCCGCGGTCTCTGCAATGGCGGCATGCCAGCACCGCCTGCTTCCAGATGGGCCTGACGAACTCCTCGCGAACAGCCCTTGCGTGGTGGTGTTCATCAGATCAACCAGGTCCATGCAGGGAGCCGGGTGCTCCATGATTATGATTATCTGGTCCGGCTCATCGAACCAATCGAGGAGCTCCACGATGTGGTCACATGCCGGAGGCCGAAGCCATCAAATGCAGGCCCACCTCTAAGGGCAGCTTGAGGGACGTTCCAGGCTAATGAGGGAGGTTGATTGACACAGAGTTGTCATATTCAAGGCAAAAGCAGGTTGATCAACACAGTTTCAAAGCGTTCTAGGCTAAAGAGATGTTAATTGGCACACCTATTAGTCAGAATGTGCTTGCTATTGCTAGGTAGCAATGCTAGGTAGCAATAGCATTAACGACAGAATGTGCTTGCTATTGGTAGGTAGCATTGATAAGTAGCAATAGCAATTAGCGAAAGAATGTGCTTGCTATTGGTAGGTAGCAGCAATGCTAGGTAGCAATAGCATTTAGCGACAGAATGTGCTTGCTATTGGTAGGTAGCATTGCTAGGTAGCAATAGCAATTAGCGAAAGAATGAGCTTGCTATTGGTAGGTAGCAATTAGCGACAGAATGTGCTTGCTATTGCTAGGTAGCATTGCTAGCTAGCAATAGCATGTAGCGATGGCATGTGTGTGCTATCAGGTTTATTACTATCAGGTTAATGTTTGTAGCCTGAATTCGATCGATCGGACTACAGGTTGACTGGCCTTGACTGTTACTTACAAATGTTAAGTATTTCTCACGATCACGTTTACGTATGAACTTCACGGCCACCTGTGGAGGAAGAACACTACTGTGAATAATTGACATGCATAATAATGTGCTAATATGTCCTAGTGTATAACAGATTAGCATGGAGGAAAGAGAGAGGAAGAGGTCAAAATGAGGAATGAGAGAAGAAAGAATGGGGAAAAGAAGGGATCAAGTGAAGATAATTGAGAAAATGGTTAATAGGAACCGACAGGGCAGAGGAGAAAAAGAGAAATTGTACAAAGGGCACTGTAAAAAGTGACAAGAAGATAGAAAGTAGACAGGAAAGACTGGGAATGATAAGGATTACATTTTTCCCATCTCGCTTCCGTGTTCGCGTGAACGGATCCGAAGCCTCCGGTTCCCAGCAACCTGCCAACGTTGTACTGTGAGGAGAAGCTGGTTGGATCTTCTAGCTTGCCGAAAACTTTTGTTTGAAACTTCCAAAAATTTTGCGGCAAATTCCCCAAAGCTTGGTCAGCGGAAGCTTCCAGGAGTACTGTGATGACGGGCCAATCTGACACAGATTTTCTTGGCGGCCTGTAAGTCCTCGGAATCCAAGTCTCTGAAACTGGTCTTACGCTTCCTCCGAACACTTTGGGTCCCCTGTTCACGTTGGGTTGGCTGGTCACATTGGCTGGCCTGTTCGCGTTGGGTTGGCGGGGAACTTTCGATGGGCGAGGCACCTTGGATGGTCGAGGCACCTTGGATGGACGAGGCACCTTGGATGGTCGAGGCACCTGATGGTCGAGGCACCTTGGATGGACGAGGCACCTTGGATGGACGAGGCACCTTGGACGGTCGAGGCACCTTTGGATGGACGAGGCACTATCAACGGTCGAGGCACCTTGGGTTGGTGGGGCACATATGTTTGGCTCGTCACTCTGCGTTGCTATCAGGGCTGGCAGGCTCCTTCTCCTGAAACCCTGGTTTTCATCACCAGCCTGCTAGACCGAGCTCCTCCAGGAGTCCAAGGGAGGTTGCCCTGGTGACGGCCTGCTCCTTAAAGCGCTTCTCCGACGGGCCGGCATTGGCCGAACCATCAGAAAGTCTCCTTCTCTTCATCCTTCACTCATTGAAGAGTGTCAGGACGCTTTAAATCTACTTCTTTGAATTCTTCTCACTAGAAATGAGGAAAACAATTAACTCATAGTATCACGAATGTTCCGTCAAAAGATTGTGTAGGCTAACAGTGACACCTGGAATATATATGTTTGTATTTACATTCATTAACAAGGCCTAAATATAATACCCAACACCGCCAAATTAAGTTACATTTTGCCAATAATGGATTACATTTTTTTGTTTTCCAGTCAAGCTTGTGGAAGGCCACACGGTTCTTTATATGGAGTCTTTTTTTGGGACATAAGAAACTCTGAAGTCAATTAGGAGTACTTATAGCACAGATTGAAAGAAGTGATAATCATTGTGTAATTTTGAGTGAATAGTGTATATAGGCCTATACGTGAAATTCATATCCGAAACACACACACACACACACACCAAATAGAAGTGGGATCCCAAGTCGGCATATCATCAGAGATGAAGTTTAATCTAAGATAAATGGTCTAGAATATATTTGAACGTTATACAATAATATCTATTCAGGCCCGACAACTTGTTTTATCTTGTCTGGCAGTAAACGTTAACGTTTCGGCATTTAGTCCAGCGCGTCTAACATAGGTTATAGTGTAAAGTTAGTGCGTGTCCCGCAGTGTGCACGGTAACTTTATATGGAAATAAGTTCCACAAGCCTTATTAATTGACACACATTGATGGCATATAACTCCACCAGTTAATACGTATAGTTATTGTGCTATATTTAAATCAAATGCAATCATTTACGCTCGGACAGTATAATTACATATGTAGCCTACAAATTACAGTCTTACCTTATCAGTGTTGTTCGCTTGTCTGAACAAATGTTCAATCGATTGTCCAGTTTATAGATACTAGACGTCGTCGAACGCACGCGTCACAATAGTTAATAAG
>CM055747.1:10938048-10977750 GCA_029465975.1 Dallia pectoralis | reverse complement strand
AGCAGATTGTGAAACACTCAGGACCGGCCCATCTGGCACCAACAACCATGCCATGCTCAAATTTGCTTAAATCACCTTTCTTTTCCATTCTGACATTCAGTTTTAGAGTTCAGGAGATTGTCTTGACCAGGACCACACTCCTAAATGCATTGAAGCCTTCCATGTGATTGGTTGCTTAGATAATTGCATTAATGAAATTGAACAGGTGTTCCTAATAATCCTATAGGTGAGTGTACATAGACTTGTTAAAACATATAACATTGATATATTGCAACCATTACAGTAAACCAACTGTAAAGCCTTTGCCAATAATTTGAAAACAACAGTTTTCTAACTAGCTAAAGCCAGCTTCTCATTCATAAATGTGACAGACAAATTAAACAGAATGTTCTGTACACCACCAAAAAAATGGAAATGACACAACTTTAAGTGTAAAATTAATTGTCACAAAAAAGGCACCAGTCTAATAGCCAGTTCATGAATATGACAGACACTTGGCTATGACAAAACGTTATGCACAAAACCATTCTATGCACATAGACACAGTGAGTGAGTATACAAGACCAAACTCACAAATAGAAATACTAAATTATAAAAACGACTACAGCCTTAAGCTAGCGAGCTAACCAGCTAGTTAGCTAAACGTAGCTGCCTTTGAATGTAAAGCTTCTGAGCTAAAGACGTCATTTTAGCTAAATTGTTAGCACAACATTTAGCTAGTAATACTGAATAAAAACCTACATCTAATAAGTCAAATACATACGAAAATGCCAATATACTTACTAATATCGGACTTTGGTTTGAGTTCTCCATAAGGATTGGTTGAAATCTAGCCATGTGGTTAATGCAAAATCAAAACAAGAAATTGGCAGCAAACAGACCGGTGCAATGCGATACTAGACGCCGTAATTTATAAATTATTCGCATCACCGCTGGCGTTCAATACCGCGTTTAGACCTGGGAAACCGTTTTGAACGCCGACATTAGTTATTAAGCCACGTTCTTTACGGCGGTTTACTCAGTTAGATTGTCCATATTCACCTGCTGCCCCCATGTGAACACTGCAACAACATTGAACCTACAAAATGTATATCACATGCATTCACATTACGAAGCAGTGACAAAGGCAACAAACTACTATGTAACTGTAGTAAACGTTTCCCTTCACTTTAAAGGCGAATCTAAATGAACAGAGAACGGCAACATTAGCTAGTCAATGAACACAACAAACCTACAACGTCTATATTTGGCGTAACAGAACCAAATAGTACCGCTATTAATCCAGCACATCTACTAAATGTAAGGTAACTCACAATTTGTCAGGTATGCACAGACAGCAACACAACCTGTCCGTGAAAGCAATGGACGGAGCCGTTTAGCCTTTCCCCAAAAATGTGACTATTTCCCTGGCTGGCTGCTGGTGGGCGGGAGTCAAGTCTGAGGGAGATGCCAGTGGCTAGTTTGACAGCCTCTCTAACACATTAAGAGAAGCTGTTTAGAGACTGTCCTGCCAGACTCCTCGGGGGAAGACCAGTTCTCAAAATAACTTTATGTTATGTAGTCATATGTAATAGGTAGTTAATTTTTTACGTAGCATTTCCCTCAGGCGAAATATTCAAGTGGACGACTACATACACAGCTACAAAGCTAGGCTAACTGGCTAGCTTCATCGACATAAACAGTAAAGTGTTGCTAAACAGATACTTCGAGTGTCTTGACGGGCTCAAACTAACACTACAGCTAAATCGTTGTAAAGTTTGACAAATCAAACGACGGAACGTTTCTAACGACAATTATTAGAAGAAATGACTTATGACTTACAACTGTAATCATCACCTACGCGCTATGGAAAAATAACATTCCTAAACTTAACGGTGGCAACCAGGAAAGAAAATCAGACAAGTTCTGAACAGGCAATCGTTGGTGGCATTTCCACCTGATTAGTTTCTATGGACAAATGACAAGCACATAACCTAGAAATGCGGCATAAAAGATTTTTACAGACGTGACGCTTTGCATAATCCCCAGAAGCCTTTGCGCATCTGTGGTTACCATAGTTACACACCTTCATTTGGTACTTAAAATTATGGGCTGTCGAATTGGTGGTGATTGCTAGCAATAACAGTGTGTCTTTAGATGTACGGATGAGTTACAGCTGGAAACTTCCTGAGCAATACCAGAATGACGAATGTTAACCCTGCATGACCGCATAAATAAAGTTCGTCCATTCAACTGATTTGTGCCGCAAAGAGGCACTGGTTGGCACTTGTAGCCAGGGCCGGTTGTTGTTAGCGACTGGTAATAAGAGTAACAGCCAAATGATTTCATGTGTAATGATGGCTGACTTGCCGTAAGCGAAGTGTACCAACCCATTTTTTTTTTGCTCGACTGAACACTCAAATTAAACAGCAAAAGATCAATGCAACAACAAGAGGGGAACTTAACAATCACATTATTCCCAACAAGTCGCCATCATACATGTATTTGTTTTTGTGTGACGTCAAACCAAATGTATTTCATAAAGCCCTTTTTGGGATGAGACGGAACAGCTGGCTCCACAAGGATACTCATGCCCAAGGCAGTTCGAGCAGGGAACTAGAAAAAAGAGAAATTTACTAGATTTCATACATTAAAGATCCACTGTAGATGCCTTTTCTATCATGCTTTTGGAAAAATAAAACAGACAGTTTGAGAGACTTCCTTCCACTGGGATTCTTTGTTGCCATAAAGCTCCCGCTGACCAAGCTCTCCTGGTGTCTGACAGGGTAGACCAGACGCTGTTGGTCTGGCTCTGGCCTTCAATTGCTCTACCAGCCGGTCTACCCTGCTCTCGGACAGCCCCGGAAGGTTGCGCACCTCCAACAAGTCCTTGGCCAACCTATGGATATGCTGGTATTCGGGCTGAACGTCGGGGCCTTGGGACTACGCCTGTAAAGGAAAGTCAACCCAGAAAGTGAATAAAAGTGTATGAAAGGCCAACACAGATACATTAGTTACGGGTCGTTACGCGAATGAAAATGCACACTATGCATGAGCTCATTGCTAAAACATAAAGCAGCGGGTTGTAAGACTAATGACGCATTGAATGAGTAGCCTATTTAACCACATACAACCACAATAGCAGTGATGCTTGTCCCGCCGCCTCGCTCCCTGACGAGCTCAACACCTTCTATGCACGGTTTGAAGTGGCCAACACAATTCCTTCGACGAGGGTTGCTGAGGTCTCTGGACACGGCTGATGTGAGGAGAGCTTTTAAAAGTCAACCCTCGGAAGTAACCAGGGCCTCATGTATAAAACGTTGCGTACGATTTGCGTCAAAGTGGCCTACGGACGAAACGTAGGATGTACGTACAAACGAAAATATTTAAATTTATAAAACCGTGCGCACGCACATCCTACCCCGTTTTCTGTTAATAAATAACTATGAACTCTAAATGAGGCGCAGCTTTGCGGCTTAATTTCACGCCCATATATAGTCAGAAATGCCCTAAATTAATATTCATTGATTGAGACATCATGGCAAACACATCTACTAACAGCGCAAGATATGCCATTGTGCATCATTACGCAATGTGATGGCATGGGTCTTAACACTTCCCTGTGCAACTGATCCTGGACTTTCTGACGGGTGCACCCCAGGTGGTGAGAATGGGCAATCTTTCATCCTCTGCCCTGACCCTGAGCATCGGAGCCCCGCAGGGTTGCATACTCAGTACCCTGCTATACTCCCTGTTTACGCATGACTGCGTGGCCCCACACAGCCCCAACGTCATCTTCACGTTTGCTGACAACACCACCATCCAACAAGGATGAGAGAAAATACAGAGATAGGTTAAAGACCTGGCTACACAGTGCCAGGACGACAATCTCTCTTTTAACGTCGGGAAAACTAAGATGATGATCATCAACTTCAGGAAGCGGCAGGGGGGGAACATGCCCCCATACACATCGATGGAGCTGAAGTAGAGAGAGTACCTGTCTTCAAGTTCCTCGGGGTGTTCATCAGGGATGACCTCACATGGTCCAGGCAAGCTGACTCCGCAGTGAAAACTGCCCAAAACGCCTATACTTTCTGAGGAGACTCAAGAAGTTTGGCAGGTCAAAAAAACACTGAGCAACTTGTACAGGTGCACCATTGAGAGCATGCTGTCAGGCTGCATAACTGCTTGCTACGGGAGCTGCAACGCTGCTGACCGCAAGGCCCTCTAGATGGGGGTAAAGACAGCAGAGTGCATCATTGGCTGCAACCTCCCTACGGTGCAAAGCATCTACCAATCAAGATGCCTCAGAAAAGTCAGAAATATCATTATGGACAACAGCCACCCAGGACATCGCCTGTTCACTCTGCTCCCATCTGATCGACGTTACCGCAGCATTGGTACACGCACTTCCAGACTAAAAAACTGTTTTTACCCTCAGACCATTAAGCTCCTCAATCAGCAACACTGATTTACCTATCCATGTATATACTGGCACTAGATCACTTTTATTGCAGTATTTAAGTATTCAAGGTGTGCATACTGTCCATATTCGCTTCATTATGTATATCTAGTAGCTATGTACATTTACTACTGGTATCCACTACTGGCACTAGATCATTTTTATTGTAGTATTTAAGGTTCGCTTACTGTCCATATTCACACGTCAATATGTATATTTTTTAGCTATGTATATTCTGTACATTCTTTGGTCTTCTAACTATGTAGATGTTGCTTGCCATGTCATAAGAATTTCATTGTCCAGTTTGATGCAAGTCATTCTGTACACATGACAATAAAATACTTTGACTTGGTTTACTCATCCATATGATTTCAAACACAATATAAACACAGAATAGATGCACTGCTTTTAAGTCAAAAAAGAAAAAAAAAGTATTCACTCACATCATGAATTTAATTTAAATTTAACCCCCCCACTGATAATAAAAATAATTGACAAATTAAGTCATTAACACTGTACACATGTTAAACTAATGTACAACAATAAGTAAAATCTTAAAACAGAATATTTTACCACAACTAAATCACCTACGATACAATTCCTTGTTGCTGGCAGAAAATGTTATGCTTGTGTAATAATAACCTCTATATAAAACGATTAGGATCTGCATGTAACATCACATACAGCAGGTTGAATAATAAAATGTATGTCACATAGGTTTAGCTCAAATGCTTACATACAATTCAAGGCATCACCAGTGCTTGTAGTAAACAATAACAAATCATAACAACATAGTGACTACAGATGATATTGCAAAAATAATAAACAAATGTGTTTTCAAAGAGATGGACACATCTCCCCAATGTTCCACCACTCACTACTAGAGATAACTGTTAAAAGATATGGAAAACAGGAAGTAAAATACTACATTTCTGCATCCGTAAATCAAAAAGACAACCAAAAAAATATATAATTATATATAATATAATTTGTACCGACCTGTTGTGTTTTGTACAATAATTATAAACAATGACTTCTCAGTTTTTAACCATGGGTAGACAGTAATGCCATTGGGCCATATTCTTCAATGTTTTCTTAAGTTATTTCTTAAATTCGTTCCTAAGGTCCTAAGAAAAGTCTTACTCAAATTCACGAACGTGTTCTTAAATGGCATAATTGTTCGTACCTACGTTCCTATAATGATGAATACCACGTCTTCGTAAATTGAAAACGCGTGTCCGTTGTTCCTAATTAGCATAGGTAAACGCCCCGGTATTTCACATAAAAGGGCATTAAACTGCAGGGCGGAGTGGAAACTCATCGTAGAAACGTGGAGAATGCAAAAATGCTTAAACCAATATGTATAGACAGTAGGCCTATAGAGGATCAGACGCCAAAAGAACAAATTACTTCTGTAGTTCAGAAGTGGAAATACTTCTGCAATAAGTGAACAGGCAAAAATATGTAATATTTAGCAGCACCAGTATACCCCCGACGTGTTGGGTTCGGTCTAAATGTCTATCATTACACTTGGGCTCTGTCTCTTGCGCCCCGGATTGCGCGGTGAATGAGTGATCAGGTGATGCGTTTCATTTAGCGAATGGATGCTGAGGAGGTGAAACGCAGGCAGGACTGTGGCCCATACATTTGGTTGCATCGGCCAAAAGATTAAAATCTCACTTTTAATGAAAAAAACGAGCCGGTTATACCTGTCATGATATGTAATAGATAAGTAACCTATTGCTACCCGTAATGAGGAATGTAATGTTGGGGTTACTGGGCGGGGCACAGACAGATAAAGATGTCACGGCTATAACACAGACCTGTCTCGTGTCGTTACTAAAGCATCATCACAAAACATGGTGTCAGAAGTAAAGTACTACAGAAATTAATACGCCAACGAGTATAACCAAGATGGATGGATTGAAGCCACCGGCGGGACTGGATCTACTGCACGGTAATTTGTCGGAGAACTGGAGAAGATTTCGGCAACGGTTTGAGCTGTATCTAGACGCAACCGGTAGCGCTAGCAAGCCAGCCAAGGTAAAGTCCTCGCTGTTGCTTCATGTAGCCGGCGAAGAAGCGGTTGAAGTGTATAATACCTTCACGTTCGATAAAGACGATGATAAATATAGTCTGTCCAAAATAATGGCGAAATTTGAAGAGTACTGCAACCCAAAAAAGAACATAACCTATGAGAGGTATACGTTTTTCACATGTGTGCAAGGAGACATGCCCATTAGCCAATACATAACGGAATTAAAGCTAAAGGCGAAGTCATGCGAGTTTGGATTGTTGCAACAATCTCTTATAAGGGACAGAGTTGTCTGTGGAATCACGTCAGATGTCATGAGGGAGAGACTTTTAAGAGAAGTTGACATAAGTCTGGAAAAAACGACCCAGTTGTGTATCGCGGCAGAAATGACAAAAGCTCAGATGAAGCAAATGCATGATGAGAATCACAACTACGGACATGACTCTGCACGTGAATGCCAGCACGTGGATGCAGTGAAACACATGCAGACACGAAACAATGAGCATCGAAATAAATACAAACCGAAGGAGAAAGAACGTAAACCATTTTTAATTGCAATAGATGTGGAACGGAACATGCATCACGGAATTGCCCCGCATATGGCAAACAATGCAAGAACTGTGATAGAATGAACCACTTTGCCAAGATGTGCAAATCAAAGAAAGTGCATGCGGTGGATGATGATGACGTCAAGGAACAGACACTTAATATGTTCGTGGGTGCAGTGCAAACGCACACAGAGACAGATGAATGGACGGTTGACTTGAAATTGGAGCACAAACTTGTAAAATTTAAACTAGACACAGGTGCCCAAGCTAATATCATCCCGTATAGCCTGCTGCAAAGATTTGGAAAAAAAGAACATGTTAAGGCCACGAAAGTGAAACTGTCAACTTACACCGGAGAAAAATACATGTGAAAGGAAAGTGTACCTGGTCAGTGAAATACAAAAAAAGAAAACACATGTCCTGGAATTCATGGTTGTGAAATCAGAGGGTCAACCAATACTAGGAATTAAAGCATGTGAACAAATGAGGCTCGTGCAGAGAGTGATGGAAGTGAACAAAAGTGACAAAATGAGTATCTTCAAGGAGTATGCTGATGTGTTTGAGGGCATAGGTTGCCTGGAGGGCGAACATAAAATTCGAATAGATGATAATGTGGTGCCGAGAGTACATCCACCTAGAAAAATACCAGTGACTTTAAGGGAGAAACTGAAAATGGAACTTAACAGAATGGAACAAATAGATGTAATAGAAAGAATTGAAGAGCCCACACAGTGGGTCAACCCCATTGTGATTGTGGAAAAGCCTAATGGGAAATTGAGAGTATGTTTAGACCCCGAGATCTCAACACAGCAGTTATGAGAGAACACTACCAGCTACCAACGGTGGAAGAAATAACTAGTAGACTCTCGAAAGCTAAATACTTTACAGTGTTGGATGCAAGTTCAGGTTTTTGGCAAGTGAAATTAGATGAAGCCAGCTCCCGGCTTTGTACATTCAACACTCCTTTTGGCCGTTTCAGATTCCTCCGACTCCCATTTGGGGTCAACTCCGCTCCAGAGGTGTTTCACAGGACGGTGAGGCAACTTTTTGAGGGTATTGAAGGCGTTGAGACATACATTGACGATATTTTGATCTGGGGAGAAACAAGAGAGCAGCATGATCACAGACTGAGGCAAGTGTTAGAGAGGTCAAGGGCCAAGAACTTCAAGCTGAATAAAGAGAAATGCAAGATAGGCTTAGAGGAAATCAAATATCTAGGTCACATCTTCTCAAAGGATGGTTTGAAACCAGATTATACCAAAATCGAGGCAATCAAGAAAATGCCCACTCCTGAATGCAGGAAGGATGTGGAGAGATTTCTAGGCGTGGTCACTTACCTTGCAAAGTTCATTCCAGACATGTCGCAACATACTGAGCCATTGCGGGTGCTTACCAGAGATGAAGTAGCCTGGCAGTGGGAGGAAGAACAACAGAGCGCATTCAATAAATTGAAAACTATGCTCACAGAAGCCCCTGTGCTCAGATACTATGATGTCAAGTTACCAGTAACACTCTCTGTGGATGCATCTAAAAGTGGACTGGGTGCTGTGATACTACAAGAAGACAAACCAGTGGCGTATGCATCCCGTGCATTGACGGAAACAGAACAGCGTTATGCGCAAATAGAGAAGGAGATGTTGGCAATTGTGTTTGGAGCAGAGCGCTTTCATCAGTATGTTTATGGTAGAGAGGTAGACGTACAATCCGACCACAAACCGCTGGAAGCAATAATGAAAAAACCATTGAGCAGTGCTCCAGCTAGAAGACAAAGATTGTTAATGAGATTACAAAAATATCAAGTGAACGTACAGTATAAGCCAGGAAAGGAGATGTATATAGCTGATGCGTTATCCAGAGCGTACTTACCAGAGACGGACTCTCCTGAAAAAGAAATAGAAGCCCAGTTGCATATGGTAATGTCAAACTTACCTGTGTCAAATGAGAAACTGGACGAATTCAGAACCGAAACAAAAAAGGATGTGATTCTAACAAAACTCACAGAGACAATACTCAATGGATGGCCGGAAAGGAGGTGCCAAGCATCTAAAGAAATACAAGGATATTGGAACTTCAGAGAGGAAATCTCAGAAGGGAGTGGAGTTTTGTTCAAGGGAGAACAGATAATCGTTCCAGCATCAATGAGAGCAGAAATGCTTAAGCGAATCCATGAAAGTCACTTAGGCATAGAAAGCTGCAGACGAAGAGCAAGAGATGTGCTTTTTTGGCCGGGAATGTCACAAAGCATAACAGAGATGGTAAACAAATGTGATGTGTGCAACACACACCAGAGGCGCCAAACCAAAGAACCATTGCATCCACACAGGGTTCCTGAAAGACCCTGGCAGAAGATAGGTGTTGATTTGTTTAACTTTGACCAACAGGACTATCTGCTTTTGGTAGATTACCACTCAAAATTCATTGAGGTGGAGTGGCTAAGATCAGACACAAGAAGCAATACGGTCATTACACATCTGAAGTCACAATTTGCCAGACATGGAATTCCTGAAACTGTTATTTCAGACAATGGGCCACAGTTTAGCTCCGTGAGTTTTTGATTTTTGCGAAAGAGTGGGAGTTCAAGCACAAAACCTCTAGCCCCCATCACGCACAGTCAAATGGAATGGCTGAAAGAGGAGTGCAGACTGTTAAACAGATGCTTAAGAAAGCTAAGGCTGATGGGAAAGATCCATACTTGTCTCTGCTGAATCTGAGGAGCACACCCATGGAGGATATTGGAGCATCTCCCGCTCAACTGTTAATGGGTCGAAGGCTGAGGACGAGACTTCCGATTACATCGGAGTTGTTGAAGCCTCGTATGGTAACTGAGCCAGTACAGCAGTTGTTGGAAAACAGGCAAAAGAAGCAGAAAGAATATTTCGACCAAGGAGCCAGGCCTCTTCAGAAACTGCAGGTTGGCGACAATGTAAGAATATGGCAAGATGGCACATGGAATCCAGCTGAGGTAACTGGAGTGTCTGAGCAGCCAAGATCTTATGTCGTTCAGACACCTGAGGGAAGGTGTACAGGAGGAACAGAACATTGTTAAAGAAATCAAATGAACAAAGTGACACCTCAAGCAAGGACATGGACAATGAAGATGAGACTCAACAAAATGAGTATAACAACGCAGAGAAAAAACACAACTTTGACACCCAATTGTGGAAAAGGGGTGCCAGTCCCACCGAGCTCTCTAGCTTACCGGTGAAATCTGCATGTGGACGTGTAGTCTCAAAACCGAGGAGGCTTATTGAGGAGTAGTTCAATGATGTCTCCTCAAGTTCAAACAATGTAACAGTTCAAAGGACAGTGTTATGTAAAAAAAAAAAAAAAAAAAAGTACTATTAATAACAGTTATAATGCTGGTGTGTTATGTTGAGCTTTATAGAAGGTGGACACTTTTCTTGTTTTTTTTTTTTGCTGTTTGTAAAAAAAAAAAAAAAAAAAAAAAAAAAAAAAAAAAAAAAAAAGGGAGATGTCATGATATGTAATAGATAAGTAACCTATTGCTACCCGTAATGAGGAATGTAATGTTGGGGTTACTGGGATATTCTTTCTGCTTCTTTTGCCTGTTTTCCAACAACTGCTGTACTGGCTCAGTTACCATACGAGGCTTCAACAACTCCGATGTAATCGGAAGTCTCGAATCCTCAGCCTTCGACCCATTAACAGTTGAGCGGAGATGCTCCAATATCCTCCATGGGTGTGCTCCTCAGATTCAGCAGAGACAAGTATGGATCTTTCCCATCAGCCTTAGCTTTCTTAAGCATCTGTTTAACAGTCTGCACTCCTCTTTCAGCCATTCCATTTGACTGTGCGTGATGGGGGCTAGAGGTTTTGTGCTTGAACTCCCACTCTTTCGCAAAAATCAAAAACTCACGGGAGCTAAACTGTGGCCCATTGTCTGAAATAACAGTTTCAGGAATTCCATGTCTGGCAAATTGTGACTTCAGATGTGTAATGACCGTATTGCTTCTTGTGTCTGATCTTAGCCACTCCACCTCAATGAATTTTGAGTGGTAATCTACCAAAAGCAGATAGTCCTGTTGGTCAAAGTTAAACAAATCAACACCTATCTTCTGCCAGGGTCTTTCAGGAACCCTGTGTGGATGCAATGGTTCTTTGGTTTGGCGCTCTGGTGTGTGTTGCACACATCACATTTGTTTACCATCTCTGTTATGCTTTGTGACATTCCCGGCCAAAAAAGCACATCTCTTGCTCTTCGTCTGCAGCTTTCTATGCCTAAGTGACTTTCATGGATTCGCTTAAGCATTTCTGCTCTCATTGATGCTGGAACGATTATCTGTTCTCCCTTGAACAAAACTCCACTCCCTTCTGAGATTTCCTCTCTGAAGTTCCAATATCCTTGTATTTCTTTAGATGCTTGGCACCTCCTTTCCGGCCATCCATTGAGTATTGTCTCTGTGAGTTTTGTTAGAATCACATCCTTTTTTGTTTCGGTTCTGAATTCGTCCAGTTTCTCATTTGACACAGGTAAGTTTGACATTACCATATGCAACTGGGCTTCTATTTCTTTTTCAGGAGAGTCCGTCTCTGGTAAGTACGCTCTGGATAACGCATCAGCTATATACATCTCCTTTCCTGGCTTATACTGTACGTTCACTTGATATTTTTGTAATCTCATTAACAATCTTTGTCTTCTAGCTGGAGCACTGCTCAATGGTTTTTTCATTATTGCTTCCAGCGGTTTGTGGTCGGATTGTACGTCTACCTCTCTACCATAAACATACTGATGAAAGCGCTCTGCTCCAAACACAATTGCCAACATCTCCTTCTCTATTTGCGCATAACGCTGTTCTGTTTCCGTCAATGCACGGGATGCATACGCCACTGGTTTGTCTTCTTGTAGTATCACAGCACCCAGTCCACTTTTAGATGCATCCACAGAGAGTGTTACTGGTAACTTGACATCATAGTATCTGAGCACAGGGGCTTCTGTGAGCATAGTTTTCAATTTATTGAATGCGCTCTGTTGTTCTTCCTCCCACTGCCAGGCTACTTCATCTCTGGTAAGCACCCGCAATGGCTCAGTATGTTGCGACATGTCTGGAATGAACTTTGCAAGGTAAGTGACCACGCCTAGAAATCTCTCCACATCCTTCCTGCATTCAGGAGTGGGCATTTTCTTGATTGCCTCGATTTTGGTATAATCTGGTTTCAAACCATCCTTTGAGAAGATGTGACCTAGATATTTGATTTCCTCTAAGCCTATCTTGCATTTCTCTTTATTCAGCTTGAAGTTCTTGGCCCTTGACCTCTCTAACACTTGCCTCAGTCTGTGATCATGCTGCTCTCTTGTTTCTCCCCAGATCAAAATATCGTCAATGTATGTCTCAACGCCTTCAATACCCTCAAAAGTTGCCTCACCGTCCTGTGAAACACCTCTGGAGCGGAGTTGACCCCAAATGGGAGTCGGAGGAATCTGAAACGCCAAAAGGAGTGTTGAATGTACAAAGCCGGGAGCTGGCTTCATCTAATTTCACTTGCCAAAACCTGAACTTGCATCCAACACTGTAAAGTATTTAGCTTTCGAGAGTCTACTAGTTATTTCTTCCACCGTTGGTAGCTGGTAGTGTTCTCTCATAACTGCTGTGTTGAGATCTCGGGGTCTAAACATACTCTCAATTTCCCATTAGGCTTTTCCACAATCACAATGGGGTTGACCCACTGTGTGGGCTCTTCAATTCTTTCTATTACATCTATTTGTTCCATTCTGTTAAGTTCCATTTTCAGTTTCTCCCTTAAAGTCACTGGTATTTTTCTAGGTGGATGTACTCTCGGCACCACATTATCATCTATTCGAATTTTATGTTCGCCCTCCAGGCAACCTATGCCCTCAAACACATCAGCATACTCCTTGAAGATACTCATTTTGTCACTTTTGTTCACTTCCATCACTCTCTGCACGAGCCTCATTTGTTCACATGCTTTAATTCCTAGTATTGGTTGACCCTCTGATTTCACAACCATGAATTCCAGGACATGTGTTTTCTTTTGTATTTCACTGACCAGGTACACTTTCCTTTCACATGTATTTTTTCTCCGGTGTAAGTTGACAGTTTCACTTTCGTGGGCCTTAACATGTTCTTTTTTCCAAATCTTTGCAGCAGGCTATACGGGATGATATTAGCTTGGGCACCTGTGTCTAGTTTAAATTTTACAAGTTTGTGCTCCAATTTCAAGTCAACCGTCCATTCATCTGTCTCTGTGTGCGTTTGCACTGCACCCACGAACATATTAAGTGTCTGTTCCTTGACGTCATCATCATCCACCGCATGCACTTTCTTTGATTTGCACATCTTGGCAAAGTGGTTCATTCTATCACAGTTCTTGCATTGTTTGCCATATGCGGGGCAATTCCGTGATGCATGTTCCGTTCCACATCTATTGCAATTAAAAATGGTTGTACGTTCTTTCTCCTTCGGTTTGTATTTATTTCGATGCTCATTGTTTCGTGTCTGCATGTGTTTCACTGCATCCACGTGCTGGCATTCACGTGCAGAGTCATGTCCGTAGTTGTGATTCTCGGTAAAACCGGCTCGTGACATCTTTATTTTTTCATTAAAAGTGAGATTTTAATCTTTTGGCCGATGCAACCAAATGTATGGGCCACAGTCCTGCCTGCGTTTCACCTCCTCAGCATCCATTCGCTAAATGAAACGCATCACCTGATCACTCATTCACCGCGCAATCCGGGGCGCAAGAGGCAGAGCCCAAGTGTAATGATAGACATTTAGACCGAACCCAACACGTCGGGGGTATACTGTCGCTGCTAAATATTACATATTTTTGCCTGTTCACTTATTGCAGAAGTATTTCCACTTCTGAACTACAGAAGTAATTTGTTCTTTTGGCGTCTGATCCTCTATAGGCCTACTGTCTATACATATTGGTTTAAGCATTTTTGCATTCTCCACGTTTTTACGATGAGTTTCCACTCCGCCCTGCAGTTTAATGCCCTTTTATGTGAAATACCGGGCGTTTACCTATGCTAATTAGGAACAACGGACACGCGCTTTCAATTTACGAAGACGTGGTATTCATCATTATAGGAACGTAGGTACGAACAATTATGCCATTTAAGAACACGTTCGTGAATTTGAGTTAGACTTTTCTTAGGACCTTAGGAACGAATTTAAGAAATAACTTAGGAAAACATTGAAGAATATGGCCCAATGGCATTACTGTATACCCATGGTTAAAAACTGAGAAGTCATTGTTTATAGTTTTGATGCTTTATATGCACAAGCTGGGTAAATTATTGTACAAAACACAACAGGTCGGTACAAATTATATATAATTATATATTTTTTTGGTTGTCTTTTTGATTTACGGATGTATAAATGTAGTATTTTACTTCCTGTTTTCCATATCTTTTAACAGTTATCTCTAGTAGTGAGTGATGGAACATTGGGGAGATGTGTCCATCTCTTTGAAAACACATTTGTTTATTATTTTTGCAATATCATCTGTAGTCACTATGTTGTTATGATTTGTTATTGTTTACTACAAGCACTGGTGATGCCTTGAATTGTATGTAAGCATTTGAGCTAAACCTATGTGACGTACATTTTATTATTCAACCTGCTGTATGTGATGTTACATGCAGATCCTAATCGTTTTATATAGAGGTTATTATTACACAAGCATAACATTTTCTGCCAGCAACAAGGAATTGTATCGTAGGTGATTTAGTTGTGGTAAAAATATTCTGTTTTAAGATTTTACTTATTGTTGTACATTAGTTTAACATGTGTACAGTGTTAATGACTTAATTTGTCAATTATTTTTATTATCAGTGGGGGGGTTAAATTTAAATTAAATTCATGATGTGAGTGAATACTTTTTTTTTCTTTTTTGACTTAAAAGAAGTGCATCTATTCTGTGTTTATATTGTGTTTGACATCATATGGATGAGTAAACCAAGTCAAAGTATTTTATTGTCATGTGTACAGAATGACTTGCATCAAACTGGACAATGAAATTCTTATGACATGGCAAGCAACATCTACATAGTTAGAAGACCAAAGAATGTACAGAATATACATAGCTAAAAAATATACATATTGACGTGTGAATATGGACAGTAAGCGAACCTTAAATACTACAATAAAATGATCTAGTGCCAGTAGTGGATACCAGTAGTAAATGTACATAGCTACTAGATATACATAATGAAGCGAATATGGACAGTATGCACACCTTGAATACTTAAATACTGCAATAAAAGTGATCTAGTGCCAGTATATACATGGATAAGTAAATCAGTGTTGCTGATTGAGGAGCTTAATGGTCTGAGGATAAAAACAGTTTTTTAGTCTGGAAGTGCGTGTACCAATGCTGCGGTAACGTCGATCAGATGGGAGCAGAGTGAACAGGTGATGTCCTGGGTGGCTGTTGTCCCTAATGATATTTCTGGCTTTTCTGAGGCATCTTGATTGGTAGATGCTTTGCACCGTAGGGAGGTTGCAGCCAATGATGCACTCTGCTGTCTTTACCCCCCTCTAGAGGGCCTTGCGGTCAGCAGCGTTGCAGCTCCCGTAGCAAGCAGTTATGCAGCCTGACAGCATGCTCTCAATGGTGCACCTGTACAAGTTGCTCAGTGTTTTTTTGACATGCCAAACTTCTTGAGTCTCCTGCGTTTTGGGCAGTTTTCACTGCGGAGTCAGCTTGCCTGGACCATGTGAGGTCATCCCTGATGAACACCCCGAGGAACTTGAAGACAGGTACTCTCTCTACTTCAGCTCCATCGATGTGTATGGGGGCATGTTCCCCCCCTGCCGCTTCCTGAAGTTGATGATCATCATCTTAGTTTTCCCGACATTAAAAGAGAGATTGTCGTCCTGGCACCGTGTAGCCAGGTCTTTAACCTATCTCTGTATTTTCTCTCATCCTTGTTGGATGGTGGTGTTGTCAGCAAACGTGAAGATGACGTTGGGGCTGTGTGGGGCCACGCAGTCATGCGTAAACAGGGAGTATAGCAGGGTACTGAGTATGCAACCCTGCGGGGCTCCGATGCTCAGGGTCAGGGCAGAGGATGAAAGATTGCCCATTCTCACCACCTGGGGTGCACCCGTCAGAAAGTCCAGGATCCAGTTGCACAGGGAAGTGTTAAGACCCATGCCATCACATTGCGTAATGATGCACAATGGCATATCTTGCGCTGTTAACGGGGGTAGGACGTGCGTGCGCACGGTTTTATAAATTGAAATATTTTTGTTTGTACGTACATCCTACGTTTCGTCCGTAGGCCACTTTTGACGCAAATCGTACGCAACGTTTTATACATGAGGCCCCTGGTTACTTCCAAGGGTTGACTTAAAGCTCTCCTCACATCAGCCGTGTCCAGAGACCTCAGCAACCCTCGTCGAAGGAATTGTGTTGGCCACTTCAAACCGTGCATAGAAGGTGTTGAGCTCGTCAGGGAGCGAGGCGGCGGGACAAGCATCACTGCTATTGTGGTTGTATGTGGTTATATAGGCTACTCATTCAATGCGTCATTAGTCTTACAACCCGCTGCTTTATGTTTTAGCATCATGTCTTACGTTGTGTTTAATTGATTTAAATTTTTTTACAAAAAGTCCAAACATCATTTCCAAACATCCTCCATATACCGTATAGCTTTACAAGCCAGTACAGTGATTGAATCTTTCTACGTGGGATAGTCATAAGAAATGAGCTCATGCATAGTGTGCATTTTCATTCGCGTAACGACCCGTAACTAATGTATCTGTGTTGGCCTTTCATACACTTTTATTCACTTTCTGGGTTGACTTTCCTTTACAGGCAAAGGCTCCGACGTTCAGACCGAATACCAGCATATCCATAGGTTGGCCAAGGACTTGTTGGAGGTGCGCAACCTTCCGGGGCTGTCCGAGAGCAGGGTAGACCGGCTGGTAGAGCAATTGAAGGCCAGAGCCAGACCAACAGCGTCTGGTCTACCCTGTCAGACACCAGGAGAGCTTGGTCAGCGGGAGCTTTATGGCAACAAAAAATCCCAGTGGAAGGAAGTCTCTCAAACTGTCTGTTTTATTTTTCCAAAAGCATGATAGAAAAGGCATCTACAGTGGATCTTTAATGTATGAAATCTAGTAAATTTCTCTTTTTTCTAGTTCCCTGCTCGAACTGCCTTGGGCATGAGTATCCTTGTGGAGCCAGCTCTTCCGTCTCATCCCAAAAAGGGCTTTATGAAATACATTTGGTTTGACGTCACACAAAAACAAATACATGTATGATGGCGACTTGTTGGGAATAATGTGATTGTTAGGTTCCCCTGTTGTTGTTGCATTGATCTTTTGCTGTTTAATTTGTGTGTTCAGTCGAGCAAAAAAAAAATGGGTTGGTACACTTCGCTTACGGCAAGTCAGCCATCACATGAAATCATTTGGCTGTTACTCTTATTACCAGTCGCTAACAACAACCGGCCCTGGCTACAAGTGCCAACCAGTGCCTCTTTGCGGCACAAATCAGTTGAATGGACGAACTTTATTTATGCGGTCATGCAGGGTTAACATTCGTCATTATGGTATTGCTCAGGAAGTTTCCAGCTGTAACTCATTCATACATCTAAAGACACACTGTTATTGCTAGCAATCACCACCAATTCGACAGCCCATAATTTTAAGTACGAAATGAAGGTGTGTAACTATGGTAACCACAGATGCGCAAAGGCTTCTGGGGATTATGCAAAGCGTCACATCTGTAAAAATCTTTTATGCCGCATTTCTAGGTTATGTGCTTGTCATTTGTCCATAGAAACTAATCAGGTGGAAATGCCACCAACGATTGCCTGTTCAGAACTTGTCTGATTTTCTTTCCTGGTGGCCACCGTTAAGTTTAGGAATGTTATTTTTCCATAGCGAGTAGGTGATGATTACAGTTGTAAGTCATAAGTCATTTCTTCTAATAATTGTCGTTAGAAACGTTCCGTCGTTTGATTTGTCAAACTTTACAACGATTTAGCTGTAGTGTTAGTTTGAGCCCGTCAAGACACTTGAAGTATCTGTTTAGCAACACTTTACTGTTTATGTCGATGAAGCTAGCCAGTTAGCCTAGCTTTGTAGCTGTGTATGTAGTCGTCCACTTGAATATTTCGCCCTGAGGGAAATGCTACATAAAAAATTAACTACCTATTACATATGACTATATAACATAAAGTTATTTTGAGAACTGGTCTTCCCCCGAGGAGTCTGGCAGGACAGTCTCTAAACAGCTTCTCTTAATGTGTTAGAGAGGCTGTCAAACTAGCCACTGGCATCTCCCTCAGACTTGACTCCCGCAGCCAGCCAGGGAAATAGTCACATTTTTGGGGAAAGGCTAAACGGCTCCGTCCATTGCTTTCACGGACAGGTTGTGTTGCTGTCTGTGCATACCTGACAAATTGTGAGTTACCTTACATTTAGTAGATGTGCTGGATTAATAGCGGTACTATTTGGTTCTGTTACACCAAATATAGACGTTGTAGGTTTGTTGTGTTCATTGACTAGCTAATGTTGCCGTTCTCTGTTCATTTAGATTCGCCTTTAAAGTGAAGGAAACTTTTACTACAGTTACATGGTAGTTGGTTGCCTTTGTCACTGCTTCGTAATGTGAATGCATGTGATATACATTTTGTAGGTTCAATGTTGTTGCAGTGTTCACATGGGGGCAGCAGGTGAATATGGACAGTCTAACCCCAGTAAACCGCCGTAAAGAACGTGGCTTAATAACTAATGTCGGCGTTCAAAACGGTTTCCCAGGTCTAAACGCGCTATTGAACGCCAGCGGTGATGCGAATAATTTATAAATTACGGCGTCTAGTATCGCATTGAACCGGTCTGTTTGCTGCCAATTTCTTGTTTTGATTTTGCATTAACCACATGGCTAGATTTCAACCAATCCTTATGGAGAACTCAAACCAAAGTGCGATATTAGTAAGTATATTGGCATTTTCGTATGTATTTGACTTATTAGATGTAGGTTTTTACTTCGTATTACTAGCTAATGTTGTGCTAACAATTTAGATAAAATGACGTTTTTAGCTCAGAAGCTTTACATTCAAAGGCAGCTACGTTTAGCTAACTAGCTGGTTAGCTCGCTAGCTTAAGGCTGTAGTCGTTTTATAATTTAGTATTTCTATTTGTGAGTTTGGTCTTGTATGCTCACTGACTGTGTCTATGTGCATAGAATGGTTTTGTGCATAACGTTTTGTCATAGCCAAGTGTCTGTCATATTCATGAACTGGCTATAAGACTGGTGCCTTTTTTGTGACAATTAATTTTACACTTAAAGTTGTGTCATTTCCATTTTTTTGGTGTTGTTCAGAACATTCTGTTTAATTTGTCTGTCACATTTATGAATGAGAAGCTGGCTTTAGCTAGTTAGAGAACTGTTGTTTTTCTAAATTATTGGCAAAGGCTTTACGGTTGGTTTACTGTAATGGTTGCAATACTATCCATGTTATATGTTTTAACAAGTCTATGTACACTCACCTAAAGGATTATTAGGAACACCTGTTCAATTTCTCATTAATGCAATTATCTAAGCAACCAATCACATGGCAGTTGCTTCAATGCATTTAGGAGTGTGGTCCTGGTCAAGACAATCTCCTGAACTCTAAACTGAATGTCAGAATGGGAAAGAAAGGTGATTTAAGCAAATTTGAGCATGGCATGGTTGTTGGTGCCAGACGGGCCGGTCTGAGTATTTCACAATCTGCTCAGTTACTGGGATTTTCACGCACAACCATTTCTAGAGTTTACAAAGAATGGTGTCAAAAGGGAAAAACATCCAGTATGCGGCAGTCCTGTGTGCGAAAATGCCTTGTTGATGCTAGAGGTCAGTGGAGAATGGGCCGACTGATTCAAGCTGATAGAAGAGCAACTTTGACTGGAATAACCACTCGTTACAACCGAGGTATGCAACAAAGCATTTGTGAAGCCACAACACGCACAACCTTGAGGAGGATGGGCTACAACAGCAGAAGACCCCACCGGGTACCACTCATCTCCACTACAAATAGGAAAAAGAGGCTACAATTTGCACGAGATCACCAAAATTGACATTTGAAGACTGGAAAAATGTTGCCTGGTATGAGTCTCGATTTCTGTTGAGACATTCAGATGGTAGAGTAAGAATCTGGCGTAAACAGAATGAGAACATGGATCCATCATGCCTTGTTACTAGGGATGCACCGAATATTCGGCCACCGAAAATTTTCGGCCGAAAATGGCCCAAAAGGGCATTTTCGGTTTTCGGCCGAAACACTTTTATCACCGAAACAATACGGCCGAAATATGTTGTGATCTATTCGGATCCTCTGCACTTCATCGCGACTGTACTTGATCCGCGTTATAAAGACCATTACTTGGATGCAGAAATAAAGCAGCGCGCACGAGAAATGATCCAGGCGGCGATGGATGCGGAGAACCCGCGTGGAGACGGAGCAATAGCGCACCGAGCAATAGCGCACGGAGCAGTAGGGCACGGAGCAGCAGCGCACGGAGCAGCAGCGCACGGAGATCAGAGCGCAGAAAAAAAGACTTGTCTCTGCACTAGATGAGGGGCATGCACCCTCGTTGTCTGATATGTTCAGTGAAATCCTGCAAGAAAATGCCTCACATGGGCGTAGGTTTAGGGGGGGACGCTGGGGACATGTCCCCAACAACATTTTAACATGACTAAATTGTCCCCACCAATATTTTAGCGAACTCCGTTATGAGTTTGTGAAGCGATTTGGGTCAATTCCGACCGCAGCGCCAGGAGGACGGTACTAGAAACGCCGTAATTTGATTGGCTAAAAAACCTAGGGGAGGGGAGTTATCTGACACGCTATAAGTACACAGGAGAGTGACTGAAGACAACAGTAAAGTTACCAGTGCTTTCTGTTAATACATACCCCATATGTTAGAATCTTGCAGTCACAATAAACAGTGGAAATGTTTCCTGTGTATATTTTGCTTATGTAATGTGGCCTATTTGGGATATCCCATTAGTAGGGGCGGAGTAGTGGCACCACCAGGGTCGCTACAATATATTGAATCTGACAAACAGCATTACCATCTAAAAGTTGAACGCCAGGTACTACATAATAATTTTTGTCTGCACATGGATAGGCCTATGCTAGTTAAACTTTAGTGTAGTATAAAAGAAACAGGCTATTGTCTCAACTAAATAATCACATTATTCTCAGTAAAAGTTCACTTGCCGGAGGGGGGGGAGAGATGTCCCCACCAAAGCTGAGACCAAACCTACGCCCTTGGTGCCTCATATCCATAAATGCAATGGTACTAATAATTGGCATAATTTATTTCGGTGTTTCGGTTTTCGGTTTTCGGTCTTGGTTTCCTCTTTTTCGGTTTTCGGTTTCGGCCAAGAATTTCATTTCGGTGCATCCCTACTTGTTACCACTGTGCAGGCTGGTGGTGTTGTAATGGTGTGGGGGATGTTTTCTTGGCACACTTTAGGCCCCTTAGTGACAATTGAGCATCGTTTAAATGCCACGGCCTACCTGAGCATTGTTTCTGACCATGTCCATCCCTTTATGACCACCATGTACCCATCCTCTGATGGCTACTTCCAGCAGGATAATGCACCATGTCACAAAGCTCGAATCATTTCAAATTGGTTTCTTGAACATGTGAATGAGTTCACTGTACTGAAATGGCCCCCACAGTCACCAGATCTCAACCCAATAGAGCATCTTTGGGATGTGGTGGAACAGGAGCTTCGTGCCCTGCATGTGCATCCCACAAATCTCCATCAACTGCAAGATGCTATCCTATCAATATGGGCCAACATTTCTAAAGAATGTTTTCAGCACCTTGTTGATTCAATGCCACGTAGAATTAAGGCAGTTCTGAAGGCGAAAGGGGTGTCGAACACAGTATTAGTATGGTGTTCCTAATAATCCTTTAGGTGAGTGTATATTGTCTATTAAATATTAGTCCAGCAAAAATCTGCCTGTTTAGGAATTCAGTAACACAAAAGGTTTTTGCTGACAGTCATGTGACATCTCTTTCCTACTGTTGTCCTTTTCTGTTCTGTCTTTATTCAGTTCTATCTTTGACATCCCGGTTTATTTGGACTGACTCGCCTGTTACTGTACAGTACATCATCTCCAATGCATTGTGCTACAGTAAGTAATAGTATTCTCAAGAAACACTTACAAATATTCCTTATTGTTTTATAATGTACATAAATGCCAGTTAGTTAATCAATAATGTAAACCTATTTTGCCTGTGTTTACAGAGACATTGTTGCACCATCGTGGTGCTATTAGGCTTCCTCACACATCTCACTCAGGAGGATCATCGTCCAACAAGCCATCATCATGTACATTCTTTGAGAAGTTGATCATCTGGATGGTAAACAATTACTTTGAATAGGTTTTTTTGAATATGTCCCATTGCTCTTTTAGCAGAAAATATCTTTAAGGAATTTTATGTTAATTAAGGCATGGTGGTGTTACTGCCAACTACTAAGAAGTAAATTATGTACAATTATAAAATACTACAACACATAACCAATTTACCAAAAGGGAGGGTGGAGGAAAGGGGAATGTAGGATTAGGGCAGTGCCAGTGGAATGTCAACTTATGTGCACTTATTAAATGACAGTGTACACATTTAGACCATCTATATTAATTTGTATGGAGGCTTTAACATTTTGCTTACACTTCATAAGCCACACTAATTATACAACAGCCTGGTCCTTCTGACTCAAAGATGAACCAGAGTGCGCCATCTACTGGTCATTGTATGTCATCAACATCCTTCCATTCAAAACATGCATGGGTAAGAAAAAAACTACAGAAGAAGCACAGGAGCATTTTGATGCATTTTAATATTGTAGTCAATGTTAGCTAAATAAGCCAGAATGACCATCACTTCTTTTATACAGAGTAGCTTTGACCACCAGAGGTGGCGATTCCCCTCCAAATAAAAATGACCCGCAGATGGAGGGGAGGGAATGGATAGTCAAGTTGAACTATAGCAGATGCATAGGGGCTGGAGCAAGTGGCAGTGTGCTTTCAGCTGGCTACAACTAGGCTCTACAATATTTACTTTTTTTGCTTAGCACCACCCTCTAATTATAATACCTTTCTGCGCTGCTGTTGATTGATAATGTTTTCTAATTTCATAAAACCAGAGGTGGATATATTAACGTAATACATGATCTAACCCACCAGGACTTTCAATAAAAATGGCTATAATTACTTGTCCTTAAAAGGTATGCTTAATATGTATAATAGCTCTGGCTATTATGTGTTGTGATTGTTTCAGGTAGCATGAGTGAGACCGATCATGGGACACGAGGTTGATCAATCTTGTTTTATCTAAAGAAAGATCAACTTTTGCAGCTCAAGTTATATTAGGGAAAATGGAAAAAATCAACAAAGTTCAGCTATAAATTGTGAGACATTACCATGACTACATCAGTACGCTAGTTTCCTGTCGTCTGATGAGACAACGAGATAACGGTCAAGTTATATGCTTTCTAATTTCTTTCTATGGTTACATTCAAATGTTATTAACATGTTATCATTAGGGACCATGGAGGATACACCAACATCGAGTGACATCGATTTGGACGAGATCCCTTCTACACATCAAGTTGTACCAGATTCTGATAAATGGTAAATGATGCGCTTTTATATAGCGCTTTTATCCAAAGCCCTTTACAGGTCCTGCCTCACATTCACCCATTCATTTACTCATTCATACACTGACGACCGCGTCTACCATGCAAGGCGACTGCAGGTTCGCCAGGAGCAGCTGGGGTTAGGTGTCTTGCTGACGGACAACTCGACAATTTCCCAGGAGGAACCGGGGATCGAACCACCAACCTTCCGATTGATAGACAACCGACTCAACCCACTGGGTGGTGGAGTAACAAGGGTGGTGGAGTAATATGTAAGTGTTTTTATACATCTCATTTGAGATTATTATGAAATCCACATATAATTGTAGAGTATGATGTTTAGGTCGATGGGTAAACTATCTTATTTTAAATGTATGAAACTCTGAGGCATTGACATGACAAAACGTGAAAGATCTTTAGTGTAGTGGAGACTTTATATAGGCACTCTTTGTAGGACACCTATGACTGAAATACTGTATGTTAACTCATCATGATCTAGAGCTTTTGTTGACTGAATTGTATATACACAAGTGATGTCATGATTAAATATAAAACAGTAACTTAGGTAGGATCCAGTAAAGTTTTCAACATTATCTCCTCTCTACCTACAGGAAACCCGACTGAACCCGACACTAGCAGATTGGCGCATGGCCTCGTCAGACAATATGAACGAGGTCCAGGTGTAGAAAAGCCATGCCAAGCAGCGTGCTGCCATAGAGTCACTGATGGAGTCTAACCTGGAAAAGGAAATGGAGCTCAGTGAAGTAACCCAGTCGCTCTGAGACTTGAGTAAGTGAATCAGTGCCAAAAGCTCTGGACCAAAACACATGAGAAACTTAATACTGATTCTCCTTTGCTGTCAAAGTATTTGATTCGTCAATTAAATTTGCATGGTTACATTAATATATGCTAATGTGCATTATCTGTAAATGGAAAATTGACCAGCACATACATTTTTTTTCCCATATTAATATGATCAGGAGATTAATGTTTCTGATTGAGAAGTAAAGACTGTTTGTGAGTCTGGTAGACCGTGCCCTGATGCTCCAGTAATAGATCAGACAACAGTAGTGTGAACAGAACGTAGCCTATGTGGATATAGTCCTCTATGATGTTCCATGCTTTTATAAGGCATTGCGTATGGTATATGACTTGCACAGAAGGGAGATCAGCCGATTATAGGTTGTGCTGACTTAACCACCCTCTGCTCTACTGTGTATTGTAATTATTATAATCATGTATGTAAGCTATGATAATTGGTATATGTATAATAGTTCATCAGATAATGTAATTTGTTTTTGATGTCTAGGCCAGAATACTGTATACTGTAGTAATTTAAAGGGCTTCATAAATAACATGTGATTCCACATTCCATGGCCAAATACCTGATTACCTGCATTCAGGACATGGAGGGAATGAGACTGGCCTGCCTACTCCAGAAGTTCACCGCCTTCAAATCAATGAAGCAAGTCAGGTATGGTTTATTCCCATTGTCTTTTTTTAGATATCCTGTTGTTTTTTACCAAGAAGTACAATATTTTTCTCATGCTTCTTTTTCAGCAAAACACTGACTATTAGGATGCTGGCAGCACGGGAGCTGAAGGACCGGAGGTCAATGAAGAAAATGTACTCCTTCCTGTCCTGACCAAGCTGGATGTGTACCGGAAACAGGTGTTAGAAGGTTGGAGTGCCAAACTGGCTGAATTGAAATGCAAGCGTAAAACCTGCCTTGCACAGATGCTGTATCTATTCAATGAGGTAAGCAGGAGGAATGGTTGATCCAAAACTAAATACGGTTGTGTCATTCCCAATAATTGCAGTACCTATGAATCACTCTTAGATGCATGGCTTTACATGTGGCTTTAACGGTAATAATCAATAAGGATGTTATGGTCATATCAACTTAAACGTATGGTAAAGCGTATTTGGCCAGAGCCTTTCCTCTTCCACTTGCATTCTTTGGGGAATATGGTTCTAAAATGTAACTTCCATTTAGCTACATATATGTACGTAGTCCTGTTTCAGGAAGTGTGGGAGTAACTTTTCCCAACTTTTATTTTCTTTGGAAAGCATTTAGTTTTTACTCCGATGTACTTTATCAGACTCCTAACTATTCATGGAGCCAGGGTGGTAGATGTTAGCTCTCAGCACCCTCGACTACAGCATGATAATGGGAACCAGTTAAAAGGGATCTGAGTATTTTGGGGTAGTTTGTGCCGTCTTCCAGCGGTGCAAATTTGCAATACTGCTTTCCTCTTTTCATTCCGATTGACAGCTGTTGGAGTTGAACACGTTCTTCCTAAAGCACATCTTTGTTTTCCAGCCGTCTCACGCTCTCAGCTGGTGCCGGATCCTCCTCCTGGGAATAATCACTGCTCCCACCGTACGGTATGTTAGACACGTGCTGTGTGTCTGTATTCACACGCGTCTGTATTCAGGTGGAATTGAGTCATTCTGTATATGTTGGACACGTGTATTCACACGCGTCTGTACTCACGTATGTCTGTACTCACGTATGTCTGTATTCACGTATCGCCAAAACAAGTTTAATAGAATAGACCAATATTGTCAGTTGTACAACTGAATGCCTTCAACTGAAATGTGTTCTCTGCATTTTACCCAACCCTGAGGTGCAGGGGGCAGCCCTAATCAGTTACCTGATTTGACTTCCACGTCACGGCGCCCGGGGAGCATTTTAGGGTCCTCTTGCTCAAGGACAGAACGACGCGGTTTTCAGCCCTAGTCCCTAAGGGCCACCTTGACGCCACAATTAATATTATTGGCATATGGAATATCGTGCATCTCTAGTATTATGCTAATCTAACTGATACACAGTGCATCTCTAGTATTATCTAGTATTATGCTAATCTAACTGATACACAGTGCATCTAGTATTATGCTAATCTAACTGATACACAGTGCATCTCTAGTATTATGCTAATCTAACTGATACACAGTGCATCTCTAGTGCATCTCACAGTATTATGCTAATCTAACTGATACACAGTGCATCTCTAGTATCTAACTGATACACAGTGCATCTCTAGTATTATGCTAATCTAACTGATACACAGTGCATCTCTAGTATTATGCTAATCTAACTGATACACAGTGCATCTCTAGTATTATGCTAAACTAACTGATACACAGTGCAAACGAGTTGGGACACAGTGTTGGATGTTTTGGCTCAACTTGTGCTATTCAGCTGTTTTTGCGTTTGCAGGCCTTTTCTATACCAATCCATGTAATGTGTGATTAACCTATAGACTCAAATTAATAAATATGTTTCTTATCAACGTTTTTTCAAACAGTCTCTTATTTCTTTACCCACAGGGCCATCTCCTTTCTGGAGGCCCTGGCATGTGTGAAGTTTGGTCAGGATGTGTTCTCCAAAACCCAAATCCCGGTCCTTTTTCCTGTGGCTTTTGTTTGTGGTGAGCTGCACGTCTGCTTGGGTTTAATCTCTGTGTTTTGGTCCTCAAACCAGGAGTGTGTGTGTGTGTGTGTGTGTGTGTGTGTGTGTGTGTGTGTGTGTGTGTGTGTGTGTGTGTGTGTTGCCAGAACAGTTCTCCCATGCAGCTCTATTTCTCCCCAAGTGTTCATAAGGATTTTGCTGAGGCTGTGTTATTATATATAAAATAGGGCTGGGATAGTTAACGTGTTAATCTGAGCCGTTATTTTCAAATGTTTAACGCATTAAAATAATTTGATAATGCGTCTGTCACTGGAATCAGCCGCCCAGTCGGCATCACTGTAGGCCTGTATACCTAACTTCCCACTGTCATTTCTCCTCAAACTTAACCCTTTCTCTGCGGTGCCTTTGAGATACCTTAGTATGTGCTTCACAGTAGTCAGGTATATAAGACTTCCTGCAGCTTCTCTGTACATCCTGACATCTGTCATCTTTACTGCATCTTCAGTATACTCTAGCTTTTGCTCACAAAGTGTTTCTCTGGTCCTACAGTCTTGCATATTAAAACGCTGTAGTATCTTGTTAGTGTACTTTTCCTGTGACATCTTTACACACCCATCTGACTGAAACTGAGTGTTTGCCCAAATCTTTCATTTTAAACAAGCATCTCTTTCACCTTTTTCAGTTCCTCTTTATTGCTTGTTGCAATGATAAAGTCATCGACCCATATGATTATGATCACCTCCCCTCCTTTTGACTCTTTGGCATAAACACAGTGGTTGGCTGGCTTTTGTTTAAACCCATCCTCAGTTAGACAATCATGCAAACCCTTATTCCAATTTCTCCCGGATTGTTTAAGGCCATATAGTGATGTCTCTAACTTATACACTGTACCCTCTTTCTCTTTAACCCTCCGGTGGATTGATGTAGATCTCGTAGTCTATGAGAGCGTGCAAGTACGCTGTTTTCACGTCCATTTGGTGCAGGAATACATTCTACTGTGCCGCTTTCTGTAGTACCACCCTTACACTCGTCAGGTCCGCTGTAGGTGAAACCGTCTCCCCATAGTCTATTCCCATTCTCTGGCTGTAACCCTTTGCCACAAACTGTGCTTTTTATTTGTCTTTTCCATCTACATCAGTCTTGATAGAGTGAACCCATCTATTTTCTTGCCTATTGGCAGTGTTGTTGGGGGAAAAAGGTTTTGTTCTCGTTTAAGGACTGAATTTCCTCATCCATGGCTTTTACCCATTCGTTTGAGTTAGCTGACTCCATTGCTCCCCCACAACTCTGTGGAATGCCACACACTGCTCTACAGCAGTAGTCTACTGTGATATGAACCCCATCACTCAATGTCTTCAGTTATCAAGTCATCTAGGTAATCTTGTTTTTCCTCAACAGTGCTTGGAAATCACTGCACATAACCTCTGTTCCATTGTCGGATCTGATGCACCTCACTTTCCCGCACCTGCAATACATCTGCTGAACTTCTCAGTAGCCGGCACTGCGTCACTTTTCTTCTTGAGAAAATATACAAACACTGCGCTCGAGTAATCGTCAGTAAATGACTGCACATATTTGTTCTATCGACTCTGTGGCTACTGGACCTGCAAGGTCTGTGTGTACCATCTGTAAGGGAGCCCTATTTCTGGTTTGGGCAAACTTTCCCTGAATACATACCTCACACTCTTGCTCAGGTCTACCAGTTTTGCCTTTGATCTGCATACCTTTGACAACATTCTGCAACTTAAGAACATTGTGATAGTTACAGTGGCCTAATATCTCGTGCCGTGTCTGTATGTCGTGACAAACATTACACTTATCATTAGACTCAGTTTGGTATGCAAATATACAACCTGCCATACACGTGAATGTTAAATCTGGTACCGTCTCTGGTTATCAGGATGGCTTCATCTTCTTTAAAAACAACCGTAGCCCCACTCATAGTCGCTGCCTTCACAGAGAAGATGCTTTGGGGGTACGAACAAAGTGTCTTTCAGCACTGCCTTGCGTTGCTGTCCTCTGCTGTCGATGAGTGAAACCTCAGCATTTCCCCTCCGCTGAGCGACCCCGCTGCACCGGGTGCCATCCGCCAGCATGACGCGGTGCGTTTCTGGCCTGAACGCGCCATCAAAACTCTTGAACATGGTTCTGTCCGTGATGACATGAGAGGTAGCCCTCGTGTCCACCATCAGACCTTTCTCCTGGATGCTGCATGCCGGTTGCCGCTGGGTATCGGTCCCTCTGTCTCTCATCTTGAACACGTAGTCCTCGTCGGCGTCTTCTGAGACTTTATTTGCACCATCCTTTTGTCTTTATCCTTACGCCTGCACGTGGCGTCTTTGTGGGTGTCACTTCTGCAGAGACTCCACCATGTCTTCTGTCGACATCCTTTAACTCGGTGGCCTTTGGTGCCACACTTGAAGCACACCATCTCTGTGTCGTCTTTGTTCCAGCCACATGCGTTTGTCTTGGTGGGACGCCATCTTGTTTTCCCTTGAATCTTCATCACACTGTTCTTCTAGCATAGTTTTCTTTAGCCCTGATAAATGGAAATGTCCCAACATTTTGGTTTCCCAAAGCTCATACTTGGCTTCATCTCCGTCGAATGTCAGTCGAGGCAACCTGCACATCCTTCGTTGTTCCGTCATGTTAGCTTGTTCTTTGATTTATTTCTTCTTTAGCTAGCAGTCTGTTAGCACGCGGTCCGTTGCCACTTTCTAACGGTGGAACTCGACAAACTTATCTTCCGAACGACTCCTGGGCCCATAACCTGTTGAGTTATGTTGCAGCTAACGTTGCATTCGGATGAAAAGAATGGAGAATGGAGATTAATTATCTTTAGCCTTTCTTGGCATATTTATTACCGAACTGTAGACACATCAGTCTCATGGTCAGACAGCTGCCAAGTTAACACAGGTTTTATTAACACCGGCAAAATCAACTGGGACAAACATAATAACGTGAACGCGTCCTATAGCCTGCACTTTAGCGCCCTCTTGTGGTATGAACACACTCCATACAGAACAGTACAGCATTACATCACACAATATACAACTGAGGACATAATGAACATATTTTAACACAGCTTTTAATAGGACCTAATATTGTCAAACAATAACTTCAAAAGCCATTATTTTACATTAGACAGGAGTGCTAGCTACGTAGAGATATCCTGAATTCGCAATCAATAGGCAACAAAAAGAAACACAAGGATGGTTGCGAAATTACCATAGCTACAATTAAGATCAATTAAGATTAATTATTTAAAAAAACGTACAACCAAAATTCAATACAAATGAAGACTCAATATCCTCGTCAATGACACTATATTCTACCGTGGCACTGAGTATATTTCACATTCTCTATCCTCAGTGTTTCGGTGTGGAACCCATTGAGGAGATCGGTTCCAGCGGTGAGCCTGATGACAACCACCAGAAGTCATCTAGTAACCATGACAATGAGGTAAGACGGGCCTGAATTCTGAAGCTCTAGAGGAAGATATGTCACTAAGTTTAAAACATAGGATAGCTCTAAATCATTATTATTATTTTACAGTCGATTACCCAGTCGACATTGATTCATGTGAGACCACGTGAGGAGATCCAGTCCTTTGCGTGTTCTGATGACATCCCCGGTCAAGTCATCTATTGACAAAACAGTAGAGGTAAGACAGGTGTTAAATTTGAAGCACTACAAAAAGTTATGTAACTATGCTTAAAACATTAGGATTGTTCTACATTAGTTCTGTTTTTTCCACAACCCAATACACCAGCGCCTACCGACTAGGTACCAATACTGAGACACACCACATAGATCCGTCTTTCCATTTAACCAAACCACCAACTAACTATGAGGGGTTTATTACAAATGAAGACTCAATATCCTTGCCATTGACACTATATTCTACAGTGGTTCTGAGTATATTTCACTTTCTGTATCCTCAGTGTTTGGGGGTGTCAGAGGAACCAATTGAGGAGATCTGTTCCTCCACAGAGACTGATCACATCTCCCTCAGCTCAATTAGTGACTGTGTTTCTGAGGTAAGAGAATTGTACCATCTGTCATGTCTTTGTACCTACTCTGTTGTAATATTTATGGAGATTTCCACCAGGTATGGGTTTCCCAGAGTACAGCCATCTGTTTATATCTTTTAATCGTGTGTTTATATGTGTTAGTGTGTGTCTAGATGTGTGGTGTGTGTCTAGATGTGTTTTGTGTGGATATGGCCCTTATCAAACATGCCCTGTCTCAAAAGCTCATTGCATTTGATTCTGTTTTTTACACAGATCTCGTTGCCAGCTGAACCTCAGCCCAACATTGCCCTTCGTCCTTCCATGGATGGCAAACAGACACCAATGCTCTTCACTGACCAGCCCTCATGGCTACCAGAGAGGACCAACACCCAGGTGGAGATCCTTAGGAGGATCAGGGAGAACCTGGCCTACATGGACCTCATCCTGGGTGAATGGCTGGAGCCGCAGGAAGAGCCAGAGAAGAGCATCGGATGGATAACGAGGTGGCTGTCAAACAAAAAGGGCAACAGGGTGAGTAACACTGTGGGAATGGACCAGAAGACGGGCCCCGTAAAGTCCGGAACCAGGACGGACATGAAGGGGATTCAACAGGATCGACTGGACAAGTTGAATGAGGTCTTCAGGGTCTGTTCGGAGAGACTTGCAGAGTTGAACCAACAAGTGCAAGGCATCCCAACCTGCAGCAGCCCTGACAGTCCGGAGAAGATCACCGTCCAGAGATTTGTAAGTAACTCGTATCGTGTATTTATAGAGTTAGGCCATACATTCATGTATTGTCCTGATAGACATTGAGTTGCGTTGAAAAGATATTCCCATCGTATTGTTAACAAGGAGCATAGAGCGTTGAAGCAGTGATGCTAAACATTCCTTTTGATAGTATTTGTTATATGCCTGAAGAGTTATTATAATGAATGCCTAGATAGTGAACTTATTCATGAAATGCACAGTCTCACACATAGCAGCTTGCAGCCAATACACATTCAAGACTCTAACCGGTTTATAACTCTGCTATTGGTCCTTTCTGACAACAGAGCCCAGGCCACGAGTCCATTCTGCTGCCAAGATGGCCCCTCTGCATATGAGACCTCAGCAGCACAGACCGTGCACTCAACAGTCAGGGCCACCTCCGCATGGGATATGCCACGCCCCCTGACTCCACCCATGTCATCAAAAAGGGCAAAACCAGCCTGAGGAAGAGGTGAGGATACAAGACAAATTGGGATTAACACATAGAAGACATTCATGTCTGATAGAAAAACATGTATCACCTAAAAATTGTAAAAAATAATTTCTGTAAGTTGTGAAACATGAGGAAAGATTATATTTGTGCAGTTTTCCCCGGGGTTTAATCTAGATATGCCGCCACTATACACATAACCAGCAAGATCACACAAGGTGATCTGGTAAATATGAATGATCACTACCAGTGCTCCCATATAACTGCTCTCTTCTATTTTTCTCTGACAGATTTCTTTCTTGGCTGCTGCCGAAACGCTGCGTGAGGAACTAATGAACATCGGCAACTCATGCACACACACACACCCAGCACTACCAGAAGAGGACTGATCACCGCTCAGAGCCTGGTTCCTCTCTAGGTTTCTTCCTAAATTTGACCTCCAGGGAGTTTTTCCGGGCCGCCGTGTATCAACTTGTTCAACTTGTTCAACTTGTCGATAGGTGCTCTGTCTGATTCAGGCTAGGTGATCGTATAAATTAATTGATTTATTGATTGACATACAACATCCCAATTTATACACACATTATTATCCTTGGTTCTATAAATAAAACTGCGCACAGCGCAAAAAGAACCACACTACCTGGCTGACTTGTATTCTTACATATGTAGGGTGGTGTTGCTGTAATCCTCTTGTTAACCATTTGAAACGAAATCACTGGTTTTTAATGTTCATATTTTAAAAATTGTTTTATTAATTCATTGTGTCACGTCTGTACTACCAAGTACCGATTCACGTAAAAACAACCTGTGCCAAATGCCGGTACCTGAGGGCGCATCTGGGTGAGAGAGTAGAGCCAGAACAGAGAGCAAGATAACCTCACTATTGCAGCGTGTTCAATGTTTAACACTGACAGTCAGAGCAATATGTATGAAAGCCCTCAAGGGACTGTATTCAAAGTGGTAATGGAGGCAATATCCAAATGAAACATGTAGTGATTTCAGGACTGCTACAGGACCACACGACACCACTGCCCTTTTTGTGTTAGTTTATCCATAACGGAGCAGATATGAAAACTAATAGCTCTACATGACAGGGTGGACACAGGATATTGACTACATTACCCATGATGCCGTACGGTATGCCCATAAGCATTTACAGTATAACGCGTCAGCTTTGAGCTGTCAAGCGCATAACATGAAATATAGCCACTGTGATTAAACACATGGGCCGTCCAACTTCACATGACGTTAATGGCATTGCCAGAACATTTGCATGACTTCGGAATTGCAGCACAGATGTGATGTTCCTCTCCAATATACACAATAAAGTATCGAAGAGACCATTCATTCAACATTTGCTAACTAAACTATGGTCCAATCCCAATGACCGCCCTAAACCCTTATAGATTCAATTGACGTTACCTGGTTGTTTAAGTGCAAGTGGCAGCACGGGCACAACATGTTTTAAATAGGAATGGAACTGCACTGTATCACGTTACCTTGACGACGCTGAAACATGTTGCATGCTTTTTTCTGTTAAAATGCCGACTTACTTTGGGACAGACCTACGACGTTTGAAATCATAAAAAATAGAAAGATTGCAGTAATTACTTTAACACATTTTAACCTGCCCACACAAACTGCATACCTGTTATTTGAAGGGGGGCGGTAAGGGACCTGGGTAATGGATACGGGGCGCTGGCCCAAAAAAGCTTGAAAACCAGTGCAATAGTAAAACAAAATAAGGTATTTAAAAAGAAAAATCCCTCTGTTTCAATTGTGTAGTGTTTAAATAACCAGTGGTAGAAGTCACAACAGGAAAAATGTTTTGCCTTTGTGGAAATGTGTTAATGTGAAACTTATGAAATTAATATAGGCTTTTTATTTGTTCACGTGCTTGACTTTCTGGTCAGTTATTTTTAGTCTGGTGTTTCACCAAACCGTATATGTGCCCTTTGGATACCCCAGTATCGTATTGGCTGTGGCCCCATCTGGTGGACAGAAGCACTTCTCTGTGCGATCAAATACAAAATAATGGGGACAGTAAATATAAATAGATCAAAGATCAGAATCAGGTTTATTATTATTTATTTGTCTGTTTACACACAAGGATTTTTTTCTGACCACTAGTTGCTGCATTTGGAACACACATTTTAAGATGTTCGCAAAACGGTGCAAAAAGAGCAAAAACACACAACACGAACAGTCAAGAGACCCTGGCTGGTAGACATATGTACTGGGTCATTATTGAATATGTAGTATGTATCTGAATTGTGCAAAGGATCAGTGTCCCGGCTCAAGTGACAAATTGTGCAAAAAGAGCAATATCTAGTTATATATAGGCCTACAGTAGTTCAAAAGGAGGGCAACGGCTAGTTATAGTGCAAGACGTCCACTGTGGGTGTGGGGGGGGCAGGGCTGCTAAGGACTGTCTAGTACAAGAGGCATATTCCTTAGACTCACCGCTGTGGGGAAGGTTTTGGTCTTGATAGACCATAGCCGTCTGTAAGAGGGGAGAGTTCAGAATGGGTGACTTGTTTAGAAAAATGTAATTGTGTAGTTTCCCCATGTTCGTGTTGCATTAGTATTTTGCTATTTCATTTGTGTGTTCAATAGAACACACACACAGTCCACAGTCACAAGCTGCCACTAGATGACACCAAAACCACGCAAAAGGTGACTGCTGGAACGCGCCCTCGCAAACTCAGGGCCACATGCTAGTCATGCAACCGGGTTTTATAGTGTTCACTTAGACGCGTCCCAACCGGTGCCGCCTCTGGCGACACAAATTAACCGAGCTGTCAAGCTTAATTTATATAGCAAGACAAGGTTGATGTTCCTCATCATGGTATCCCTCGAGAAATTTCCAGATATAGTTCATCTGGTTTCCGGGTTACTAGTGATGGGCATTTCGACTCTTTAGTGAGCTCATTTGGCTCTTTGTTCTGTATATATATATATATTTAAATCGGCATTTGTTGCAAATATTAATCCAATCACCCCAAATTATCTAACAGACATAATAACACGTGCTGGCCTTACTAAAGCTGTAGAAAGTAACACTTTTGTTTATTTATTTTTCACTGAAAATTATTATTTTTTAGCAGTTTGCCAGTTTGTTTTAGTAATACATCAAAATAGGACATACAGTTTGATGGATTTTCATTTATTCGATTTTTTTAAATTTAAACGCCATAGCCTGTGCATTACTTCCGTAGTTATGGCAGTCTAGACTTACTAAGTCGATCTTGGAACTCCTACACCGGTTAACCAATAGGATTACTGATACCACTGTGACGTAGGGGTGTGCGATATGACGATATTTAAAATGTCTCCACGATTCACTTTTTCGGAAATATCGTAGAATCGCGCTCCAGTGCACGTTCAATTAGATGCAGATCTATGGCGTTTTTTCAGCTACGTATCAACATGCAATGCGCGGTGCGCTATATGTCAGCGTGTTAACACTAGAAGCGCCAACAGCCCCCGGGCGTTGCAGTTAGTAATTAAAATAAATATATAATGTTGAAAAGCTACAGCCTCGTGGTTCCATGACTTTTCCTAAATACGTGCATTTTACCGTGTCCCGTTTTCAGAAACTGGACGCGTTTTGGTCTGATCTCGTTTTGGTCCGATCTATATTGGACACCAGAGCTGTGCTCGAGACCACCTAAAGCGAGACCGAGACGAGACCGAGACCGAAGGGGGCCGAGACCGAGACGAGACCAAGACCGAAGGGGCCGAGACCGAGACGAGACCGAGACCGAAGGGGGCCGAGACCGAGACGAGACCGATACCGAAGGGGGCCGAGACCGAGACCAGTCATATCAACACTAAATAATATTACATGTTTTTGGTCCAGTGACCAATGTAAAAAAACACTTGACCAACAGCATCAGATCATCTATTGTGTTGTCATCCTGAATGAAATGAATTTTATTAAAATAGTATGTAGGCCTATTTATTGTCTTATGTAGACATAAAATACGAAAATAAAACCATGATTTTAAAATGCACAGGCTATCATATTAAAATTTAAAAAAATTGAATAAATGAAAATCCATCAAACTGTATGTCCTATGTTGATGTAGTAAATGTTAACACGTTTTAGATCACAAGCGACTTGCAATCAAATGATTTGCGCATGATTGGCCGATAAACAAATCTATTTATAATTATTTATCCGTCCACAGGCACGCAGCTTCAGTTGTTTGTCTGCTTGAGCAGGACACGCAAACGAACCGGTTGCAATGCGCACAGTGTTCATTAGTCTTGTTACGAGTGCACATGAGACAGCAGCAGTGTTCATATAGATCAGACCGAAACCCGTCCAGTTTAATGAAGATCGGACCAAAACGGGTCCAGTTTGATATAGATTGGACCATAACCGGTCTAGTTTTATGCTCTTTCTGCCATATGCCCCCCGGACGTATGTATGTCCCACGTCCTTCTGTGTGCATGAGTAATTTCATTTATCGCCCATTTGTAGTAAGCCTATTAATAATTATTGTTTATATTCGTTTAATTTCGATATAAAACAATATTTTGTTGAAGTCTCTTGTAGGCTATATGAATACACTGTGGTTCATTCGTTATTAATTATTGAGTACAATAGGCGCATGACACAATGAGGCTGTATGTATTTGGCGGAATTCGTTCTGTTTATTTAGTGAAACATATTTCTTTATAAACGTACCTCTTTTTGTAGTTCAACCAAGCCAATCAGACTATTGTCTATATGTGTTCTCGTAGTATTTGTCTGTGTATCGCCCATTCAACCATTGCCATCATAGGCTCAGTGAAGTGTGATCGGTGTCTGGGTACCGTAATTAGGGTACCAACGCCCAGCGGCGTGGGATTTTGGCGACAGGAAGGCAGTTTAGGTATCAAAAAACATGTAAATAGTAGTTTTATATATTGTTCGGTTTGTGATTTTGCAATTCTGAAAACGGGACAAGGTAAAATGTACGTATTTAGGAAAAGTCATGGAAGGACGTCGGCTGTAGATTTTCAACATTATATATGTATTTTAATTACTAACCGCTGTGTGTTTTCGGACAAATTATTTATTTGTGCTCAGTGTGCTGAATATAGGCAAAACGAATATAATGGCAGATTGTGCAGACATGATCGAGCATATGTTTAAGATTGAAGTATTTACGTGAATGGGTGCACGCTCTAGCGACGCTGGGGGTGGGCTTTTCTTCAAAAGTAGATAGCCATTGGCGGGATAAGCCACATCAGAAAAAAACAGTCTGACTCTGGACGAAATACAGCCAATGGAAATACAGCCTCTACATGTCATACTTAAATATTTTGCTAGAAAAAATTGTGGGCGATAATTTCTACGCTGGTCTCGGCTGGTCTCGGAGGAATTTACGAGTCCTTACTGTCCGAGACCGAGTCGAGACCGAGTCCAAATGTAACCGAGACCGAGACGAGACCGAGACCTTAAAAAAGTGGTCTCGAGACCGGTCTCGAGACCGAGACCGGTCTCGAGTACTACAGCTCTGTTGGACACCGTTTTGGTCTGGTCTATATGAAACTGGATCCGTTTTGGTCTGGTCTATATAAAACTGGATGCGTTTTGGTCTGGTCTATATAAAACTGGATGCGTTTTGGTCTGGTCTACATGAAACTTGACGCGTTTTGTTCTGGTCTACATGAAACTTGACGCGTTTTGGTCTGGTCTACATGAAACTTGACGCGTTTTGGTCCGATCTATATGAAACTGGATATATGTAACGGATTAAGCACTGCTGTCTCGTGTGCACTCATAACAACACTAATGAACACTGTGCGCAGTGCAACCGGTTAGTATGCGTGTCCTGCTCAGGCAGACAAAAGCTGCGAGATATACATAGATAATAGATTGATTGGCTTGGTTGAATTCGAATGAACTCGAAAAAAGAGGTAGGCCTACGTTTATAAAGAAATATATGTTTTACTAAATAAACAGAACGAAAATATAAAACGAAATTGATTAATGTATCTACCGGGTAACAGCAGAATATACCCGACGGTGACCAATATACAAACTGTGTTGTAAAATACGTGTTTCATTGTCTATAGTGCCTTAGTTACTGGGCTGTAATTACTATAATACATTTTACAAATGTAAATGATCGAATTATACACTGTAGCCTAATGTTTTTATTTCAACAGTCTGTGTTGCAATATATACGGCCAATCATGCGCAAATCATTTGATTGCGCGTCGCTTGTGATCTAAAATGTTTTAGCATTTATTACATCAAAATAGGACATACAGTTTGATGGATTTTCATTTATTCGATCTTTAGAAATTTAAATATCATAGCCTGTGCATTTTAAAATCATGGTTTTAATTTTGTATTGTATGGTTACATAAGACAATAAATAGGCTACATACTATTTTAGTAAAATGTTTTACTTGATAATTCATAATTCATCCTAATTCATTTAATTCAGGATGATAACACAGTAGATCATCTGATGCTGTAGATGAATGGCAGGTTACACAGTGAATGGATGGTGAAGCTGCGGATGAGAATGGGTGCTTCTTTGCACAATTGCACTTCCATTAAATATACACGTGATTAAAATATGCTACTTTAACATTTTTTTCCCTTTTATGTTTTGTTACCTTGTATCGCTATATTTTTTAAATGGAGATATAATTTGCTTGTAGTGCAGCTCAGTAATTTGCAAATTAGTCTTAAAAAGCAACATGAAAAAGAATCGTGATAAAATCGTGAATCGTGATTTTTCCTGAAAAAAAATCGTGATATGATATTTTTCCCATATCGCCCACCCCTACTGTGACGTACTATGGTTGACACCCTCCTCATTTGCCTAAGGTTGAGGAAATACAGAAATAAATATATACGGAAATAAATGTCAACGGAAATAAATACTTACAGAAATAAATAATTACAGAAATAAATGATTGTGTAAATAAATAAATAGGAGAAAACGACAGATTAAAAAAAAAAAATCTATAATTAATTTTTTTACGTATATTTTGAGGTAAAATACTTGTACTGATGCATTCATTTATTTATTCATTTATTTTTAATTCTGGCAGACTTGGTCCTCCATATTCATATGCATTGCCAGCGTTCTATTGCAGTCATGTCAACAAATCCACTTACATTGAATAGTGCACGGATAATCAACAAGGGGGGCACCAGGATCGGATGGCCCAGACCTGGATGGGTGGCCAGAGGGATCACCTGACCGAGCTGCCGACCTGGCCCTCCTGTCCTGTCAAAATAAGTCAAAGAAAACTTCTTGAATATAAAACAAAAATAAGAATTTGAGAGAGAATAAAATTCAGTGAAGAAAAACAAATGTCACCTCAAAAGTAAAATGTATTACTTCCGGTTGAGAATTCGTCAATCCCACCAAATATCACAATGTTAAATTTGAAGAGA
>CM055747.1:10916234-10937548 GCA_029465975.1 Dallia pectoralis | reverse complement strand
AAACTTGCATGGGTAAGAAAACTACAGGAGCAGCACAGGAGCATTTGATGCATTTTAATATTGTAGTCAATGTTGGCCAACAAGCCAGAATGACCATCACTTCTTTATACAGAGTAGCTGACTACCAGAGGTGGCGATTCCCCTCCAAATAAAAATGACCTGCAGATGGAGGGGAGGGAATGATAGTCAAGTTGAACTATAAAAGCAGATGCATAGGGCTGGAGCAAGTGGGTGTGCTTTCAGCTGGCTACAACTAGGCTCTACAATATTTACTTTTCAGCAGCACCCTCTAATTACTTCCTTTTTCGCTGCTGCTAATTGATAATGTTTTCAACGTCATAAACCAGAGGTGGATATATTAACGTAATACATGATCTTAACCCACCAGGACTTTCAATAAAAATGGCTATAATTACTTGTCCTTAAAAGGTATAAGTAATATGCATAATAGCTCTGGCTATTATGTGTTGTGATTACTTCAGGTAGCATGGAGTGAGACCGACTATGGACACGAGGTTGATCAATCTTGTTTTATCTAAAGAAACTTTTGCAGCTCGGGTTATATTAGGGAAAATGGAAAATCAACAAAGTTCGGCTATAAATTGTGAGACATTACTACACTATATCAGCACGCTTAGTTTCCTGTCATCTGGATGAGACAAATCTAGATAATGGCCAAGTTATATGCTTTCTAATATCTTTCTATGGTTAAATTCAAATGTTATTAACATGTTATCATTAGGGACCATGGAGGATACACCAACATCGAGTGACATCGATTTGGACGAGATCCCTTCTACACATCAAGTTGTACCAGATTTTTCTGATAAATGGTAAATGATGCGTTTTATATAGCGCTTTTATCCAAAGCGCTTACAGGTCCAGCCTCAGCATTCACCCATTCATTTCATTCATACACTGACGACCGCGTCTACTATGCAAGGCGACTTCTGCAGGTTCGCCAGGAGAAGCTGGGGTTAGGTGTCTTGCTGACGGACAAATTGTAGAGCATGATGTCTAGGTCGATGGGTAAACTATCTTATTTTAAATGTATGAAACTATGAGGCATTGACATGACAAAACGTGAAAGATCTTTAGTGTAGTGGAGACTTTATATAGGCACTCTTTGTAGGACACCTATGACTGAAATACTGTATGTTAACTCATCATGATCTAGAGCTTTTGTTGATTGAATTGTATATACACAAGTGATGTTATGATTAAATATAAAACAGTAACTTAGGTAGGATCCAGTAAAGTTTTCAACATTATCTCCTCTCTACCTACAGGAAAGCTTTGATATGGTGCACGAGTCTCTGAACCCGACACTAGCAGATTGGCGCATGGCCTCGTCAGACAATATGGACGAGGTCTGGGTGTGGAAAAGACATGACAAGCAGCGTGCTGCCATAGAGTCACTGATGGAGTCTAACCTGGAAAAGGAAACGAACCATGGCGAAGTAACCCAGTCGCTCTGAGACTTGAGTATGTGAAACAGTGCCAAAAGCTCCATAACTGGACCAAAACACTTAAGAAACTTAATACTGATTCTCCTTTGCTGTCAAAGTATTTGATTCGTCATTTAAATTTGCATGGTTACATTAATATATGCTAATGTGCATTATCTGTAAATGGAAAATTGACCAGCACATACATTTTTTTCCCCATATTAATATGATCAGGAGATTAATGTTTCTGATTTGAGAAGTAAAGACTGTTTGTGAGTCTGGTAGACCGTGCCCTGATGCTCCAGTAATAGATCAGACAACAGTAGTGTGAACAGAACGTAGCCTATGTGGATATAGTCCTCTATGATGTTCCATGCTTTTATAAGGCATTGCGTATGGTATATGACTTGCACAGAAGGGAGATCAGCCGATTATAGGTTGTGCTGACTTAACCACCCTCTGCTCTACTGTGTATTGTAATTATTATAATCATGTATGTAAGCTATTATAATTGGTATATGTATAATAGTTCATCAGATAATGTAATTTGTTTTTGATGTCTAGGCCAGAATACTGTATATTGTAGTAATTTAAAGGGCTTCATAAATAACATGTGATTCCACATTCCATGGCCAAATACCTGATTACCTGCATTCAGGACATGGAGGGAATGAGACTGGCCTGCCTACTCCAGAAGTTCACCGCCTTCAAATCAATGAAGCAAGTCAGGTATGGTTTATTCCCATTGTCTTTTTTTAGATATACTGTTGTTTTTTACCAAGTAGTACAATATTTTTTCCTCATGCTTTTCCAGCAAAACACTGACTATTAGGATGCTGGCAGCACGGGAGCTGAAGGACCGGAGGTCAATGAAGAAAATGTACTCCTTCCTGACCAAGCTGGATGTGTACCGGAAACAGGTGTTAGAAGGTTGGAGTGCCAAACTGGCTGAATTGAAATGCAAGCGTAAAACCTGCCTTGCACAGATGCTGTATCTATTCAATGAGGTCAGCAGGAGGAATGGTTGATCCAAAACTAAATACGGTTGTGTCATTCCCAATAATTGCAGTACCGATGAATCACTCTTAGATGCATGGCTTTACATGTGGCTTTAACGGTAATAATCAATAAGGATGTTATGGTCATATCAACTTAAACGTGTGGTAAAGCGTATTTGGCCAGAGCCTTTCCTCTTCCACTTGCATTCTTTGGGGAATATGGTTCTAAAATGTAACTTCCATTTAGCTACATATATGTACGTAGTCCTGTTTCAGGAAGTGTGGGAGTAACTTTTCCCAACTTTTATTTTCTTTGGAAAGCATTTAGTTTTTACTCCGATGTACTTTATCAGACTCCTAACTATTCATGGAGCCAGGGTGGTAGATGTTAGCTCTCAGCACCCTCGACTACAGCATGATAATGGGAACCAGTTAAAAGGGATCTGAGTATTTTGGGGTAGTTTGTGCCGTCTTCCAGCGGTGCAAATTTGCAATACTGCTTTCCTCTTTTCATTCCGATTGACAGCTGTTGGAGTTGAACACGTTCTTCCTAAAGCACATCTTCGTTTTCCAGCCGTCTCACGCTCTCAGCTGGTGCCAGATCCTCCTCCTGGGAATAATCACTGCTCCCACCGTACGGTATGTTAGACACGTGCTGTGTGTCTGTATTCACACGCGTCTGTATTCAGGTGGAATTGAGTCATTCTGTATATGTTAGACACGTGCTGTGTGTCTGTATTCACATATGTCTGTCATACTCATGTATGTTTGTACTCACGTATTGCCAAAACAAGTTTAATATTATTGGCATATGGAATATCGTGCATCTCTAGTATTATGCTAATCTAACTGATACACAGTGCATCTCTAGTATTATGCTAATCTAACTGATACACAGTGCATCTCTAGTATTATGCTAATCTAACGGATACACAGTGCATCTCTAGTATTATGCTGATCTAACTGATACACAGTGCATCTCTAGTATTATGCTAATCTAACTGATACACAGTGCATCTCTAGTATTATGCTAATCTAACTGATACACAGTGCATCTCTAGTATTATGCTAATCTAACTGATACACAGTGCATCTCTAGTATTATGCTAATCTAACTGATACACAGTGCATCTCTAGTATTATGCTAATCTAACTGATACACAGTGCATCTCTAGTATTATGCTAATCTAACTGATACACAGTGCATCTCTAGTATTATGCTAATCTAACTGATACACAGTGCATCTCTAGTATTATGCTAATCTAACTGATACACAGTGCATCTCTAGTATTATGCTAATCTAACTGATACACAGTGCATCTCTAGTATTATGCTAAACTAACTGATACACAGTGCAAACGAGTTGGGACACAGTGTTGGATGTTTTGGCTCAACTTGTGCTATTCAGCTGTTTTTGCGTTTGCAGGCCTTTTCTATACCAATCCATGTAATGTGTGATTAACCTATAGACTCAAATTAATACATGTGTTTCTTATCAACGTTTTTTCAAACAGTCTCTTATTTCTTTACCCACAGGGCCATCTCCTTTCTGGAGGCCCTGGCATGTGTGAAGTTTGGTCAGGATGTGTTCTCCAAAACCCAAATCCCGGTCCGCTTTCCTGTGGCTTTTGTGTGTGGTGAGCTGCACGTCTGCTTGGGTTTAATCTCTGTGTTTTGGTGTGTGTGTGTGTGTGTGTGTGTGTGTGTGTTTGTTGCCAGAACAGTTCTCCCATGCAGCTCTATTTCTCCCCAAGTGTTCATAAGGATTTTGCTGAGGCTGTGTTATTATATATTATATATAAAATAGGGCTGGGATAGGTAACGCGTTAATCTGAGCCGTTATTTTCAAATGTTTAACGCATTAAAATAATTTGATAATGCGTCTGTCACTGGAATCAGCCGCCCAGTCTGCATCACTGTAGGCCTGTATACCTAACTTCCCACTGTCATTTCTCCTCAAGCTTAACCCTTTCTCTGCGGTGCCTTTGAGATACCTTAGTATGTGCTTCACAGTAGTCAGGTATATAAGACTTCCTGCAGCTTCTCTGTACATCCTGACATCTGTCATCTTTACTGCATCTTCAGTATACTCTAGCTTTTGCTCACAAAGTGTTTCTCTGGTCCTACAGTCTTGCATATTAAAACGCTGTAGTATCTTGTTAGTGTACTTTTCCTGTGACATCTTTACACACCCATCTGACTGACTGAAATCGATGCCCAGAGTCAAGTGTTTGCCCAAATCTTTCATTTTAAACTTTTCTACAAGCATCTCTTTCACCTTTTTCAGTTCCTCTTTATTGCTTGTTGCAATGATAAAGTCATCGACCCATATGATTATGATCACCTCCCCTCCTTTTGACTCTTTGGCATAAACACAGTGGTTGGCTGGCTTTTGTTTAAACCCATCCTCAGTTAGACAATCATGCAAACTAGGGGTGTGCGATATGACGATATTTAATCGTGGACTATTAAAATGTCTCCACGATTCACTTTTTCGGAAATATCGTAGAATCGCGCTCCAGTGCACGTTCAATTAGATGCAGATCTATGGCGTTTTTTCAGCTATGTATCAACATGCAATGCGCGGTGCGCTATATGTCAGCGTGTTAACACTAGAAGCGCCAACAGCCCCCGGGCGTTGCAGTTAGTAATTAAAATAAATATATAATGTTGAAAAGCTACAGCCTCGTTCTTCCATGACTTTTCCTAAATACGTGCATTTTACCTTGTCCCGTTTTCAGAAACTGGATGCGTTTTGGTCTGATCTCGTTTTGGTCCGATCTATATTGGACACCGTTTTGGTCTGGTCTATATGAAACTGGATCCGTTTTGGTCTGGTCTATATAAAACTGGATGCGTTTTGGTCTGGTCTACATGAAACTTGACGCGTTTTGGTCTGGTCTACATGAAACTTGACGCGTTTTGGTCCGATCTATATGAAACTGGATATATGTAACGGATTAATTTGCCACTCATAACATCACTAATGAACACTCTGCGCAGTGCAACCGGTTAGTATGCGTGTCCTGCTCAGGCAGACAAAAGCTGCGAGATATACATAGATAATATATTGATTGGCTTGGTTGAATTTGAATGAACTAGAAAAAAGAGGTAGGCCTACGTTTATAAAGAAATATATGTTTTACTAAATAAACAGAACGAAAATATAAAACGAAATTGATTAATGTATCTACCGGGTAACAGCAGAATATACCCGACCGTGACCAATATACAAACTGTGTTGTAAAATACGTGTTTCATTGTCTATAGTGCCTTAGTTACTGGGCTGTAATTACTATAATACATTTTACAAATGTAAATGATCAAATTATACACTGTAGCCTAATGTTGTTATTTCAACAGTCTGTGTTGCAATATATACGGCCAATCATGCGCAAATCATTTGATTGCGCGTCGCTTGTGATCTAAAATGTTTTAGCATTTATTACATCAAAATAGGACATACAGTTTGATTGATTTTAATTTATTCGATCTTTAGAAATTTAAATATCATAGCCTGTGCATTTTAAAATCATGGTTTTAATTTTGTATTGTATGGCTACATAAGACAATAAATAGGCTACATACTATTTTAGTAAAATGTTTTACTGCATAATTCACAATTCATTTAATTCAGGATGATAACACAGTAGATCATCTGATGCTGTAGATGGATGGCAGGTTACACAGTGAATGGATGGTGAAGCTGCGGATTAGAATGAAGGTGCTTCTTTGCACCATTGCACTTCCTTTAAATATACACGTGATTAAAATATGCTACTTTAATTTTTTTTTCCCTTTTATGTTTTGTTACCTTGTAACGCTATATTCTTTAAATGGAGATATAATTTGCTTGTATTGCAGCTCAGTAATTAGCAAAATAGTCTTAAAAAGCAACATGAAAAAGAATCGTGATAAAATTGTGAATCGTGATTTTTCCTGAAAAAATCGTGATATGATATTTTTCCCATATCGCCCACCCCAACAATGAATACAAATTATAAGTATATTTAGCTAAATGAATAATGGCATGAGCCATTTATAAATACATTTCTATAATCCTATCCACGCAGTTTGACCTGGTCCCGGCCACAACAGAGGATGAGATGAAAAGCAAAAGCACAGACCGATTCGCTGACTGGGAAGACGATGCGTCATTTGATCATTGTGTTTATTGCAAAGCAGTGTATTTGTATGTGCCGTGACAGTGTACCGTTTTTGATAAAACGAAGTTATAATTAATATAAAAAATACGGGGGAAGACAGAGTTTTGCAGGTGCGGGCGGGAGTGGACATCCACATTGCGGGAGCGGGCGGTAATGGTCAGAAATTCTGTGGGAGCGGGATGAAGAAAACAACGAGAGAAAGAAGAACACAGAGTTACCTAGATGACTTGATAACTGAAGACATTGATAGTGATGGGGTTCATATCACAGTAGACTACTGCTGTAGAGCAGTGTGTGGCATTCCACAGGGTTGTGGGGGAGCAATGGAGTCAGCTAACTCAAACGAATGGGTAAAAGCCATGGATGAGGAAATTCAGTACTTAAACGAGAACAAAACCTTTTTCCCCCGACAACACTGCCAATAGGCAAGAAAATAGTGGGGGGTAGATGGGTTTACTCTATCAAGACTGATGTAGATGGAAAAGACAAATACAAAGCACAGTTTGTGGCAAAGGGTTACAGCCAGAGAATGGGAATAGACTATGGGGAGACGGTTTCACCTACAGCGGACCTGACGAGTGTAAGGGTGGTACTACAGAAAGCGGCACAGGAGAATGTATTCCTGCACCAAATGGACGTGAAAACAGCGTACTTGCACGCTCTCATAGACTACGAGATCTACATCAATCCACCGGAGGGTTAAAGAGAAAGAGGGTACAGTGTATAAGTTAGAGACATCACTATATGGCCTTAAACAATCCGGGAGAAATTGGAATAAGGGTTTGCATGATTGTCTAACTGAGGATGGGTTTAAACAAAAGCCAGCCAACCACTGTGTTTATGCCAAAGAGTCAAAAGGAGGGGAGGTGATCATAATCATATGGGTCGATGACTTTATCATTGCAACAAGCAATAAAGAGGAACTGAAAAAGGTGAAAGAGATGCTTGTAGAAAAGTTTAAAATGAAAGATTTGGGCAAACACTTGTTTCTGGGCATCGATTTCAGTCAGTCAGATGGGTGTGTAAAGATGTCACAGGAAAAGTACACAAACAAGATACTACAGCGTTTTAATATGCAAGACTGTAACACTTTGTGAGCAAAAACTAGAGTATACTGAAGATGCAGTAAAGATGACAGATGTCAGGATGTACAGAGAAGCTGCAGGAAGTCTTATATACCTGACTACTGTGAAGCACATACTAAGGTATCTCAAAGGCACCGCAGAGAAAGGGTTAAGCTTGAGGAGAAATGACAGTGGGAAGTTAGGTATACAGGCCTACAGTGATGCCGACTGGGCGGCTGATTCCAGTGACAGACGCATTATCAAATTATTTTGATGCGTTAAACATTTGAAAATAACGGCTCAGATTAACGCGTTAACTATCCCAGCCATATATTATAAATAATAATATATAATAACACAGCCTCAGCAACATCCTTATGAACACTTGGGGAGAAATAGACACACACACACAGGGGACCGAAACACAGAGATTAAACCCAAGCAGACGTGCAGCTCAACACACACAAAAGCCACAGGAAAGCGGACCGGGCTTGGGTTTTGGAGAACACATCCTGACCAAACTTCACACATGCCAGGGCCTCCAGAAAGGAGATGGCCCTGTGGGTAAAGAAATAAAAGACTGTTTGAGAAAACGTTGATAAGAAACACATGTATTAATTTGAGTCTATAGGTTTGGTATAGAAAAGGCCTGCAAACGCAAAAACAGCTGAATAGCACAAGTTTAGCCAAAACATCCAACACTGTGTCCCAACTCGTTTGCACTGTGTATCAGTTAGATTAGCATAATACTAGATATGCACTGTGTATCAGTTAGATTAGCATAATACTAGAGATGCACTGTGTATCAGTTAGATTAGCATAATACTAGAGATGCACTGTGTATCAGTTAGATTAGCATAATACTAGAGATGCACTGTGTATCAGTTAGATTAGCATAATACTAGAGATGCACTGTGTATCAGTCAGATTAGCATAATACTAGAGATGCACTGTGTATCAGTTAGATTAGCATAATACTAGAGATGTGAATACAGACACACAGCACGTGTCTAACATACCGTACGGTGGGAGCAGTGATTATTCCCAGGAGGAGGATCTGGCACCAGCTGAGAGCGTGAGACGGCTGGAAAACGAACATGTGCTTTAGGAAGAACGTGTTCAACTCCAACAGCTGTCAATCGGAATGAAAAGAGGAAAGCAGTATTGCAAATTTGCACCGCTGGAAGACGGCACAAACTACCCCAAAATACTCAGATCCCTTTTAACTGGTTCCCATTATCATGCTGTAGTTGAGGTTGCTGAGAGCTAACATCTACCACCCTGGCTCCATGAATAGTTAGGAGTCTGATAAAGTACATCTGAGTAAAAACTAAATGCTTTCCAAAGAAAACAAAAGTTGGGAAAAGTTACTCCCACACTTCCTGAAACAGGACTACGTACATATATGTAGCTAAATGGAAGTTACATTTTAGAACCATATTCCCCAAAGAATGCAAGTGGAAGAGGAAAGGCTCTGGCCAAATACGCTTTACCATACGTTTAAGTTGATATGACCATAACATCCTTATTGATTATTACTGTTAAAGCCACATGTAAAGCCATGCATCTAAGAGTGATTCATAGGTACTGCAATTATTGGGAATGACACAACCGTATTTAGTTTTGGATCAACCATTCCTCCTGCTTACCTCATTGAATAGATACAGCATCTGTGCAAGGCAGGTTTTACGCTTGCATTTCAATTCAGCCAGTTTGGCACTCCAACCTTCTAACACCTGTTTCCGGTACACATCCAGCTTGGTCAGGAAGGAGTACATTTTCTTCATTGACCTCCGGTCCTTCAGCTCCCGTGCTGCCAGCATCCTAATAGTCAGTGTTTTGCTGGAAAAGCATGAGGAAAAAATATTGTACTACTTGGTAATCTCATCTCATCTCATCTTCAACCGCTTATCCGGGGTCGGGTCGCGGGGGTAGCAGCTCTAGCAGGGGACCCCAAACTTCCCTTTCCCGGGCAACATTAGCCAGCTCTGACTGGGGAATCCCGAGGCGTTCCCAGGCCAGTGTGGAGATATAATCTCTCCACCTAGTCCTGGGTCTTCCCCGAGGTCTCCTCCCAGCTGGACGTGCCTGGAACACCTCTCTAGGGAGGCGCCCAGGTGGCATTCTTACAAGATGCCCGAACCACCTCAACTGGCTCCTTTCTATGCAAAGGAGCAGCGGCTCTACTCCGAGTTCCTCTCGGATGACTGAGCTTCTCACCCTATCCCTAAGGGAGAGGCCAGCCACCTTTCTGAGAAAACCCATTTCGGCCGCTTGTACCCGCGATCTCGTTCTTTCGGTCATGACCCAGCTTTCATGACCATAGGTGAGGGTAGGAACAAAGATTGACCGGTAGATCGAGAGCTTTGCCTTTCGGCTCGCGAATGCAACACCGCCCCCGCTGCTCCGATCCTCCGACCAAACTCCCGCTCCATTGTTCCCTCACTCGCGAACAGGACCCCGAGGTACTTGAACTCCTTCACTTGGAGTAAGGACTCATTCCCTACCCGGAGTAGGCACTCCACCGGTTTCCTGCTGAGAGTCATGGCCTCAGATTTAGAGGTGCTAACCCTCATCCCAGCCGCTTCACACTCGGCTGCGAACCGATCCAGTGAGTGCTGAAGGTCACCGACCGATGAGGCCATCAGGACCACATCATCCGCAAAAAGCAGTGATGTGACCATCAGCCCACCGAACGGGAACCCCTCCCCCCCATGACTACGCCTTGATATCCTGTCCATGAATATTACAAACAGGATTGGTGACAAAGCGCAGCCCTGGCGGAGGCCAACCCCCACCGGGAACGAATCCGACTTACTGCCGAGGACACGGACACAGCTCATGCTTTGAGCGTACAGAGATTGGATGGCCCTGAGAAGAGACCCCCTCACCCCATACTCCGCAGCACCTCCCACAAAAGATCCCGGGGTACCCGGTCATACGCCTTCTCCAGATCCACAAAACACATGTAGACTGGATGGGCATACTCCCAGGCCCCCTCCAGGATCCTTGCGAGAGTAAAGAGCTGGTCCGTGGTTCCCGGCCAGGACGAAAACCGCATTGTTCCTCTTCAATCTGAGGTTCGACTATTGGCCGAACCCTCCTTTCCAGCACTTTGGAGTACACTTTACCAGGGAGGCTGAGGAGTGTGATACCTCTGTAATTGGCACACACTCTCTGGTCCCCCTTTTTAAAGAGGGGAACCACCACCCCGGTCTGCCACTCCTCTGGCACTGTCCCAGACTTCCATGCAATGTTGAAGAGGCGTGTCAACCAAGACAGCCCTTCCCCACCCAAAGCTTTTAGCATTTCTGGACGAATCTCATCAGTCCCTGGGGCTTTGCCACTGTGGAGTTGTTTGACTACCTCAGCGACTTCCCCCAGGGAAACTGACGATGACCCTCCATCAGCCTCCAGCTCTGCCTCTGTACTAGAGGGCGTGTAGGTCGGATTCAGGAGCTCCTCAAAATGCTCTTTCCAGCGCCCGATCACATCATCAGTTGAGGTCAACAGTGTCCCATCCTTACTGTACACAGCTTGGATGGTTCCCGTTTTCCCCTTCTGAGGTGCCGAACGGTTTTCCAGAAGCATTTTGGTGCCGACCGAAAGTCCTTCTCCATAGCTTCTCCAAACTTCTCCCACACCCGCTGCTTTGCCTCTGACACGGCAGCGGCTGCAGCCCTTCGGGCCTGTCGGTACCCTGCAACTGCCTCCGGAGTCCCCAGGGCTAGCATATCCCTGAAGGCCTCCTTCTTCAGTCGGACAGCTTCCCTGACCACCGTGGTCCACCACGGTGTTCTAGGGTTACCACCCCTTGAGGCACCTAGGACCTTGAGACCACAGCTCACCGCCGCAGCTTCAGCAATAGAAGCTTTGAACATTGCCCACTCAGGTTCAATGCCCCCAACCTCCACAGGGATGCTTGAAAAGCTCCGCCGGAGGTGTGAGTTGAAGATCTTTCGGACAGGGGCCTCCTCCAGACGTTCCCAGTTCACCCGCACCACCCGTTTGGGCTTACCTGGTCTGTCCAAAGTCTTTCCCCACCCTCTGATCCAACTCACTACCAGATGGTGATCAGTTGACAGCTCTGCCCCTCTCTTCACCCGAGTGTCCAAAACATGCGGCCTTAGATCAGCCGATACGATCACAAAATCGATCATTGACCTTCGGCCTAGGGTGCTCTGGTACCATGTACACTTATGCGCCTCCTTATGTTCGAACATGGTGTTTGTTATAGACAATCCATGACTAGCACAGAAGTCCAATAACAAACGACCGCTCGGGTTTAGATCAGGGAGGCCGTTCCTCCCAATCACGCCTCTCCAGGTGTCTCCATCGTTGCCCACATGTGCGTTGAAGTCTCCCAGCAGAATGATGGAGTCCCCTACTGGAGCCCTATATAGGACTCCCTTCAGGGTCTCCAAGAAGGCTGAATACTCCGAACTGCTGTTTGGTGCATAAGCACAAACAACAGTCAGAGTTTTCCCCCACCACCCTTAGGCGTAGGGAGGCAAACCTCTCATCCACCGGGGTAAACTCCAACACCGCCGTGCTCAGACGTGGGCTCGTGAGTATCCCCACACCAGCCCGCCGCCTCTCACCCTGGGCAACTCCAGAGAAGAACAGAGTCCAACCCCTATCCAGGGGTAAGGTTCCAGAGCCACGGTTGTGCGTAGAGGTAAGTCCCACCAGATCCAACTGGTATCGCTCCACCTCACGCACAAGTTCTGGCTCCTTCCCCCAGTGAGGTGACGTTCCACGTCCCCAAAGCAAGCTTCTGCCGCCCGGGTCTGATCCGTCGAGACCCCCACCTTCACTGTCACCCATATGACAGCGCACCCGACCCCTGCGGTTGTTCCTGTGAGTGGTGGGCCCACAGGATGGAGAGGAGAGAGATGCCACGTATCTCGTTCGGGCTGTGCCCGGCCGGGCTCCGTGGCAAACCCGGCCACCAGACGCTCGCTTTCGAGCCCGCCGTCTGGGCCTGGCTCCAGACGGGGGCCCTGGGCTTCCTCCAGGCAGGGTCTCGATCCTTTTCCCTCGATTTTTCATGGGGTCTTGGTGAACCATTCTTAGTCTGGCCCCTCGCCTGAGACCACTTTGCCTTGGGAAACCCTACCAGGAGCATGAAGCTCCAGACAACCCAGCCCTCAGGTTCATAGGGGCACACAAACCTCTCCACCACGTTAAGCTGATGATTCCCGGTGGAGGTAAAAACTTGGTAAAAAACAACAGTATATCTAAAAAAAGACAATGGGAATAAACCATACCTGACTTGCTTCATTGATTTGAAGGCGGTGAACTTCTGGAGTAGGCAGGCCAGTCTCATTCCCTCCATGTCCTGAATGCAGCTAATCAGGTATTTGGCCATGGAATGTGGAATCACATGTTATTTATGAAGCCCTTTAAATTACTACAGTATACAGTATTCTGGCCTAGACATCAAAAACAAATTACATAATCTGATGAACTATTATACATATACCAATTATCATAGCTTACCTACATGATTATAATAATTACAATACACAGTAGAGCAGAGGGTGGTTAAGTCAGCACAACCTATAATCGGCTGATCTCCCTTCTGTGCAAGTCATATACCATACGCAATGCCTTATAAAAGCATGGAACATCATAGAGGACTATATCCACATAGTCTACGTTCTGTTCACACTACTGTTGTCTGATCTATTACTGGAGCATCAGGGCACGGTCTACCAGACTCACAAACAGTCTTTACTTCTCAATCAGAAACATTAATCTCCTGATCATATTAATATGGGGAAAAAAATGTATGTGCTGGTCAATTTTCCATTTACAGAATTTGCACATTAGCATATATTAATGTAACCATGCAAATTTAATTGACGAATCAAATACTTTGACAGCAAAGGAGAATCAGTATTAAGTTTCTCATGTGTTTTGGTCCAGAGCTTTTGGCACTGTTTCACTTACTCAAGTGTCAGAGCGACTGGGTTACTTCACTGAGCTCCATTTCCCTTTTCCAGGTTAGACTCCAGCAGTGACTCTATCGCAGGACGCTGCTTGGCATGGCTTTTCTACACCTGGACCTCATTCATATTGTCTGACGAGGCCATGCGCCAATCTGCTAGTGTCGGGTTCAGAGAGTCGTGCACCATATCAAAGCTTTCCTGTAGGTAGAGAGGAGATAATGTTGAAAACTTTACTGGATCCTACCTAAGTTACTGTTTTATATTTAATCATGACATCACTTGTGTATATACAATTCAGTCAACAAAAGCTCTGGATCATGATGAGTTAACATACAGTATTTCAGTCAAAGGTGCCCTACAAAGAGTGCCTATATAAAGTCTCCACTAGACTAAAGATCTTTCACGTTTTGTCATGTCAATGCCTCAGAGTTTCATACATTTAAAATAAGATAGTTTACCCATCGACCTAAACATCATACTCTACAATTATATGTGGATTTCATAATAATCTCAAATGAGATGTATAAAAACACTTACATATTACTCCACCACCCTTGTTACTCCACCACCCAGTGTGTTGAGTTGGTTGTCTATCAATCGGAAGGTTGGTGGTTCGATCCCCGGTTACTCCTGGGAAATTGTCGAGTTGTCCGTCAGCAAGACACCTAACCCCAGCTGCTCCTGGCGAACCTGCAGTCGCCTTGCATGGTAGACGCGGTCGTCAGTGTATGAATGAGTAAATGAATGGGTGAATGTGAGGCAGGACCTGTAAAGGGCTTTGGAAAAAGCGCTATATAAAAGCGCATCATTTACTATTTATCAGAATCTGGTACAACTTGATGTGTAGAAGGGATCTCGTCCAAATCGATGTCACTCGATGTTGGTGTATCCTCCATGGTCCCTAATAATATCATTTGAATGTAACCATAGAAAGAAATTAGAAAGCATATAACTTGACCGTTATCTTGTTGTCTCATCAGACGACAGGAAACTAGCGTACTGATGTAGTCATGGTAATGTCTCACAATTTATAGCTGAATTTTTTCCATTTTCCCTAATATAACTTGAGCTGCAAAAGTTAATCTTTCTTTAGATAAAACAAGATTGATCAACCTTGTGTCCCATGGTCGGTCTCACTCATGCTACCTGAAACAATCACAACACATAATAGCCAGAGCTATTATACATATTAAGCATACCTTTTAAGGACAAGTAATTATAGCCATTTTTATTGAAAGTCCTGGTGGGTTAGATCATGTATTACGTTAATATGTCCACCTCTGGTTTTATGACATTTGAAAACATTATCAATCAGCAGCAGCGAAAAAAGGGATATTAATTAGAGGGTGCTGCTTAGCGAAAAGTAAATATTGTAGAGCCTAGTTGTAGCCAGCTGAAAGCACACGGCCACTTGCTCCAGCCCCTATGCATCTGCTATAGTTCAACTTGACTATCCATTCCCTCCCCTCCATCTGCGGGTCATTTTTATTTGGAAGGGAATCGCCACCTCTGGTGGTCAAAGCTACTCTGTATAAAAGAAGTGATGGTCATTCTGGCTTATTTAGCTAACATTGACTACAATATTAAAATGCATCAAAATGCTCCTGTGCTGCTTCTGTAGTTTTTTTCTTACCCATGCATGTTTTGAATGGAAGGATGTTGATGACATACAATGACCAGTAGATGGCGCACTCTGGTTCATCTTTGAGTCAGAAGGACCAGGCTGTTGTATAATTAGGGTGGCTTATTAAGTGTAAGCAAAATGTTAAAGCCTCCATACAAATTAATATAGATGTATAATATAGATATAAAACCTATTCAAAGTAATTGTTTACCATCCAGATGATCAACTTCTCAAAGAATGTACATGATGATGGCTTGTTGGACGATGATCCTCCTGACTATAGAGGGATGTACATGGAAGTGCTCGCCAAGGGTTCTGTCCTTTAACCCAGAGTGAGATGTGTGAAGAAGCCTAATAGCACCACGATGGTGCATCAATGTCTCTGTAAACACAGGCAAAATAGGTTTACATTATTGATTAACTAACTGGCATTTACATACATTATAAAACAATAACGAATATTCATAAGTGTTTCTTGAGAATACTATTACTTACTGTAGCACAATGCATTGTAGATGATGTACTGTACAGTAACAGGCGAGTCAGTCCAAATAAACCGGGATGTCAAACATAGAACTGAATAAAGACAGAACAGAAAAGGACAACAGTAGGAAAGAGATGTCACATGACTGTCAGCAAAAACCTTTTGTTTTACTGGATTCCAAAACAGGCAGATTTTTGCTGGACTAATATTTAATAGGCAATATACTTGTTGAACCATATAACATGGATAGTATTGCAACCATTACAGTAAACCAACCGTAAAGCCTTTGCCAATAATTTAGAGAACAACAGTTTTCTAACTAGCTAAAGCCAGCTTCTGATTCATAAATGTGACAGACAAATTAAACACAATGTTCCGCACAACACCAAAAACTAACAGTATGGAGGAAATGCCACAACTTGAAGTGTAAAATTAATTGTCACAAAAAGGCACCAGTCTTATTGCCAGTTCGTGAATATGACAGACACTTGGCTATTACAAAATATACACATAAACACCTACTTAAAACGTAACCTCATATACGCATGCATATAAACATATCTCTGCAACAAGTGCATAATGAGGCTAATTACTAATGTAATGTCAGCTAGTCATGGGTTGTTCGCTCTAAGACCCGGACCTCTTAATTTATTAATCAGATATAAAAATTCCAAAGATTTAAATGAATAGAATAAAGTAATCATAGTACGGAAATATAAGCCTAATCGCTCAAGCGGAAACAATTTTTTTCTGACTGTGCCCAGCCTTACCTGTTGTACCTGTCAATCAAACACAGTGTCAACCAATGAAGCAAAGATGTGTGGGGGTCTGGGGGCGGGTCTAGCCAACAGACAAGTCAACTAGCATCTCCGCCACAAGACGACAGACAGCTGTAAATCGGAAAATGAATCGGAAACGATTATAAATATGTAGCCAAGTGGGCGGAACCAATGTGCGGGTTGCGTACCTGAGGGGAACAGGTTATGGGTGGCACCGTGCCAGTATTTAGCCGTGTCTGTGGTGGTCGCTAGCACCAACTGAGCAACAGAGAGGTGGCGTGTTACTCGAAATAACCGTCTGTGGTCCTGGCTGTAGCAGTATATGTTGGGTGTCGTCTGTTGTGGTAACTTTGCACATTGAGAGGGGTGAGTTTGTACTGTTTTGTGGTGTGTTCGTGTATATTGTAATGTGTTGTAAAAAGTCTGCAATGTGTTCACTGTGTGTTTCTGTTGTAGGTGTTTCGCTAAACATTTGTCACTGTTTTTGTAAGGTTCATGTTTGTTTGTTTTTAGTGAGAGGTTGGTATTTATGTATTTTGAGTGTGATTTATTGCTTTGGTGATCTGTTTGTATTATTATTTATTTGATTTGAGGCACTTGCAGCCAACCTGTCCCCATACGGTTTATTGTTTTATATAATAAATAGCTCTTTGCTAAAACCTCTGGTTGCCGTAGTGACTGCTTGCCTGTAATGGGCCCAGGACCCGTTCAGACACAGTGACCAAGGGTTACAGTTAGTAACACTTTTGTTTATTTATTTTTCACTGAAAATTATTATTTTTTAGCAGTTTGCATGGATTAAAAATGAATGCAAAATCTCTGAATTGAAACATTTTAATATGAACAAACAAATACAGATCACAATAACACACAATAACAAAAAACTGATGAACACATGAACTAATCATTTTAAATGATAAAGGAAACATTTGATTACACCAACACTAGTAATATCAGTTTGAACAAATAAACGTAGCAAAACTATTCACATGTCTCTAGGTTTAACTAGCCTTCTTATCCAGTGTCACAGACGGTTGATCCTTCTTCAGTTGTCTCACTTTCAGGTAGCACAGTAACAGCAACTTTCTGCTGTGGCAACAGGACTGTTGGATGTTTTTTTGTTTTTTTTTAGTGCCAGTTAAGGTTATTGGTGGAGCCAGAGTGAATTGAAATTGTTGCTTTACAAAAACTGCATACAGCTTTTTCTTTGTCTTTAGTAAAATACGTCCAAATATGCGATCTTTTATTAGCATCACTCATGGTATTCTAATAATCTCTACTGAATCTTTTATTAGCATCACTCATGGTATTATTATAATCTCTACTGAATCTTTTTGCGGGTGTCACGCGTTATCTTTATAGGCTATAGGTACATCTAAATTTAAAACATATTTACATATTGCATATATTACAAAATCGTAATAAACAATTTTTAATAGTGTTTTAAACGTTTTTTTTATTTTTAATAATTCTCAAGTCTAAGTCAAACAGATTTAAGGCAATGAGGCAAATGAACGGCTCTTTTTGTCTCCCATCGTTCACCAAAATGAGCCGTTCGTTCGCAATATGTCTATAGCATATACGCCTTATACGTAATGTACTCTCTGATCATCATTAGAGGTAGAGTAGGTCATGTATGTTATATGTAATGTACTCTCTGATCATCATTAGAGGTAGAGTAGGTCATGTATGTTATATGTAATATACTGTCTGCCATTCAATTTCCTAAAGTGGTCTACAAATAAACCTATTAGGCTGTAAGGGTAGTGGATGTTGAAAGAGAAACTCTCTGGAGGATGGGAGCTTGACATTTTGATATCTACGTCTACCTGAATGACTTGATGACCACATCATCTTCACATCCCAGTGGCGCTCTACGTTAAGGGAATGTTATCCGCCCCAAATAATGCACCCCATCACCTGGCACTTATGGCAGCAGTGGAAGCCACTGGGACCTTTTTCATTAAATGCACAGGTCTTTGATGGAAATTTAGACAGGTATGCGACTTTGGTAATGAATGCCTTCTCTTTCAAGCTGAAGATCTCTCTTAACAAAGTAATGTACAAAATGAAAAAAAATATCCCAGTAAAAATGTGAAAAAGGTTTTGCACCTTTGGTACCTCCATGACCCAGTTGGTAAGGATTGTAATTGGTTGCACGTGTTTTTATACATTGTTTCTGGCAAATACATGTTTTTACATTAGCGGATGTCTGTTGGAATTTTATTAAAGTTATAAATAATAATATGTATAAAAATAACTGCATAACAATCATGGGTGGCTTTATATTTTTCCTTTTTAGTACTACTACATACAATTGTCCTGTGACTATAACTGAAATTGAGCACTCTTAAGAGACTTTGGGCAGTAATAAGAGTGAACATTGTATAGCTGTGTGAATGTCATAATATATACAAATGCATTCTGGTCAATATAAAAACAAATCTGAATGTTAAATTGATTCATTATAAAAAAAGTGATGGGACTAAAGATTTCATTTTCAGCGTGACTAAATATTTTACATGTCACAATATGATTAAATAACACAGGACAATAATATTATATTTGAGGAATTGAAATAGTCAGTGTTCCTTGTGTGAAATTACATATTAAATTTTTTCTGTATGTTTGTTTTGGATCACCTTTGGCAACACTACCGGAGATGTGCCTATCAGCACTCAGACAAACTAGCAGGGCTGGGTGGTCAGTAGATCAGCCTCATGAAGATCCGTTGCCCTTAAGTCGTTGGCCCGTCAACTGAAACAAGTAGTTTTGCCGCCCGTGTCCCGCTGGTGGACCGCTTGTAACAAAACGACTGGCGGGGTGCCGCTCTTCTATAGCTGGCGGACCGATAATAGTGTGCTATCTGGGTAATGATATTAGCAACAATTTTCCGATTCGTGAATCGTCTGTATATTATTATCTTACTTTGGACCGAACTTACGACTCCCAGCATGCATTTCAATGTAAACAAACATGGCCGCGCACACACAACGTATTTTTCTAAAATAGCTCAACTTCATCACTATCCTTAAAAAAAATCGATTTACACTGATGACATGTCTTATTACCAAGTATGCAGAAATCGGAATGTATTATTTGTCATTTTTAAATATGCGAATCAAGAATTAGCACACAAATGATTGCCAGACAGTTAGCTTGTTTATTGATACAAGTGCACCTTTCATGCCAGTACTCATTCATACATTCACATCATCTTTGACAGTCCCTCAGTCGGAAAATTATTTGTAGTCAGGAATGAGCACTCAGTCCCGATGGCGTTAAGCTAATTCCCCAGTCTCAAATAATCTTCACAATTACTTAAAAGTTGCCATCCGGGTAACCTTAGATATAACCAAACTAGCTAACGTCTTCATGGGGAATATAGAACGAAGGGGGGCATGAGGGGGTAGCGATGCCAGAACACATTAGGCACCATTGGGACTGTAAGCTCTGCCCATTGGTTTCCTATGGCTAGGAGAGTGTTGCTGGTTTTTGAGGTATATATCTCAAAATGTATATTTGGCATAATTTAATCCAGCAGAGCTTCAGCTTTTTAAAAAGATATGACAGTCCAGTGGGCTTCCATGTGATCACACACACCAGTCAAGAAAACCTTTCTCTCTTTACAACTCTGAGCCATTGGTTTCCTCTGGAGGGAGGGGCATGCATGTTGGTCTTTAGAGGCAATCATCTTAAAATGCCTTGTTTTTATTTATTTATCAACATTTCTTTAGCGGAAACGCAGCTTTTTTATTATTCCCGAAATAGCGTTTTTTAGTACTTACACCTAACGCAAATGTATGCGCAAAAGGACACCGTAAATGACCAGATGTTTATATTTCGTATTGGAATTAACTATGGTAACAAAATAGTAGGCGACCCTGGTGCCATTATGTGAAAATTAGATGTTAATCATAAATCAGGGTCAAAGGCTCAGCAATCAATTAATGTGCTGTAGCCTCTTGTTCCACCTTAATTTGATCGTTTTATTGACCAGACAACAACTGTGCATCCAATTATGGTGCTATTAGGCTTCCTCACACATCTCACTCTGGGTTAAAGTACAGAACCCTTGGTGAACACTTCCATGTACATCCCTCTACAGACAGGAGGATCAACATCACCAAAGGCAACTTTGCAGAGGATTCTCTCATTTGCATTGAACCCTGGGAAGCAGTTCCAACCCCTCATTTCCAAACTAGAGACTGCTCACTGAAATCTCATAAGAGCGTTGTTGAGTTATGTTGCAGCTAACGTTGCATTTGGATAAAAATAATGGAGAATGGAGATTAATTATCTTTAGCCTTTCTTGGCATATTTATTACCGAACTGTAGACACATCAGTCTCATGGTCAGACAGCTGCCAAGTTAAAACAGGTTTTATTAACACCGGCAAAGTCAACTGGGACAAACATAATAACGTGAACGCGTCCTATAGCCTGCACTTTAGCGCCCTCTTGTGGTATAAACACACTCCATACAGAACAGTACAGCATTACATCACACAATATACAACTGAGGACATAATGAACCATATTTTAACAGGCGTATTCAATGACACACAAGTGCTGTTGATTTTTGTTTTAAATCCAGGATTTATTGGCAACTGAATCAAAACTATGTGTGTACACAACTATGGCCATTGGATCTTAATAAAACCATTAGAATCAGCTAACTATGGCATGTGTGTCTGTGATGTGAATAGTCAAGAAATGGTCTTGTTGTTATAGCATTTAAAGTATACAATTCTTAATGTGGTTGAACACAGCAAAAGCAGTCTCCAGAGGCCTATA
>CM055747.1:10892372-10915734 GCA_029465975.1 Dallia pectoralis | reverse complement strand
TAATGTAGAGATCTACTAACATTACATTATGTGGACGACCCATCACTACTACTGTGATTAATAGAATGACTAGTAATGTAGAGATCTACTAACATTACATTATGTGGACGACCCATCACTACTACTGTGATTAATAGAATGACTAGTAATGTAGAGATCTACTAACATTACATTATGTGGACGACCCATCACTACTACTGTGATTAATAGAATGACTAGTAATGTAGAGATCTACTAACATTACATTATGTGGACGACCCATCACTACTACTGTGATTAATAGAATGACTAGTAATGTAGAGATCTACTAACATTACATTATGTGGACATCACTATGTGGAATGACTAGACCCATCACTACTACTGTGATTAATAGAATGACTAGTAATGTAGAGATCTACTAACATTACATTATGTGGACGACCCATCACTACTACTGTGATTAATAGAATGACTAGTAATGTAGAGATCTACTAACATTACATTATGAGGACGACCCATCACTACTACTGTGATTAATAGAATGACTAGTAATGTAGAGATCTACTAACATTACATTATGAGGACGACCCATCACTACTACTGTGATTAATAGAATGACTAGTAATGTAGAGATCTTATATTTCTAAGCTATTATACAGATTAGAAAATCAATAACTAATTCAATTATTGACACATCAAACAACCTCTGATTTATTCTATAAATACCTGGGACAAACGTATATAAACTTTGTGTTTAGTAGAAATTCTACTTGGGCTCTGCCGAGGGAGCCGTAGTGGTAGTGCCTTGCAGTGGTGTCATGTGTGCCTGTACACATTTTAATTTGGATATTGGCTCAAATAAGACTTAGAAAACAGTCCCAGATAGCTTCTATACGTTATTGCCCTGACTCTGTTGGTGTTAATCATTGAACAAGCTGCAGGGGTCAGGTAATCTGGCTCTCTTTACTGGCTTTACTCTTTTACCCACATGTGCTCTTAGGTACCGACATTTGGCACCGATTGGTACTTGGTAGTACCGACGTAATTCGTTTTATCTTAACTTCTAAAACATGATTCAGCTGAAGTATTTTTTGAGATTTTGTACAATATTGAAAATCTTAACATTTAAAACCAGTACTATCGTTTCACATGTTTACAAACTTATTTTTAGTAGATGACTACAGCAACACCACCATATGTAAGAATACAAGTCAGCCAGGTAGTGTGGTTCTCTTTGCGCTGTGCACAGTTTTATTTATAGAACCAAGGATAATAGTGTGTGTATAAATTGGGATGTTGTATGTCAATCAATCAATCAATTTTGATTTATACAATCACCCAGCCTGAATCCGACAGAGCACCCATCGACAAGTTGAACATGAAGAACAAGTTCAACAAGTTGATACACGGCGGCTAGGAAAAACTCCCTGAAGGTCAAATTTAGGAAGAAACCTAGAGAGGAACCAGGCTCTGAGGGGTGACCAGTCCTCTTCTGGCTGTGCTAGGTAATCTTAAAAATCTTAATAGTCCAATTGTGGTGTGTGTGTGTGTGTGTGTCTGCATGAGTTGCCGATGTCCAGCCAAGAAAGAAATCTGTCAGAGAAAAATAGAAGAGAGCAGTTATAGTTTTTTCATCCGACAAATGATCATATTTAGCATGAATGTCTTCTATGTGTTAATCCCAATTTGTCTTTGTATCCTCACCTCTTCCTCAGGCTTTGCCCTTTTTGATGTCCCATTCCTCATCTGCAACCGGTTTCTGCAGACGGACGGCGCAGCAGGTGTGGATGCTGGCGCGTGTCTGCCCGGCAGCAACGAACGGGACATGGGTGGGAGGAGTCAGGGGGCGAGGCATATCCCATGCGGAGGCGGCCCTGACTGCGGAGGGCATCAGAATGGACTCGTGGACTGGGCTCTGTTGTCAGAAAGGACCAATAGCAGAGTTATAAACCGGTTAGTTTGAGTCTTGAATGTGTATTGGCTGCAAGCTGTTATGTGTCAGACTCTGCATTCCATGAATAAGTTCACTATCTAGACATACATTATAATAACTCTTCAGGCATATAACAAATACTATCAAAAGGAATGTTTAGCGTCGCTGCTTTAAGGCTCTATGCTCCTTGTTAACATTCCCTCCTTGTTACTCACCCTGTTGCCCTTCATGCTTGACAGCCACCTCGTTATCCATCCGATGCTCTTCTCTGGCTCTTCCCGCCGGCTCCAGCCATTCACCCAGGATGAGGTCCATGTAGGCCAGGTTTTCCTTGATCCTCCTAAGAATCTCCACCTGGGTGTTGGTCCTCTCTGGTAGCCATGAGGGCTGGTCAGTGAAGAGCATCGGGGATGTTTTATGTAAATTGTGGTGTGTGTGTGTGTGTGTGTGTGTGTGTGTGTAGTGGTTCACTTCTTCCACTGGCAGAAGCTCTGCAGCCGCTTCCAGAGGGACTTCTTGGGTCGCTTCTCCTCCCCATTGGGTGATGCTCGGGGGGGCTCATCAATCTTCTCTTCAGATGGGAGCACACCCACCCTGTTGTTCCTCTTGAACATTGTTCTTAGCCTCTTGAATAAGGAAGGCTCGGGCTGCTTGGGTGCTGCAGCCGCAGCCGGCTCCGAGTTCTGCGCCTGCCGTCTCATAGCGTCAACTAAGAGGTGTCTTAGGAGACGCTCTCTGAATATCCTGGCCTGCATGGCTGCCACATCCACAGCTGGCTCCAGGAAATACTCCAGTGGGGTCCACTCAGAGGAAACGGTTCTCCCAGAGGTTCTGAGGCAGTCTTCAATTGTGTCCCCGGAGGCCATCCAATTGGTTGGTGGGGCAGCCTGGACGTTCAGGCTAGAGACCCTCGAGGTTGTGGGTCGAGATGATTTGCAACGCTGATACATTATCTCAAATGGCAAGGTAGTGTATTAAACAAAACAGTTGTAATGATTAAAAAGACAGTGGTTTGAGCCTTATATAGATCACACCCGTGTAATTGGAACGTTTCGTTAGAACGTCCAAAGTGACGCAACAATGACTGTCCAGACCAGACTTATTTAGCTGCCATTAGCTCAAACTGTGTTTATAACTTATTTACTCAATGGCAAATGTACATTTGTAAATATAAGTGTATAAATATATGTTTTAACAATTACAGCGGTAGCAAATATTTAAATCGGACGGTGAATGATTACTGACATACCAACACAAACGGTCATATTTTAAAATAGGCTGCTAAACATAATATTAGTTGTTTTCTATTTTCCAGGATAAAAATAGATCCGACACAAAAACTAATGATATTAGCAACAACTTACCGATACGTGAATCATCTGTATTATTATTTTACGTTGGACCGAGCTTACGACTCCCAGCATGCATTTCAATGTAAACAAACATGGCCGCGCACCCAACGTATTTAATAGCTCAACTTCATCACTACAGCCTTAAAAAAACGATTTATACTGATGACATATGACTTCTTACCAAGTATGCAGAAATCGGAATGTATTATTTGTCTTTTTAAAACTAAACTAACCTTATGAATGAGCAGTGATAGTGATGAGTCTGTAACTTAATGAATGAGCAGTGATAGTGATGAGTCTGTAACTTAATGAATGGGCAGTGATAGTGATGAGTCTGTAACTTAATGAATGGGCAGTGATAGTGATGAGTCTGTAACTTAATGAATGAGCAGTGATAGTGATGAGTCTGTAACTTAATGAATGAGCAGTGATAGTGATGAGTCTGTAACTTAATGAATGAGCAGTGATAGTGATGAGTCTGTAACTTAATGAATGAGCAGTGATAGTGATGAGTCTGTAACTTAATGAATGGGCAGTGATAGTGATGAGTCTGTAACTTAATGAATGGGCAGTGATAGTGATGAGTCTGTAACTTAATGAATGGGCAGTGATAGTGATGAGTCTGTAACTTAATGAATGGGCAGTGATAGTGATGAGTCAGAATGAGCAGTGATAGTGATGAGTCTGTAACTTAATGAATGAGCAGTGATAGTGATGAGTCTGTAACTTAATGAATGAGCAGTGATAGTGATGAGTCTGTAACTTAATGAATGAGCAGTGATAGTGATGAGTCTGTAACTTAATGAATGAGCAGTGATAGTGATGAGTCTGTAACTTAATGAATGAGCAGTGATAGTGATGAGTGATAAATCTTTTGCCAGCTTTCCTTTCTTTTTTTGGCGGCTGCAACTGTGTTACTTTTCTCTAGTATGACCGTTTTATATTTGTAATATTTTTTAATTATAATTATTTGTTTCTCTTGCGTGAAATATGACGCTCTACACTTGTCCATGTCTGTGATTGGTGGTATGGTGCAAACTCCACCCATTTTATGTGATCGCGCTCGTAGTTAGATTGGAAAATCCTGGATTGATTTAACAAATTGATAACCACTGTCGTGACATCTCTTAACTAGATCACAAATGTCAGCTTATGTGAAGACAGATAATTGGAAAGTAATCCAGGGCATGTTGAACTTGCCTCGTAGTATAGACCTCAGGATAATGCCAAATCGTCAACAATCAAATCCGACTAACTGAGTTAGCGACGTACGGAGAACGGACCCCTGCTCTGGAGCAGGTTAGGTTCGCAGCATAAGTTACCATGGCGATGAAACGCGCTATAAGGGTAACAGATGTCGTGATATCTTGCTTCTTGGTATAGGCCTCTGGAGACTGCTTTTACTGTGTTCAACCACATTAAGAATTGTATACTTTAAATGCTATAACAACAAGACCATTTCTTGACTATTCACATCAGAGACACACATGCCATAGTTAGCTGATTCTAATGGTTTTATTAAGATCCAATGGCCATAGTTGTGTACACACATAGTTTTGATTCAGTTGCCAATGAATCCTGGATTTAAAACAAAAATCAACAGCACTTGTGTGTCATTGAATACGCCTGTTAAAATATGGTTCATTATGTCCTCAGTTGTATATTGTGTGATGTAATGCTGTACTGTTCTGTATGGAGTGTGTTCATACCACAAGAGGGCGCTAAAGTGCAGGCTATAGGACGCGTTCACGTTATTATGTTTGTCCCAGTTGACTTTGCCGGTGTTAATAAAACCTGTGTTAACTTGGCAGCTGTCTGGCCATGAGACTGATGTGTCTACAGCTCGTTAATAAATATGCCAAGAAAGGCTAAAGATAATTAATCTCCATTCTCCATTATTTTTATCCAAATGCAACGTTAGCTGCAACAACTCAACAACGCCCTTATGAGATTTCAGTGAGCAGTCTCTAGTTTGGAAATGAGGGGTTGGAACTGCTTCCCAGGGTTCAATGCAAATGAGAGAATCCTCTGCAAAGTTGCCTTTGGTGATGTTGATCCTCCTGTCTGTAGAGGGATGTACATGGAAGTGTTCACCAAGGGTTCTGTACTTTAACCCAGAGTGAGATGTGTGAGGAAGCCTTATAGCACCATAATTGGATGCACAGTTGTTGTCTGGTCAATAAAACGATAAAATTAAGGTGGAACAAGAGGAGTACAGCACATTAATTGAAAAAATTACTTTGCTGAGCCTTTGACCCTGATTTATGATTAACATCTAATTTTCACATAATGGCACCAGGGTCGCCTTCTATTTTGTTACCATAGTTAATTCCAATACGAAATATAAACATCTGGTCATTTACGGTGTCCTTTTGCGCATACATTTGCGTTAGGTGTAAGTACTAAAAAACGCTATTTCGGGAATAAAAAAAAAGCTGCGTTTCCGCTAAAGAAATGTTGATAAATAAATAAAAACAAGGCATTTTAAGATGATTGCCTCTAAAGACCACCATGCATGCCCCTCCCTCCAGAGGAAACCAACGGCTCAGAGTTGTAAAGAGAGAAAGGTTTTCTTGACTGGTGTGTGTGATCACATGGAAGCCCACTGGACTGTCATATCTTTTTAAAAAGCTGAAGCTCTGCTGGATTAAATTATGCCAAATATACATTTTGAGATATATACCTCAAAAACCAGCAACACTCTCCTAGCCATAGGAAACCAATGGGCAGAGCTTACAGTCCCAATGGTGCCTAATGTGTTCTGGCATCGCTACCCCCTCATGCCCCCCTTCGTTCTATATTCCCCATGAAGACGTTAGCTAGTTTGGTTATATCTAAGCAGTGGCGGCTGGCCAATAGAGGGCGCTAGGGTGCCGCCCCCCCAAGCCACAAAATAAATAAAATAAAAATAATGATAAAGACATTAGTATGTCAATATTTGTGTGTTTTAAATATGGAATGCACCCAGTAATATGTGTAAAATATGATAGAAAATCATATTCTCAACCTTTCCTCTGCCTGTCTGTATGCATCGGCAGATTCGTCACAGCTCTGGGGCGCAATAGAAAGCGCCCCAAAGAGGCGGGTCTATGTAGCAGTTAAACCAATTGCTAATTTAAGATATGAATGATTGACATAAACTTTAGCCAATCAGCGTTCTTAAATCGAATCCAAGAGGTGCGCATTTCTATTCGCCCCAAGCTCGCCCTTGATAAAAGAAGGACCGGACTCTAGGGGCGCCAGTATATTCGCAGCTTCTGTAGTAGCTGGTACTTCAGGAAGGCTTGGCTAGCTGGGTGCACTCATGCTAGTGCTTTATTTTGCTTTCCGTGCTTGCTTTTTAAAACCACGGGGACAGATCCCGCATGGACAGGTACTGGAGTGAGGGATATGAAGCACCTGTCAGAGAAAATCAAGAAACACCAGGGCGCACATGGATCACTCCATTAAGCTAGCCATATTAGGAAGGGTGAACATTGCTACGCAGCTTCATGACGGCCACAGGATTGCGGTGAGGAAACATAATAAAGAGGTGGATAAAAACAGGCACATTTTATCCAAAATGATTGATTGTGTGAAGTTTTGTGGGGCTTTTGAGTTTGCTTTGCGTGGGCATGATGAGACTGACTCCTCGGGCAACCCCGGAATTATCCGGGGCTTGGTGGATTTTGTTGCCTCGATTGACCATGTGCTGGAGGAGCACCTGAAGACAGCTACCGTTTTTAAGGGCACGTCAAAGACGATACAGAACGAGCTGTTAGACTGCATGCTGTCATCCTGGTTTTCAGCCAGCTGCAGAAGAGGAACATCGACCCTGTCTTCATTAAAGCACTTGTCCAGAGGTTCACAGACAGCATGATAACAATCAGGTAAATAACTATATTTACTATTGGCTGATAAAGCTGTTGTTGTTAGAAAGATGAATAGCTCACTTCCAACAGTGTAAAAGCCTAAATGTGTCTTGTCATCAAAGTTAGTGATTATCATAGAGCACATAGCAATTATATATTTTTTTGTATTTTAAATGTAAAGAGAAGACGCAATCAGACTTTGATGATAATGCAGGAAAGTATTACACAGTTTGTAATAACAGGCTTATTCAGGTGTTCACCATGTCATTTTCTAGAAGAGTACTAGTTGTTATTGAAGATTAACTTTATTGTTATTCAGACTATTACTTACAGAGGACAAGTGCATAGCAGAACAAAATGATGTTGCATCCCTCTCTCAAATGTCATAGAAAAAGGCTTAAAAACATGATAACATAAGTTAATAATGTACATCACAGGTTAAAAGCAGTTACTAGGTATAGTTTGTGTGTGTATGAGTCACTGGCTTTGTGTGTGTGTGTGTGTGTGTGTGGGGGGGTTACAGTGAGTTAAGAAGTCTGATGGCAAGTTATCAAATTAAACTTTATTTTCTGGACCCAGGGCCTCCATTCCCTGTTTGTGTGGGACAGTGCATCTGACGAGCAGCAGCAGCCCATAAAGCGACGGAGGATGCTGGGACCAGTAGAACAACAGAGGTTGGGTACAGAGGTACGTTGGGATGTAATTGTCAGTGTTTCCCCTATAACCTTTTTCAGTCCCAGTACCCAGTAGTATGTAGCCAAAACCCTGAACAATAAGCACCTTAGTAATCATATAATTGACTTGGACATGTGTTCATGTCATGTGTTCAGTCAGGATCACTTCAAAGTCGCTTTATTGCAAATTAAAGCTGATGTATCTTTTGCAGGTATGTGACGCCATCCTGATCCATGCCAAGGAGAGGTTCTCCTTCACCCAGCACCTCATCAGTGCAGAACTGTTCCACGGAGACTAGTTCCCACAACACAGTGTGAAGTTCCCCGATACAGTGCTTGAAACAACCATGGAGGCGTACCCCATGTTGAACAAGGCCAAGCTCAAAACCAAATCTATGAGAACAGTGAGTTCAAGGCTTGTAGTGGTGCAGTGCCCCTGTACCAGTTCTTCATGGAGAACAACCTTCAGGGCACTTTCACAGACTGTCATCCTCCTCAAGATCCTCACCACCACACCCATGACAACAGCTGAGTCAGAAAGGTGCTTCTCTACACTGAAGAGGATCAAGACCTTTCTGAGAAACAGCATGACACAGGACCGCCTGAATGCTCTGGCTATGCTCTCCATGAAGAAGGAACTTGTCAGGGACATTCCTGACTAATAAAAGGCTCATTGAGAGGTTTGCCACTCAGAAGGACAGATGGGCAAAATTCCAGTACAAATAAGATGACACACAGCAGCACTGACCACATGTTTCGTTGTATATAGTTGACCTTAGCATAAAAAATCATCCAGTTATATATGGTACTCTAGAACGTGTTAATAGTCATCTCTCATCTCATCTTCAACCGCTTATCCGGGGTCGGGTCGCGAGGGGAGCAGCTCTAGCAGGGGACCCCAAACTTCCCTTTCCCGGGCAACATTAGCCAGCTCTGACTGGGGAATACCGAGGCGTTCCCAGGCCAGTGTGGAGATATAATCTCTCCACCTAGTCCTGGGTCTTCCCGAGGTCTCCTCCCAGCTGGACGTGCCTGGAACACCTCTCTAGGGAGGCACCCAGGTGGCATTCGTATTGCCCGAACCACCTCAACTGGCTCCTTTCTACGCAAAGTTCTTTCCTCTCGGATGACTGAGCACCATATCCCTAACCAGCCACCTTTCTGAGAAAACCCATTTCGCACCCGCGTTTAATAGTGTTTTGCTAATATTACTATATATATGTTGTTTTGTATCAATTAATTGTTGCAGTTCTTGGGCACATTAACAATTAGTTACATTTAGTTTAATCATAAAATACTGTAAGCTATTCTTCCAGTCCAAAGGTTCTGTTTAAATGCATACGAAAGGCTTGTGTTTATATGGTGTTTTTGTGTAAGAATGCCTCAACTTTTTAATATTGGCATTAAATAATTACTGACTATTTCACTGAGCTCTGCTGTCCTGCAGTTTTTGTTAAATTGTATTGCGATGGTAACAGAAACATAAAGTATGGCACAGCCCCACCAAGAATATTTTTCACCAGCCGCCACTGTATCTAAGGTAACCCGGATGGCAACTTTTGAAGATTATTTGAGACTGGGGAATTAGCTGAACGCCATCGGGACTGAGTGCTCATTCCTGACTACAAATAATTTTCCGTCTGAGGGACTGTCAAAGATGATGTGAATGTATGAATGAGTACCGGCGTGAAAGGTGCACTTGTATCAATAAACAAGCTAACTGTCTGGCAATCATTTGTGTGCTAATTCTTGATTCGCATATTTAAAAATGACAAATAATACATTCCGATTTCTGCATACTTGCTAATAAGACACATGTCATCAGTGTAAATCGATTTTTTTTAAGGATGTAGTGATGAAGTTGAGCTATTTTAGAAAAATACGTTGTGTGTGCGCGGCCATGTTTGTTTACATTGAAATGCATGCTGGGAGTCGTAAGTTCGGTCCAAAGTAAGATAATAATATACAGACGATTCACGAATCGGAAAATTGTTGCTAATATCATTACCCAGATAGCACACTATTATCGGTCCGCCAGCTATAGAAGAGCGGCACCCCGCCAGTCGTTTTGTTACAAGCGGTTGTCCTTAGTGCGCTCGCGCTCGATCAGGGCGACGCCGGTTCGATTCCCCCTACCAGATGCCACATTATGTCTTTAGATTTTATTTTCTGAATTCTAATGTTGTCCATGTGTATGATGTATTTAAAACAGCTAAACTTCAACATTTTAGCTCTAAAATTCCACATGCTGTAGCTAATATTAAGAAATATGTTGTGCTTTTACTTTTTTAGTCCCAGCCCGTCCCTGGGTAGTATCAGCTGGCTTTTTAAAGTCCCATTCATTAAAGCTGTATAGTATTGCAATCGAAGATCACATTAATTCTACAATTCGAAATTCTAGTGAAATGCACCTAGTCGTTATCTAAGGGATTATGTTCACCAAATACTGAATATCATCCATGGGCCATTTCTGTCTCATTCCGCGCTCACAAGAGTACAAAGGTATAGGGAAAACATGACATGGATTTCAGGAGAAATAACTTCTGTTAATGTGTAAGGCAAGTCAAATGGATTTGTGAAATGGACCGACCGGGATTTTATATTTTCGGTGCTGAAAAGAAAGACGTTATGTTTTAGCAGTCACATCGATATTGCCCGCATAATCATACAGTAGCCTATGATCAATATGGGGTGGACCAATTGTCCTTCTTTGAATATTGGGGGGACGTGTCCCCCTGCCCCCCCATAGGATTACGCCTATGTGTAAAAATATATATTAGACGAGTTAAGTCCTGAAGACAACGACTACAGCCTACTATTTCTGTTTTGACTGACAAGACAAGTAGGCTACGTGTCCGTGACGACGATCTAGACTCGTCGGCTATTTTTATATTCACAATGTAATTACTCAAATAATATATATCACAGAAAAAAATACAGAGGACATGACCTGTGTCCTCAATGGTAGTTACGGCACTGCATATAACATACATGACCTACACTACCTCTAATGATGATCAGAGAGTACATTACATATAACATACATGACCTACTCCACCTCTAATGATGATCAGAGAGTACATTACATATAACATACATGACCTACTCTACCTCTAATGATGATCAGAGAGTACATTACATATAACATACATGACCTACTCTACCTCTAATGATGATCAGAGAGTACATTACATATAACATACATGACCTACTCCACCTCTAATGATTATCAGAGAGTACATTACATATAACATACATGACCTACTCTACCTCTAATGATGATCAGAGAGTACATTACATATAACATACATGACCTACTCTACCTCTAATGATGCTCAGAGAGTACATTACATATAACATACATGACCTACTTTACCTCTAATGATGCTCAGAGATTACATTACATATAACATACATGACCTACTCTACCTCTAATGATGATCAGAGAGTACATTACATATAACATACATGACCTACTCTACCTCTAATGATGATGATCAGAGAGTACATTACATATAAAATACATGACCTACTCTACCTCTAACGATGCTCAGAGAGTACATTACATATAACATACATGACCTACTCTACCTCTAATGATGATGATCAGAGAGTACATTACATATAACATACATGACCTACTCTACCTCTAATGATGATCAGAGAGTACATTACATATAACATACATGACCTACTCTACCTCTAATGATGATCAGAGAGTACATTACATATAACATACATGACCTACTCTACCTCTAATGATGATCAGAGAGTACTTTACATATAACATACATGACCTATTCTACCTCTAATGATGATCAGAGAGTACATTACGTATAAGGCGTATATGCTACAGACATATTGCGAACGAACGTCTTATTTTGAACGGCTCATTTTGGTGAACGATGGGAGACAAAAAGAGACGTTCATTTGCCTCATTGCCTTAAATCTGTTTGACTTAGACTTGAGAATTATTAAAAATAAAAAAACTTTTAAAACACTATTAAAAATTGTTTCTTACGATTTTGTAATATATGCAATATGTAAATATGTTTTAAATTTTGATGTACCTATAGCCTATAAAGATAACGCGTGACACCCGCGAAAAGATTCAGTAGAGATTATAATAATACCATGAGTGATGCTAATAAAAGATTCAGTAGAGATTATTAGAATACCATGAGTGATGCTAATAAAAGATTCAGTAGAGATTATATGAATACCATGAGTGATGATAATAAAATATTCTGTAAAGATTATTAGAATACCATGAGTGATGCTAATAAAAGATCGCATATTTGGACGTATTTTACTAAAGACAAAGAAAAAGCTGTATGAAGTTTTTGTAAAGCAACAATTTCAATTCACTCTGGCTCCACCAATAACCTTAACAGGCACTCAAAACAAAACATCCAACAGTACTGTTGCCACAGCAGAAAGTTGCTGTTACTGTGCTACCTGAAAGTGAGACAACTGAAGAAACATCAACCGTCTGTGACACTGGATAAGAAGGCTAGTTAAACCTAGAGACATGTGAATAGTTTTGCTATGTTTATTTGTTAAAACTGATATTAGTGTTGGTGTAATTAAATGTTTCATTTAAATCATTTAAAATGATTAGTTCATGTGTTCTTCAGTTTTTTGTTATTGTGATCTGTATTTGTTTGTTCATATTAAAATGTTTCAATACAATTCAGAGATTTTGCATTCATTTTTAATCCATGCAAACTGCTAAAAAATAATAATTTTCAGTGAAAAATAAAGTTTACTTACTTTAGTAAGGCCAGCACGTGTTATTATGTCTGTTAGATAATTTGGGGTGATTGGATTAATATTTGCAAGAAATGCCGATTTAAATATATATATACAGAACAAAGAGCCAAATGAGCTCACTAAAGAGTCGAAATGCCCATCACTAGTAATCCGGAAACCAGATGAACAATATCTGGACATTTCTCGAGGGATACCATGATGAGGAACATCAACCTTGTCTTGATATATAAATTAAGCTTGACAGCTCGGTTAATTTGTGTCGCCAGAGGCGGCACAGGTTGGGACGCGTCTAAGCGAATATATTTAAATCGGCATTTCTTTAGTAACCAATCAATCACCCAAATTCTAACAGGCACATAATAACTGCGTAACCTTACTAAAGTAAGTGAAACTTTTATTTTCACTGAAAATACCAACTTCAGTTTGCAGCAGATTAATCTGTTATATTGGCTATTTTAATATGAGCAAATCTCTATCACAATAACAAAAAACTGAAAGAACATGAACTTTAATCATTTAAATGATTTAAATGAAACATTTAATTACACCAACATAATATCAGTTTTAACAAATAAACATGGCAAGGCTAACCTGCATGTCTCTAGTTTAACTAGCCTTCTTATCCAGTGTCTGGGCAGGGCGATGTTTCTTCACTCAGGCGCAGCAGCTTCTGCTGTGGCTGGCTGGCTACTGTTGGATATTTTGTTTTGGTGCCTGTTAGGGTATTGGTGGTAATTGACCAAACTATTCTTTACAAAAACTCTTTCTAACACTACATCTTTGTAAAATACGTCAAACCAGGTAACTCCATTAGCATCGCTCATGTTATTCTGTGGCTCTTTGCAAGTATATTTTATTATGTGTAAACATAATCTCTGCTGAATCTTGTGCTTGGCACTTCATATTATTCTAATGTCTCTACTGAATCTTTATTAGCATCACTCATGTGTGTGTCTCTGCTAGTCTTTTTCGCGAGTGTCACACTCGATATCTTCTCAAACCCTCAATTATAAAATTAGTACTTTATTTATATTATATATTAAAATCGTAAGCAATTTTAATGTTTTTAAGTTTTTATTTTTAATGAATTCTCAAAAGTCTAGAATCAAAACAGGGTAAGAGCAATGAGCAAATGAGCGATCTCTTTTTGTGCCACATCGTTCACCAAAATGAGCCGTTAAATAGACGTTCGTTCTGTCTCATCTGTAGCATATACCCTTACGCTGTGTACTCTCTGATCATCATTAGAAGCCAGAATAGGTCATGTATGTTGTAAAGTACTCTTCTGATCATTAGAAGGCAGAGTAGGTCATGTATATTATATGTAATGTACTCTCTGATCGTCATTAGAGTAGGTCATGTATATACGTCATCATTAGAGGCAGAGTAGGTCATGTATGATATATGTAATGTACTCTGATCATCATCATTAGAAGGCAAGAGTAGGTCATCTTTGTAATGTACTCTCTGGTATGGATGAAGGCTAAGAGTAGGTGCGCTCATGTAATGTACTCTTCTGATCATCATCATTGCTAGCAATGTACTCTCTGATCATCATTAGAAGAGCCATGTTATATGTAATGTAATCTCTGAGTATTATGGCATGTTATGTAATGTACTCTCTGATCATTAGATGTTCATGTATGTATATGTAATGTACTTTCTCTGATCATCATTAGAGTAGGTCATATTATATGTAATGTACTCTCTGATAATCATTAGAGAGCCAGGTAGGCATGTATATTAATATGTGTACTCTGTGGGTCATGTATGTTATAATATGTGTACTCTCTGATCATCATTAGAAGGTAAATTAGGTCATGTATGTTATGTAATCAACGCTCTCTGATCATCATTAGAAGGTGGAGTAGGTAGCAACGTGTAATACTCTGATCATCATTAGAAGGTGATGTAGATAAATGCTATGACCATATGCACGGTATAACATTGAGACAGGTCATGTCTCTGTATTTTCTGTGATATATTATTTGGTAATGCAGTAACCAGTATAAAAATAGCCGGCAGTCTAGATAAATCGTCGCGTTTTGTCTTGTCGGTATCAAAAAGTAGTAGTATGATATTTCAGGACCTTTCAAGTCTAATATATTTTACACATGAAGCATAATCTGAGCAGAAGGCCCGTCCCCAATATTCAGAGGACAACCACCATGTTATGCGAGCATCGACCTGTGACTGCTAAAACATAACGTCTTTATTTCAGCACCGAAGAAACTATAAAATCACGACCATTCCATTTCACTCAAATCAGCTGACTTGCTACGGTGGCAGAAGTGCTGCATGTTTCCTATACCTTGTAGCATGTGACGCGGAGATGAAGAATTGGCCCATGAATGATATTCAGTATTTATTAACATAACTCCTTGGGCACGACTAGGTGCGACTTTTCACTAAATTCAATTAGCTGGAGTAATGTGATCTTCGTGCAATACTATGGCAATGGTGGGACTTTAAAGCCAGCCTACAGGACAGGCTGAGACTAAAAGAAACAAGCAGCATATTTCTTAATATTAGCACAGCAATTTTAGAGCTAAAATGTTGAAGTTGCTGTTTTTAAATACATCATACTGCATGGACAACATTAGAGTCAGAAATAAAAAAATCTAAGACACAATGGCAGTCTGGTGAGAAGGCTGGCTCAGCAGCGGCGCCCACTGCTCCAACAGTGGAGAATGGCACCAGCTCGGCTGTGAGCTGCCGCTCTTTTCCATGGCAGGCGGACAGGTGGCAGTATTATATCTGGGTAATGATATTAGCAACAATTGCGATTAGATGAATATCTGCATATTAATATCTTACTTTGGACTGAACTTACGACTCCCAGCATGCATTTCAATGTAGGCAGCATGGCCGCACACAACGTATTTTTCTAAAATAACTCAACTTTGTCACTATCCTTAAAATCGATTTACTGATGACATGTGTCTTTAACCCACCAAGTATGCAGAAAATCGAGATGTATTTGTCATTTTTAAATATGCCGAATCAGGTAGCACAAATGATTGCCAATTGATGCTTCAATTTGTGACAAGTGCTGCTCATGCGGTATTCGCCCATTCACATCATCTTGACAATCCTCAGTAGGAAAATTATTTGTAGTCAGGAATAACTCATTCCCGATGGCGTTCAGCAGTCTCAAGTATCTTCAAGTTACCATCGTAACGGAAATGCAGTGGCGGCTGGTGAAACCCCGGTGAGGCTGTGCACCATGCACCCATGTTTCTGTTACCATCATGTCTGTGGCAAAACTGCAGGGCAAGCTCGATGGTAGTCGGTAATTATTTGTGTAATATTAAAAAAGTTGAGCGACAAGCAATATAAACACAAGCCTTTGTCTAAACAGGGCTGCTGAACTGGAAGAACAGTATTTATGATTAAACTAAATGTGAGCTGTTAATGTGCTTAAAGGCACAAACAGTGAGGTGATACAAAGCTGGCCTGTATTGAATATTAGCAAACACACTATTAGCAACGTTCTGCGTACCATATAACTGGATGATTTTATGCCGTCAACTATACAACAGGCTGGCATGTGGTCAGTGCTGCTGTGTGTCATCTTATTTGTGCTGGAATTTTGCCCATCTATCCTTCTGTGTGGCAAACCTCTCAGTGAGCCTTTTATTAAAGTCAGGAATGTCCCTGACAGGTTCTTCTCCATGGAGGCATAGCCAGGCGAAGCAGTCCTGTGTCATGCTGTTTCTCAGAAAGGTCTTGATCGTATAGCTGCTCTGACTCAGCTGTGTGGAGGTGTGGTGGTGAGGATGCGAGGAGGATGAAAGTCTGTGAAGGCGCCCTGAGCGTATTCTCCAGCGAAAGAGGCTGAGCAGAGGCACTGCACTACAAGCCTTGAACTCACTGTTCTCATAGACCGGTTTGAGCTTGGCCTTGTTCTAACATGAAGTACGCCTCACGGTTGACTCAAGCGCTATCGAGGAACTCACTGCTTGTGTTGTGAGGTCACGTCTGGTCTACGCTGACGGAGTGCTGGAGGCGAACTGGCATGGATCAGGATGGCGTCAAATGCAAAAGAAGACATCAGCCAGTTTACGTAAGCGACTTTTAATGCAGTGATCTGACTGAACGCATGCTGCATGACATGAACGCATGTCCAAGTCAGTATATGATTACTAAGGTATATTGTTCGGGGTTTGGCCCCACATGCTCTAGTGCTGGGACTGTAAGGTATAGAGAGCGCGTGCAGCCATCCCAGCGGCCTCTGCTGGTCCCAGCTCCTCGTGGCCCATGAGCTGCTGCTGCTGGGTCAGTCCACTGTCTACTGAGGGTGGGCCCTGGGCTCAGAAACAAAGTTTGGTTTGACCAAACTGCCATCGGAGCACTCTTGGCTGCTGTAACCCCAGCACACACGCACACACCTGAAAGCCAGTGACTCATACACACACAAACTATACTGCAACCTTTTAACCTGTGATGTACGTGTAACATGTTATCATTTTTAAGAAGCCTTTTCTATGACATTTGAGAGGGATGCAGCATCCTTTTGTTCTGCTTATGCACTTGTCTGTAGTGATAGTCTGAATAAAACAAGTTGTCTTCAATAACAACAATACTCTCTGAAAAATGACATGGTGAACACCTGAATAAGCCTGTTATTACAAACTGTGTACACTCTGCATTATCATCCAGATCTGATTCGTCTTCTCTTTCCATTTAAAGCTACAAAATATAATTATTGTGCTCTATGATATCTTAACTGATGACAAGGCTACATTTGAAGCACACACTGTTGGAAGCCACTTCATCCTTCTAACAACAGCTTTAACCAATAGTAAATATAGTTATTTACCTGATTTGTTATCATGCTATCTGTGGGCTTCTGGACTGAAATGCAACGGGGGCAGGGTCGTGACCTCTTCTGCAGCAGCTGAAACCATGATGACAGCATGTATCCTAGCTAACTCATTTATCGTCTTTTGACTTCCCGTTGGCTGCGGTAGCTATCTCAATTAACTCTCCAGCACATGTCGAGGCAACTCGCCCACCCGGACAATTCTCGGGAGTTACTCGGCGCATGCTGCAAGCAAGCCCCACCTCGCACCAATCGAGACAAATGACGCTGCACCACCTCTTCGACCATCTGCCACAATCTGTGGCACACGTATGTTCACCCTTCTAATGGCAAGCAATGGGTGATCCCGTAATGTGGCCCTGGTGTTTCTTGATTTTCTCTGACAGGTGCTTCATAGCTCACTCCCAGTGCACCTGTCCATGCGGATGATGATTTTAAAAAACAGAAACACTTGAAGCAAGTAAAGCACTAGCATGAAAGTGCACCCAGCTAGCCAGCCTTCCTGGCCAGCTTTACTACAGAAGCTGCTTGTCTACTAGGCGCTAAATCGATCCTCTTTATCAGGCGAAGCTGAGGCGTGCGCACCTCTTAGTTGATTTAAAGCCGCTGATTAACCCAAAGTTTATGTCAATCATTCATATCTTAAACAGCAGTGCCTCTTTGGGCATAACGCCCCAGGCTGTGGCAATCTGCATGAGCAGGCAGAGGTTGAGTATGATTTTCTATCATATTTATAAAACATAAATGTCTTTATCATTATTTTATTTTATTTATTTTGTGGCAGGAGCAGCACCAGCGCCCTCTGTGGCCGGCCACTGCTGGGTAAACCAAAGAATATGGAGGCGAGGGGCGTGAGGTAGTGCCAGGCGTGCACCATTGAGACTGTAGCTCACGCCCGACAATTTCCTATGGCTAGGAGAGTGTTGCGATTTTATATATCTCAAAATGTATATTTGGCATGGTAATCAGCTTGAGCTTCCTTTTAAAAAGATATGACGATCCAGTGGGGCTTTCCATGTGATCACACACCAGTCAGAAAACCTTTCTCTCTTTACAACTCTGAAGCCGGATGAGTTTCCTCTGGAGAGAGAGGCATGCATGGTGAGGCAATCTCTTAAAATGCCTTGTTTTATTTATTTATCAACATTTCTGGCGAAACACAACTTTTTATTCCTAATGCTGATTGTTTAATGCCACTAACGCAAATGAAAATGTAAAGTACCGTGTAAATGACCAGATGTTTATATTTCGTATTGGAAGTAACTATGGTAACAAAATGAAGGCATTAATGCCATTATGTGGTCGTGTTAATCGCCGTCAGTCAAAGGCTCAGCAAGTATTTTTTCAGTGCAATGACTCTTGTTTTACCTTGATTTCTCGTTTTATTGACCAGACAGCAACTGTGCTCAGTATGAGTGCTATAGGCTTTCTCACATCTCACTTTCTGGATTGAAATGCAGACACTGATGGCCCTTTCCATGCATCCTCTGTTCATCAACATCACCAAGGCAGCACGAGATCTCTGGCTGCATGATTTCCTGAGAAGCCTCATTGCAGGCACTGAAATCTCGCCAAGAAACTGTTGAGTTGTTGCAGCTAACGCATTGCATTTGAAAATGTGGAAATGAGTGTATCTTTAGCCTTTCTTGGCATATTTACCAACGAATCCACATCAGCTCATGTGAGCATGATTTTTATTAACACCATAAAAATCAACAGGACAAGCATAACGTGAGCGGCATATCTACAACTTCCCAGCGCCCTCTTTGTGGTATGAGCACACTCATACAGAGAACATTACAGCATCACACAATAACTGAGCACTTAGCTGAGCTGCATATTTTGCTGGCGTATTGTGACACACAAAGTGCTGTTGTTTTTGTTTAAATCAGGATTCATTGGCAATGAATCAAAACTGTAATATGACAGCATTACAACTATGGCATTAGTGCTAATAAAACACCATTAGGGCTCAGCAACTACCAATGTCTGATATAATAGTCGAAATATTCTTGTTGACCACTTAACTGCCAGATGTTGATACAATTCTTGTCTGGTTGGTAAATCGATCTCCAGAAGGCCTATATGAAGCAGATATCACGCATCATTACCACTTATAGCCTTTTGCATCTGCCGAACCTAACCTGCTCCAGTAGTCCATTCTCATGCGTCATCCAGACAATCGGGCCCGGTGTTGGGTCTATACTGCGAGGCAGGACCAGTATCTGTCTTCATTGTGATCTGAACAGAGATGTCACGGCTGTGTTAAATCCCAGTCAGAATTTTCAATCTAACTACGGCGCAATCTGCACCGGCGCCGCAATCACGGGCATGGACGAGATAATAGAAGCGTCTGCGCAGAAAACAAATTAATTATAATTAAAAATATTACAAGCCGGCAGTCATCTGAAAAGTAGCTGGTGCAAACGCAAAAAGAGCTGACTTAGACATCATCATGCTATCGCTGCTCGTCAATTAGTTGCAGACTCATCATATCACTGCTCATTCGACCAAGTTACAGGCTCATCATATCTGTTGGGTCCAGTCTCCCTCATATCACTGCAGCTCATTACAGACTCATCATATCACTGCTCATTCGACAAGTTACAGACTCGGCACTATCACTGCCCATTCGACCAAGTTACAGACTCATCTTATCACTGCCCATTCGATCAAGTTACAGACTCGCCACTGCCCATTCGACCAAGTTACAGACTCATCACTATCACTGCTCATTCATTAAGTTACAGACCATCATCTCATTCATTAAGTGCAGACTCATCATATCACTGCTCATTCGATGAAGATACAGACTCATCATATCACTGCTCATTCGATGCTCTACAGATATCACTGCCCATTCGACCAGTTACAGACTCATCACTATCACTGCTCGTATTAGTTACAGACTCATCATATCGCTTCTTCTGGAGTTAGTTTACTTTAAAAGACAAATAATACATTCCATTCTATCATATTTAAGTATCATATGTCATCAGTATAAAGTTTTTTAGGCCTTATTGGCTTTTAATAAGCAGGTCTTGCCGACCATCATTCATTTACGATGAATGCATGCTGGAAGTAATAAGCTTCAGTCAGCATAAAATGTGTACAGATGATTCGTATCGTATTTGCTGTATCATTAGTTTTGTGTCGGTCTAGTAGAAACAACTAATATTATGTTTAGCAGCCTGTTTAAACTATGACGTTTAATATTGGCTATGTCATCATTCACCGTCATTTAAGTATTTGCTACCGCTACAGTGACAAAACACTATTTATACACTTATATTTACAAATGTACATTTTCCATTGAGTAAATAGGTATAAACACAGTTTTGAAGCTAATGGCAGCAAATAAGCTCTGGTCTGGGCAGTCGTGATAGCGTCACTTTGGACGTTCTGGCAGCGTTCCAACGGGTGTGATATATAGGCTCAGGCCACTGTCTTTGTCATTACAACTGTTTTGTTTAATACATTGCCATTTGAGTAATCTGTCGCGTTGCCTCATCTCGACCCTGGCCTCGAGGAGTCTCTGGCCTGAACGTCAGCTGCCCTGGCTGGTGGGCCTCGAGGATTTGGTGAGACGCCTCGAATTTCTGGGAGAGGCACGTTTCACTCTGGGTGAACCCCACTGGGCCAGCTGTGAGATGTGGCAGCCATACAGGCAGATATTCAGAGAGCGTCTCCTAAGACACCTCTTGAATTGGCTTGTATGAGCGACGAGAAGCGCAGGCTCGGAACGCTGTTGGCTGGCCTGGCTGCAGCCCGGCCTTTCCTTATTCAGAGGCTAGAGTGGAAGGAACAGCTGAGGCAGGTGCTCTGTCTGAGATTGATGACCCCGGCCTCGCAATGAGGAGAGCGACAGAGGCTCCTGCCCAGGCTGCAGGGGCTTTCTGCCAGTGGAAGAGTGAACCACTTCATTTGCACACTTACACACACACACCACAGCACATAAAGCTGCATCCCGATGCTCACTGGCCAGCCCTCATGGCTACCAGGAAGCCAACACCCAGGTGGAGATTTGTAGGAGGATGAAGCCTGGCCTACATGGGCGAGTGGCTGGGCGGCGTGCCAGAGAAGCATCGGATGAATAGCAGGTGGCTGTCAACATGAAGAGCTGGCAGGAGTGGTAACAAGGAGGAATGTTAACAGAGAGCATAAACACTAAACAGCGGCATCGCTATTCCTTTTGATAGTATTATATGCCTGAAGACATTATAATGTATGTCTAGATAGTGAACTATTCATGGAATGCAGTCTGACACAACAACTGCAGCCATTCAGACTGCACCGGTTATAACTCTTTGCTATTGTCCTTTCTGACAACAGAGGCATCAGTCCATTCTGATAGCCTCGTCAGGCTGCCTCCCACTTTCACCACCCGTAATCCCAAGTTCGTTACTCTTGTGCGCCAGCATACACTAACATAAAATCATCTGCAGAAAACCGGTGCAGGTGAGGGAATGGGCATCCAAAAAAGGGCAGAAGCCCCTGAGAGAGGTGAGGATACAAAAACAAGTAGTAACACACATGAAGACATTCATGCTAAACACTAGTGCATTTGCCAGATGAAAGAAACTATAACTGCTCTCTTCTATCTGACAATTTCTTGGCTGCTCATGCGGAACACACACACGCCACAATTGAACTATTAGACACAAGATGCTAACAGCCAGAGGACTGTCACCCCTCAGGCCTGGTTCCTCTCTGGAACAACTGCTAGGGTGACCTTCAGCACTACAGCACTTTGCGATGTCAACTGTTGAACTTGTTCTTCATGTTCAACTTGTAGATGGGTGCTTCTGTGAACAGTGATGTATAAAATCAGAATTGATTGATTGATTGACATACAACATCTAATTTATACACACACTATTATCCTTGGTTCCTCAAATAAACTGTGCACAGCGCGAAAACCACACTGGCTGATGCTACATATGGTGAGTATTGCTGTAGTCGTCTGCAGTTGTAAACGTAATAGTACTGGTTTTAAATGTTAAGATTTTTCAATATTATACAAGGCTCTCAAAAATACTTCAGCTGAATCATGTTTTAGAAGTGAATAAAGCAGTGCCGTCGATACCTGAGTGCCAATCGTGCCAAATAATCGATGCTGCGTGTGGTGAAAAATGAAAGCCAGTAAAGAGCCAGATTACCTGACACACGCTTGTTCAATGATTAACACCAACAGAGTCAGGGCAATAGCATGTAAAGCTATCTGGGACTGTTTTCTAAGTCTTATTTGAGCAATCATCCAGAATTAAAATGTGCAGGCACATGTTTCCGCTGCAGGCATACCCACTGCGACTTCCACCGGCGGAAGCCTGACTAAACACAAAGTTGCTATACGTTTGTCACAGTCTTATAAGTCAAATCAGAGGGTGCTGTGTAATGGTGAATTGGTGTGTTCTAATCTGTATAATAACTTAGAGAATATGAATCTCACCATTACTAGTCATTCTGACCAATCACGTAGTAATGATGGGAATAAATATGTGATGTTGGTAGATCTCTGCATTTAGTCATTCTATTCATCACGTGTGAGTAGGTCGTCCCACTGTGCTGGCATTAGTAGACATCTGCATTGCTAGTCATTCTGTGTCACCGTAGTAGTGATGGTGGGTCACATGTGCTGTGTTAGTAGTCTCACCTTGGTCGTTCTGGCCAGTAGTAGTGATGGGTACGTCCCACCTGTGTGTGTTGAAGTAGTCTCTGCTGGTCATTCTGTGTCACATTAGTAGTGATAGGTAGATCATATAATGTGTGTTGCTCTGCATTACTAGTCATTCCATTAATGCACAGTTGCCAGTGATGGAGTAGATCACATAATGTGTTGGTGGGTCTCTACATTACTAGTCATTCTATTAATCACAGTAGTAGTGATAGGTCGTCTCATAGCTGTAATGTTGATAGATCTCTACATTACTAGTCATTCCATTAATCACAGTAATGATGGAATTAGATCACAT
>CM055747.1:10862033-10891872 GCA_029465975.1 Dallia pectoralis | reverse complement strand
ATACATATTTATAACACATTCAGTAATACTAAAATTATGTAAATATACTATATTTATACACAATTAATAGGGACCCCATATTTGCATAGTTCAATTAATCTTCTACACATGATCAGGCTACAGAAAGGACGAGCTCCTCTGATTGGCTCATGATCCATAGTCTCCACAGCTCTGGCTTTTCCCTGTCAGGACTTCTCTCACAAGGCGCTAGCAGAATCCAGTAAGTGTGTACAACAGGTGCCAGTTCTACCGGGCACAGATTACAAAAGAGCGGAGACTCTTCGTTAATTCATGAATAAATGCCCTGAACCTGCTGCCTGGCATGAACACTTGGTGGAAATGAATTGTTCTACAGAACCAAGTTTAACTTATTCATGGTTGTCACTAAATGTGTTTGTAATACACAGTGTTTACAATTTATCTCCTAGAAATGACTCTACTTCTTTCTCAGGATACGACTCTCCTCCTTTCTATTGAAACATTACATATTAGTCTAACAGGAATTGTGTAAATATGTTTCTTCAAGTTGTACCAGTGAGTACGCCTCTTATAGCATGCAGACACACACTTGCGCTAAACGCACACACCTCTCTCTCTCTCTCTCTCTCTCTCTCTCTCTCTCTCTCTCTGGCTCTGTGACTCCGACTAGAACATTTGATGTTCGATGTTTTCTGTTTCCAAAAGAAGAAAATGTTGGAACAGATTTTGACATTTGGCAATGTTAAATAAAATGTTGGTTTAAAAAAACAGCAGGGAGGGTAAATGGAGGTATTCCACTTCACAAAGCAGGTTTTTTTCTCACAGAGACTCGATGGAATGTGGTTGTATTGTCCGGAAGGATCTAGGCTGACCATGCTTGGAACTGCCTACCTTGTTTCCTAGGTTGTACTCATCTGGATTGAGTTCTACAAATGTCTGGTAATACCTACACAGTTGATATGAAAGCATCTGCTCAAGCTGATCTTTCCTTGCTTGTCAGCACTTTGCTGTGGGACTGTTATGAAGAAATGTCAGCTATGAAAACCCCAGATACTGTCTCATGTCAAATAATAATGTATTTTAACACTAATACATTGTTTAAAGGATTGTATTCTGCATTAACTGCTTTCGATCAATTCAAACTGCCATTTTCACCACATTAACAACCAGGTAGACAAGAGACTTTGGGTTATGAAATTAGATTGGATTTTAGGCTAGATTCAACTTTATTGTCATTACAAACAGCAACAACAAATTCTAGTTCAGACCCATCTAGCGTGGCGATGCTGGGCAGGTGTGGGCAGAGATCGGTTGAACAGCATACACTTAGTTTTACCAGAGTTTAGTAACAACTGAAGGTTTAGAAAGGAATTTTGAATGTCATTGAAACTCTCCTGGAGATTTTTAAGCACAGTATTTAACAAAGGGCCTGGCGTGTACAGGATGGTATCGTTTGCATAAAGATGGATCTGAGAGTGACCAGCAGCGAAAGTCACATCGTTGATGTAGAGGGAGAATAGAGTCGGCCCGAGAATCGAGCCCTGTGGCACCCCTATAGAGGTCCCGACAACAGGGCCTCCGATTTAACACGCTGGACCCTTTCGGAGAGATAGCTGGAGAACCAGGCGAGGCAGTTGCGGGAGAAGCTCAGGCTATTATATCGGCTGATCAGAACCCGGTGGTTAACAGAATCAAAAGGCTTTGACAGGTCGATGTAGACGGCCGCACAGTAGTGCTTTTTATCAATGGCGGCTATGATGTCGTTCAGGACCTTTAGGGTGGCTGTGGTGCAGCCATGACCAGCACGAAAACCAGACTGAACAGAAGATAAGAGAGATAGGTTAAACAGACTGGTGATGGGGGCAGCAATAATATAAGCAGATCATTTTAGAAAAGATGGGTCCAGATTATCCAGCCCAGCTGATTTGTATGGGTCCAGCTTTTGCAAATCTTTTACTACATCGGCTGTCTGAATAGGGGTAAATAAGAAGTGTGTGGAGGGGGCTGGGCACGAGGGTGTTGTGGTTGTAGGGCAGCTAGCTTGGGGGCGAGTATTTAGATGGAAGTGGTCATAGATGAGCTTCACACATTTCCAAATGCCTTTGGAACCTTGATTGGACTTCTCTATTGTCTAAACATGGATTATCCAAAATGTTTGAGGTATACCTTTGAAGTAGTTCAGAACATTTTCTTGAAGATTGGTCTAGAAAAATGTACTGCAAAGGTACATGGACTGAAGAACCGTCTTTGTGAAGAGAACTAATTTGTGTCTGAAGGTTGACTTTGTTCAGTATTCAAATTTCTATTTACTGTGTTGTAAAACCATGTTGTGTTTATTATAATATTACATTACAACTCATTATACTAGAAAGGTTTAGACAGTTATGTTTTTTGTTTGACAACTGTTTTATTTTATCTATTGGGCAGCCAGGTTAATATTCAGAAGGCCTATTTAAAAAAATAAGGCAACTGAAGTTGTAGTGAGATCTGGTGTTCCTTTTGTATTAGAGGCTCATCGAGCAGACAACTTGTCTCTTGAAGTGGGGTAAAGAACACCCCAACAGTTTTGTGCTGATGTGACAATTTGATGTATTATAATTTGGGTTAGTTGGCTCATTACCCATTTTCCTATAAAAGTTTAGAACATGAATATGGAACAAGTATCATTTTGGCAAGTTGACAACAAGCAACCTCATTTTGGGAGTTTTTACTTAAGTGTTTATAATAGTATTATTATTACTCATAACACAATTCTGTTTATTTGATTTTCTTTTACGTCTATTTGGCAGCCAGATCAATAGCACCAAAAGACATTAAAACATGATACATGATTGTTCTTATTTGTTTTCATTACAAGCTAGATGTAATAACATATTTATAATAGAGTTAATTGATATACTTTGAAAGTAAGTCAATCAATGTCAGTTTTAAATGTTGATAAGCTTTACAATTATTTATATTAATGTTAAAGTAATTTTGCTTGGTTTCTTTGTGGCCTGCTTGACAATGGACAGGTTGAGAACTACCAACATATTCTAACAAAGTTAGAATAACCTCATTTACAGGTATTCATGCTGAGCATCTTCTAGGTATCCCAGGTTATGCAAATGCAGGTTTATCCAAGACTGCTTGACTGGTATTTAAGGGGATTCGTAGGGTCCGCGTGCCGATCGTCCTGGAGCCTCTACAATGTTTCTCATCTCCATGGTGATGGCAGCGGTTATAAGGACTTTATGGGATGTTTAAGACTTGTAGAAGACAGCCAATCATGTTTACGTCCGTGTGAGTTATCGCTATAGCACTAGTTCCCCTAGGAATTACACTTTATTTGTGCTAATTTCACTTATTTTACTCGGAATGACAAGTTGCAAACTCAGAACAATTAGACTGTATTAATAACCAGGTGAGGACTCTTTATTTCCAATCACATTTACATAGAGGAGGTTTATTTAGGCAGATCACTACTAGTGCCTCTCACTTTACTTTGAATTCGGCATTTGGATGAGTTGGCTGTATATCCTACATTTAATGTCATATTTATTAATAAATGACTGTTGTAACCCCATTGCTACCTGTTGTCATGCACACTGCTGGCCTATTTATTGCATTTGACATTTGCACAATACTTATTATTTGTACTATCCGTTTATTGAGGGAAACCTAAATATTTTTATTGCATAGATGTTCTCCACTGGTATTGTCCTTTGTACATTTGCAATGTGCTACAGAGTTGAACTGAATACCTGCACATTTACTTATCCATGTCAATTGCACATCCTCACACTGTACTGAATACCTGCACATGTACTTATCCATGTCAATTGCACATCCTCACATTGTACTGAATACCTGCACATTTGCATATCCATGTCAATTGCACATCCTCACACTGTACTGAATACCTGCACATTTGCATATCCATGTCAATTGCACATCCTCACACTGTACTGAATACCTGCACATTTACTTTTCCATGTCAATTGCACATCCTCACACTCAGTGGCGGCTCCAGAGATTTTCTGTTGCAGGTGCTATGGGGATGCTCAACACTTACGAGAAGGTGCTTCGATTTTGGGGTGTTTCATTATGTAGGTCGCATTGGACCAGCCTTGGAAGACACATATATTAATAATCAGTGGCGGCTGGTGAAAAATATTCTAGGTGGGGCTGTGCCATACTTTGTTTCTGTTACCATTGCAATACAATATAACAAAAACTGCAGGACAGCAGAGCTCAATGAAATTCAGTAATTATTTAATGCCAATATTCAAAAGTTGAGGCATTCTTACACAAAAACACCATATTGCACAAACACAAGCCTTTGTATGCATTTAAACAGAACCTTTGACTGGAAGAATAGCTTACTGTATTTTATGATTAAACTAAATATAACTAATTGTTAATGTGCCCAAGAACTGCAACAATGAATTGATACAAAACAACATATATATACAGTAATATTAGTATAAGTTTATAAGTGTAACACACTATTAACACTTTCCAGAGTACCATATATAACTGGATGATTTTTTATGCCAAGGTCAACTATATACAACGAAACATGTGGTCAGTGCTGCTGTGTGTGTGTCATCTTATTTGTACTGGAATTTTGCCCATCTGTCCTTCTGTGTGGCAAACCTCTCAATGAGCCTTTTATTAAAGTCAGGAATGTCCCTGACAAGTTTCTTCTCCATGGAGAGCATAGCCAGAGCATTCAGGTGGTCCTGTGTCATGCTGTTTCTCAGAAAGGTCTTGATCCTCTTCAGTGTAGAGAAGCACCTTTCTGACTCAGCTGTTGTCATGGGTGTGGTGGTGAGGATCTTGAGGAGGATGACAGACTGTGAAAGTGCCCTGAAGGTTGTTCTCCATGAAGAACTGGTACAGGGGCACTGCACCACTACAAGCCTTGAACTCACTGTTCTCATAGATTTGGTTTTGAGCTTGGCCTTGTTCAACATGGGGTACGCCTCCACGGTTGTTTCAAGCACTGTATCGGGGAACTTCACACTGTGTTGTGGGAACTAGTCTCCGTGGAACAGTGTTGCACTGATGAGGTGCTGGGTGAAGGAGAACCTCTCCTTGGCATGGATCAGGATGGCGTCACATACCTGCAAAAGAGACATCAGCTTTAATTTGCAATAAAGCTACTTTGATGCAAGTGATCCTGACTGAACACATGCCATAATGCAAGTCAAGTATATGATTAGTAAGGTGCTTATTGTTCAGGGTTTTGGCTACATACTACTGGGCCTGAAAAAAAGTTATAGGGGAAACACTGACAATTACATCCCAACGTACCTCTGTAGCCAACCTCTGTTGTTCTACTGGTCCCAGCATCCTCCGTCGCTTTATGGGCTGCTGCTGCTCGTCAGATGCACTGTCCCACACAAACAGGGAATGGAGGCCCTGGGTCCAGAAAATAAAGTTTAATTTGATAACTTGCCATCAGACTTCTTAACTCACTGTAACCCCCCAACACACACAAACACACACACACACACACACACACACACACACACACACACAAAGCCAGTGACTCATACACACACAAACTATACCTAGTAACTGCTTTTAACCTGTGATGTACATAATTAACTTATGTTATCTTGTATTTAAGCCTTTTTCTATGACATTTGAGAGAGGGATGCAACATCATTTTGTTCTGCTATGCACTTGTCCTCTGTAAGTAATAGTCTGAATAACAATAAAGTTAATCTTCAATAACAACTAGTACTCTTCTAGAAAATGACATGGTGAACACCTGAATAAGCCTGTTATTACAAACTGTGTAATACTTTCCTGCATTATCATCAAAGTCTGATTGCGTCTTCTCTTTACATTTAAAATACAAAAAAATATAGAATTGGTATGTGCTCTATGATAATCACTAACTTTGATGACAAGACACATTTAGGCTTTTACACTGTTGGAAGTGAGCTATTCATCTTTCTAACAACAACAGCTTTATCAGCCAATAGTAAATATAGTTATTTACCTGATTGTTATCATGCTGTCTGTGAACCTCTGGACAAGTGCTTTAATGAAGACAGGGTCGATGTTCCTCTTCTGCAGCTGGCTGAAAACCAGGATGACAGCATGCAGTCTAACAGCTCGTTCTGTATCGTCTTTGACGTGCCCTTAAACACGGTAGCTGTCTTCAGGTGCTCCTCCAGCACATGGTCAATCAAAGCACGGAAAGCAAAATAAAGCACTAGCATGAGTGCACCCAGCTAGCCAAGCCTTCCTGAAATAACAGCTACTACAGAAGCTGCGAATATACTGGCGCCCCTAGAGTCCGGTCCTTCTTTTATCAAGGGCGAGCTTGGGGCGCAGAAAAATGCGCACCTCTTGGATTCGATTTAAGAACGCTGATTGGCTAAAGTTTATGTCAATCATTCATATCTTAAATTAGCAATTGGTTTAACTGCTACATAGACCCGCCTCTTTGGGGCGCTTTCTCTTGCGCCCCAGAGCTGTGAGGATTCTGCCGAGGCATACAGACAGGCAGAGGAAAGGTTGAGAATATGATTTTCTATCATATTTTACACATATTACTGGATGCATTCCATATGTAAAACACACAAATATTGACATACTAATGTTTTTATCATTATTATTTTATTTTTGTTTGTGGCTTAGGGGGGGCGGCGCCCTAGCGCCCTCTATTGGCCAGCCGCGACTGCTCTCTTGTATGTCGGCGCGTAGTCACTCTCAGTGTAACGTCTAGTCTTTGCCCCGCGATGTTTTTTTCACTGTGTGAGTGAGAACAAGATGTGGCCCCTGGCTTGTCACACAGTAACTAAAAAAGGCTGGTCTTTGCGAACGGTCACTATTATATTAATGACAATGATTGCATGATAATGCATATCAAGGGCGTAGGTTTAGGGAGGGACGCTGGGGACATGTCCCCACCAATATTTTAACATGACTAAATTGTCCTCCCCCTCACACCACTCGGTACGACCGGCTACACGTGGATCAGACGTTCTCTGACACAAATAACATATTCACAAACAAAAACCTGAATGGTAACAGGTGATGACCAGGCCCGCATTAACCTGCCGTTAGGCCCTGGGGCTGAGAGGTTTTTTAGGCCCACAATAAAAAAAATGTCTAATGATCACGTATGTCTATATACAACAAAAGCAGAAATAAGTTTCCCTCGGGGAGATATAGCCTAACGAAGACAGTATTCAATAAAAAAATCCACAACAGCAATGTAAATATTCTTTCAAGCATACATATTTATTTGTATAATTTAAGTAATCCTTATTAAAGCTATTAAAGAGCAGTGAATGCTTTTCTCTTTTTATTTTGTTGTTTGATTAATATTAAGTGTACAGAAGGCATTAGGTTTATTACGCACTGTCACTTTAAGACCGAGTGTGCAGATCCAATTGCACTGATGTACATTCGATATTCTCACAACTGTACGTTCTGTAAAGACATAACCGCCTGTGTTTACGTGAATACTCTCCAAAACGGACATTTAGACATAGGCTAATGTTGTTTGTATTTGTCCATTCAGACGCCAAAGAGAGCTCAATTAAGTCCTCGCGCGCTGTCTGTCTATGTGCAGGGCTGCACCACGCTTCGGGTCAGGACCGTATCGTCTCGTTTTCGTCTATGAAAAAATGTCGTTGAAGAAAATAATTACGAAAATTATAACGAAATTAACACTGCCCGCCTGTTTGCTGGTCCTCTCCACTGTTCATCGGTGCTCCGCTTAATGAGCTCGACTCACCTTCATTGCAGGTTTAAAAAATCCGCACCTGTTTCTCTACATTCTGATAGGCTGTCATATCATGCTTCCCACGTGGGTAACTTGTAAATTGGATCAATCAGCAGCCAAAAACATGAATATCAAGTGATTGACAGAAAATTCGACAAATTACATAAAAATTTGATTTTTTTATTGGCTTATGATAGGCCCCTTGTCTTCAAGCCCGTGCATTAATGCGGGCCTGGTGATGACCGTTTGAACCACGGGAATTAAAACATACAGCTCAACGTTTCACAATAAGACATTCACCTTCACACCTCGCACACAATTCGTTAATTATCTCTAATATTCCGTTTAAATGTGTCTTCAACCCTCATACATTTCTACTCCTAACGTGTAATTGTTAATTTATGTCATTCACACCTATATATAGGGTGAAGCAGAGCACGTTGATGTGTTTATACTGCTGCTGTGTAACTACTATCCACGGATCCCTCATGAATTGGAGCCTCCCCCTTGTTAGTCTGAGTAGCCAGTCAGAACGAATGTGTGCACTTGAAATGTTAAGAGTGAATAATAAACGATAAAATATAAATATATTGCACTCCTCTATATTATTATTGTAAATGTATAGTCTTTCTAACGTTAACGATTATTTGCGAGCTCTGTAACTGGAACACAACTTCTGAATTGTCTGCTTGCAAGTTATCGGACATTCATTCGTTTTAAACGCAGACTAACTCGTTTCTGCAAACATGTAAAATGATTTGTTAATATCGTCATACCAAACTGATTATTTCAATGTTTTAGTTGTCAACAGAATGACCCCCTCCCGCCACACACACACTGACACACACACTGACACACACTGACACATTCAGCCATTCTGGACTTGGGCGCTCGGCTTCCTTTTAAAGAAGCTCCGCATCCTCGTCCAGAACGACGTCTTTGCGCCCTCCTGCACCTCCTCATTATCGAGTTTTTTTTTGTATTTTATTGGGGGGGCTATAACCCCCAGCCCCCCCTCCCGCCACACACACACTGACACACACACTGACACACAGACACATTCAGCCATTCTGGACTTGGGTGCTCGGCTTCCTTTTAAAGAAGCTCCGCATCCTCGTCCAGAACGACGTCTTTGCGCCCTCCTGCACCTCCTCATTATCGAGGGGCACAGGACTAACAGTCGCTCGCTTCTTTCTAAAGTAACCTCGCAGCCTCTTGTAAAGAGTCTGGGGCACTGTGACCCCGATCAGCTCCACGGTATCAGAGAATGATACAACCGGGTCAATCTGGGGGTATTTCCAGAAAGGCCAGGTCCTATCATGACTGGTAGCGCGGATGCTGTCCAGGTCAAATGTAACATGCTCATACTTGGGGTACTCCCAGAAGGGCCATGTCACATTTGAGTTGTCGGATAACATTGTTTCAGGCTTCCGATAAACAAATGATTTGGTTTCTGAAATGTTCACTCCTTTTATACTCGGAATCTAAACGAGTCATCAATTTTTTTTAGCGACTAAGCAAAACAGGCCTGTTATGACGTCATCAGTGTTGCCCTGACAACAGTGTTCAAGAAAATGTTTGTATGGCCAATATATAATACTATAAATATAACCTAAAAATTATAATTGGTTAATGTTCTGAAACATTGCGAACCAAGAAATGTTGAAGGTATATTTGCACAAAATAAAACATGCAATTCAGTTCAGACACAGAAAGAAACAATGTATATTGTCCAAAAAAGTAACTTAAACAAAATAAACAAAAAAACTATTACTGATTCTAAAATGACCCCAATGCATGCGCCGATCAGTAACTTGAACAAATTCTTGACACAGTTTCTTCTTGTCCAAGTTACCCTATACTTCTCCCAGTTCACCGGCCACTTACTTTCATGTATTTCGTGAGAAGTTGAGGAATTGACGTGTTGTAAACTAACATGGCGCACATACAGCTCAACTAACACGATCGTTATAAAGGTGTTTCATCCACTTGCACATATTTGATAATCGGAATATCAGTGTTTCATGTTATAGCTACGACATTTGTGAATATTTTGAATAAAAAACGAAAAATGACATAAAGGCAGATCATCATTCATTCAGCGCTGTGTTGTGGTTGCGCTGTGTCACGTGACAAGCAATGACGCGTCACCATGGAAACATTAAAGTGACAGGTTCTAAATAACGGTGGCCTAGAAAGACTCACGCTGGGTGACCAGTTAGAATATTTTAAACTTACATGTGAACGGATTCCGTCTAATTGCCCCTTCGCAAAACCACGCCTCTAACACGCAGATTGGCTACGGACCAATGTCAGTTTTATATTGAACACTACGTTTACACAGAGGCTGCGTGATCGGTAAACAACAGAAGCTGGTTCACGGCCCTCAAGCGGGAAGTTAGCTATAATGTTAGTGAGAAATTCCATGGGACGACCGCTCCTTTCCAGCTTCATGGATTTGCGCTCTGGCCTGAGCAGGAATGGATGGACAAGCGCGACGTTCAAACCTCGAAGTGTTGGGGAGGAGGTTTAATTCATCCATGTTACATCCCTAGTTCTTCTTGACGTTTTAACATTTTTCAACTTTAAGAGAAGATGGTGATCAACAGTACAGGTATGGGCAGGGGCGATTCTAGGGTCAGAGCTTTAGGGGTGCTGAGCACCCAATGAGCCTCACTGCCACCACCCACACTGTAAAAAAAAAACATAATTTTACAGTAAATTACTCTAAATTTTCACAGTAGTTTTTCTGTTTTTATTAAATAGTATAAAAAACAGTAAAATTACAGAAATTATCTGTAAATGAACAACCAGCCTGTTATTTTATGTGTTATGCCAATAATGACAAGCTACAGTTATTTCTCATTTTTTTCCAGAAATTTACTGTAATAATTATGATATTTGCCTGTTATTAAATGTTTTGCTCGTTATATGAAGGTTTATCTCCATAGTGACAATTTAAGTATTTTTTTTATTTTAAGGTACCATCATTTCCGGACTATAGAGCGCACCTGAATATAAGCCGCACCCACTGAAGTTTAAAACAAATATTATTTTGAACATAAATAAGCCACACTGGTCTTTAAGCGTACATTTAACGGTACATTGAAACAAATGAACTTTACACAGGCTTTAACGAAACACGGGTTGCAACAAAAATAATTACGCTTTAACGAAACAGTTTCACCACCGTCAGAGGTAGTTTTATTCATTTAAATGAATATGCTTAAAATGTGTGTCTTAAGTGCTGTTGAGTTGTTATAGTAATTGTCTCTTAAAACAAAAATATGTTTGTTAAGTACACGTGAAACAGTATAGAAAATGAACGAGAGTGAATATTCTTCATTTAACAGCATATTTGTGTACTAAGAATCACATATATTAAAACTCTAAATACTTATGAGTACATATAATAAAGTATTACAAACAGTATAGATTATAATTAATTTATTGTAAATCTAGTTTTTTATTACTGTTATTCATATTTTTAAATCCAAACGCTTGCTTTGGCAATATGTACAGTGTAAAAGCCATTTTTGAATTTGAATGTGTATGATTGGCCAATGTGGCTGTCATCCAGCAAACTGGCCAATGAGCACTGAGCGCGCCTTAATTTGAAAGTACGTAGGTTTGAAGGAATGAATGAATTACGTGGATCATTATCTGGAATATTTAACATCTGCATGCCAAATTATTATTTGAGTACATTTTAGTTCCGGGATTTCAACGGAGAACAAAATAAAAATGGGAATATGGACACAGTAGAAGAATCAGGATCTGTTTGCTCTCCTAGCATGAACTTCACTTTATATCTGCTCTCCTGCTGGCGATATCAGGTATGAAAACATGTCATTGTTATTTTGCTAAGTTAATAACCTAACGTAGTGTTTGTGTTCATATCCATCATTTTGACTGTAACGTTGTCAGACTGTTATTTTAGCTAAATTACCGTGAGTAATTAACGTTAACTTATGTTACAGGTAACTTAATGTAGTAACGTTCGTTATCTAACATTAGCTTGTTAAACTCGGCATGATTCATGTTAGCAAACACAACGTTAATATTGAGTGTGGTTTTAGTCGAGATGGTTTGCTTATTCTGTTTACAGGCAGCAAATATATATAATACAATTAACGTTATGTTACTAACATTACAGACACTTGTTGCTGAGTCAACCTAATGTACAGCTCAGTAATAGTGTTAACTTTTCGTTACGTTGTAATAACGTAATTGTTCCTGCTTGTGTAATAACGGTAGCAGTTTTGGTGAGTGCACGGTAACAGCCTTACTGCCTTCTGAAAATATTAAATTACATGTTATAATGCAGCCTAACTTCTGGTCACAATGTGTGTTTGAGAGAGAGAGAGAGATATGACTGACTGGTCTAGTCTAGTGTAATAATATGCTCATTAGAACTAACTGGAATCTTTTGTGTCAGTCCCCTGCCGCCTTGTTAGCTTCAGATGGTCAGATGTGACTATTTCACACTAGATAGATTGATAGATAGATACTTCATTGATATGGGGAATTGCAGTGTAGCTGCAGCATTACACACAGTAACAACACAATAAAGTAAAAATAGTAAAAATATCAGTTGCAGTGAACAGTTAACAGCTTGTTATAACATCCAAAATGTTAACACACAAACATTGTGTAACTGTGAGGATTTAGGCTAATCTCGTTCTTGTTTAATTGATATTTAATTTACTTAACCCTAACAAACTGTTCATATCCAATGCCCTCACAGGTCCAAGAAACCCGGTCCAAGAAAGTCCTGATAAAAATATATCTATACCACCTTTTTGAACTACATGCCTGTCCCCCTGCTGTCAAAACGGGTACATTTTCACCTGAACAGTATGTGAGGGTAACGAACAGTTTAAGTTTCAATTCATGTAAATTCATGTTAAGTTCTATGTTCGTGTTTACATAAATTCACTAATATTAATGTAATTCCAGAGAGATGCTCATCAAGGGAAGGTGGTGATTGCCAAAGGGAAAAAGTAAGTTAAAAATGATATAGCCTATACTACAGAACATTTTAATTTGAATGTTTAAGAGGTATTTATATGAATTATACTATTTGCCTAATGAATCCTGATCAGTCTGAGAGACTGAATGAGGTTGAATGCTTATCATATGTACCATCCTTATCTCTTATCTGGTGTTCCTTATCTAGTTGAGTGTAAATAATTAGGGCTCCCTCATGAGTTTCCTCGTGGGTTGGCACCCTGGTAAAGCCTGCCATCATTGTGTGAATGGGTGATTGATATGTGACATGTGATATGACATGTATTGTAGAGTGCTTTGAGTGGTTGATTATTCTAGAAAAGCACTATATATGCAAGAACAATCCATTTACCATATTCTTCACTGTGTCCATCTGTACTTCACACAGCAAAGAACCTGTCATTGTGCATCACCTGTGTGATAACGAGAAGGCTGAAGAACCAGGAGTGACAAGATATTACCGGCTGCTGGGGTGCAGCATTAAACCCAGGGACAGGTAAGCAAGCCGAGGCAAAAACATACAGAGAATGAAACCAAGTTCACATCAGTCATAATAAGAATATTATGTAAGAATGAATGTATGTGTGAGGCTGTTCATTAATATTTTTGCATATGTCTCCATTAGTAAACTGACTAATAGTCTTTGTTTGTCTGTGTGTTTTCCCTCATGAACCAGACATTTTGGAAATGAAAGGTCTCCTGCCACAAGATTTTAGGAGCCAGTGAGTATTCATGTTATCCTGACATAAAGACTGTGAATGTATAATGTGCATACTAGTGGCCATATCACTGCCAGTTTGTCAGCACAAAGACAAACAATATTGTACTCGTCTATATGCTGTGTAACCAGTGGTGCCAAATAGTTAACAATGGTTAAACAACTTTCTTCAAACATGAAAATGTACATAGTGGCACAAACATGAATTCCATTCCATTTTCTATGACTTTTCCATCATGCTGATCAGTAGTATTTGTAACACAATGGGAGTGCACAGTAATGTATGTTATCCAGGAAATAGCTTTGCAGTCCAATGGCCACTTTAACTAACCCTAACCGATTTTAACATCCTTTCTGGGTAAAAACCTCTAACTTTAAAAAGGTAGCTCACTTCAAAGGTCCAGACAAGCCACATTGACCTGAAAAGTTGTCATTTACACCATGTGTTTAGCAGAAGTCTTCAATGTAGCTTCTTAGCTGGGAGTTGTGTTAATGTACACACTGCTTGATTTGTGTGTGTGGGTTTGCTTGACCACAGTGCAGAGCTAAGAACCTGAGGATTCTTGAGTTGTTTTTTTGCATTTAAAACGTAGTCACTATTTTCTGCAGTTGTTTGGGAAAATGCTACAACACTGATTTCCTGTAAAAGTCCAGTAGTATTAATTTAAAATGAACTATAAATAAAATCCTACTTCTTACAATAAAGACCTTTCTGTAATATATTTCTCTCTGTGTGTGTCCTCTCCAGGAGCAGATCCAGGCGATTACTGGCCATTTGGAAGAAGTCTGATATTTCTGCTGTGTTGCACCTCTGTGACAGATTTATTGACCTTGTGTGGTATGTTTTAATTTTACTTAATAATTCACTGTATAGTTAGGATTCTTAAATGCTATTAGAACTACCTTATACAGAGCCCCCAAGGGTTAAGAGAATGAAGAAGAAGAAGACCATAACTCCCTGAGCTCAACAGCACAATTTGTTGCTTCCTCCATCCATTTCAAAGGGAAAGTCTTGACATCCTTTTGATAGAAATGCTTACAGACACACATGTTACACACATGGAGAAGTACAATTGTTCGTTTTTCAGTTTCTCCCCCCTAAAGAACTGTTTGTGAATAATGTGTTGATATTGTAAATTTACATCTGAATACATTTAATAAAATGATTTTAGAATCAATAGTGATGTTGACTTAATTTGTAGTTTCCTACGACATTTCCTACGACATTTCATAATGTATATATTTTGTATTGCTTGAGTATGTTTTCAGTTGACGACATTCACAGTAATTTTGAAGATCATATGTTGGTGTCTGAACTTAATAATTTAGCGAATAACTGTAAAATAATCGTATTTTCCTGCAGAATTTTTAGGATTGTTCCATTATTGAAGGTGAATAATCATAATTCTTTAAAATCTGTAAAGTAATAGTATTTACCTGCAATATTTTTACAATTGTCCATTTATTGAAGGTGATTGATCATAATTATTTGGGGAAAATCTGTAAAATAACAGTATTTACCTTCCGAATTTTTAGGATTTTTCCTTTATTGAAGGTGATTAAACATAATTATTTGGGAAAAATCTGTAAAATAATTGTATTTATCTGAATTATTTTTACAATTGTCCATTTATTGAAGGTGATTGATCATAATTATTTGGGGAAAATCTGTAAAATAACAGTATTTATCTGCAGAATTTTTACGATTATCCGTGTATTGAAGGTGATTAATTATTATTATTTGGGGAAAATCTGTAAAATAATGGTATTTTCTTGTAGAAATTTTAGGATTCTCCCTTTATTGAAAGGGATTGATCATAATTATTTTGGGAAAAATCTGTAAAATAATGGTATTTTTCTGTAAATATTTTAATAAAATTTTCCGTTAATTTAATGTTTTTACACATTGTTTGATTTAGGGTATTTTACTTTAATTTTACGATCAACGTTTGGCAGCCGTAGCTGCCAGTCATTGACCGTTTTTTTACGATTTTTTTTTTTTTTACAGTGCACCCACTTTTCACACAAAAACAAAAATGTCTATTGAAAAATAACAATCATTTTAACATTGGTTCACGACACGCTGGACTTAAATAGTCAGAAAATAAACACTTATTATAGGTGTACCATGGTGATTCAGGATACTGACTCCAGTACTCACCGATATGGTAAAAGGTGTGACACAGCTTTGGAGCAACTTAGTTGTTTGACAACACTACATAACGGGTTGGCACTCTGCGTGTGTTTCACGCTGGATGCCGTTCGTGCTGAGCGGTGCAGGTAGAGGACAAGTAGAAGAGGAGAGGACGACACCATTTGCTAAGCGGGGGTGTTTTTCATCCTTAACACATACATTTTAAACCACAAACTACGAAGTAGATTTTGGATATTATTTAACCTTGTCAAAGACTAACAAAAATTTTAGAATAACAACATTTCTTACTCCAAGTTTTAGGGGTGCTGAGCTCCTTTTTAGGGGTGCTGAAGCACCCCTAAAAAGGGGCTAGCCTCGCCCCTGGGTATGGGAGTTTTTATATGCATATTTGCACTGCGATTGCTGTAGTTAATTGTAGCCAATTAAGTTATTTACAGATCAATAAAAAAATTGGCTGTGTGTGTCAGTGTGTGTGTGTGTGTGCCATCTTATATATATTTTCAAAATAGTTTGGATTTTAGTGTGTTTTTTGTGGCATACAGACATAATAACAATATTTATCACGGCACTTTATATTGGTTACGCTGCGATGGCAGAGGAGGATTTCACATTTTGTGGATTTGGTTCTGTAACTGCACTGCATTCTATGTGGATTGCAAATCCCACATTGTTTTAATGGTGTTATTTGATGCAGATATGTTGCGTTGTCTGCTTATGGTGTGTTTTCTTATACATATGTAATGAATTTCATTGTAATCATTGACTGCTGTTTTCCACAGTGGTGCTTCGGCACTCTTTGGTTGAGCTGGTGTTGCAGGGGCTGTTACATGTGCAGTCGACATTGTTGATGGTTTTATGCTGAGTATTTTCGTGTTGTTGACTGGCCTACGGTAACGTTTATTAATTTTTGATGAGCCGTTATTCAATATTTTTCCCGTCCTGCTGTAATGTTTTTTCATCTGATCTTTTGTCCCCACCACTTTTTAACACAAACTGACGCCCCTGCATGGAATATACGGTAAGCGCCAAAAATAACAGGGCTAATTTGTGGGGGGCGTGGTAAGGCTTTGGCAATCAGATGGCTAATAGTCAATCTGCTCCACAGCCAATCACGGGCCCCCTCCTTGCTTGCTTGCAATGTACCGGTGTCCCAATAACATATGGGGTCATTTAATGACCAGACATACCTGTCACCTAATTACCTAATGGCTGTGACACTGTTCATGTATGCAACTATTCAAAAACTAACAGTCAGGAAAGTACATAACTAGGTGTTTGGGCCACATATAATACTTGTTCTTATTTTCACCCCCTTAGAGATTTATTGATTCCTTCCCATTCGACAACTTAAGGTGTGGGAAAACCTTAAGTTAGGAATGGAAGGTAAATCTGTACCCAAAAGGGGCCCCTGCCAGGAGCCTGGGAAAGGGAAGACCTTTCCCATTAAGATCTACAAGGTCCTAGAGGCTCCGGCAGAGGATGAACCATTGGAGAAACCTACCAATGTCAAGGTAAGAACGTCAGAGGGTAAATCATCCATACAATAAACCGTTATGTAATGCTACATTCATCTTATGTTTAGCACTTCTCAGAGGCTAATGGAAGAGCTTCATTCTGAACCATCTATGTTCTTTGTTTATAATGCAGAAAAGCAGCACTTATCCGGCTGGATTTCTGCTGTCTTTCTTGACGCTTCTCGGTATTTCGTATACTACCGAGAAGGACTCCGACGAAGTGTTTGTGAACCTTGTACCGGTTAACAAACAAAATGAAAAGAAGAAACTCCAGCCGGAAGACCAGGCGGGAGTATGACAAGCGAAAGAAGGACAAGGTGAGAAAATAGATTGCGAGTGACGTGGATCTTTGTTATCTTTTGTTCTGCGGACAGTAAATTGTTCATAATAAATAATCAATCAGCTTTAATAAGCTGTCAACGAGGAAAACGCTGTCGAAACAGAAAATGCATCTTCTTCCAACAAGAAAAAGAGGAAGATATCCTTCTTCTCAAGAGCATTTTCCAGGGTGACCAAGGCCGTGTCCAGTGTTTTCACCAGCTGCACTCACTGCGGGTCAAACTGATCTAAATGATCTAAATGTTTATTATAAACATTATTGCATAATTTAATTCATTCTTTTCTCTGTTATTCGTTATGCAGTTTTAGTAGTTAATGGCAATATGTTTAATTATATAAATCCAAACTTTCAGAACCCTGTTGGGTTACAGGGTATGAGATCAGAACCCTACTGGGTTACAGAGTATGGAATCAGAACCCTACTGGGTTACAGGGTATGAGATCAGAACCCTACTGGGTTACAGGGTATGGAATCAGAACCCTACTGGGTTACAGGGTATGAGAACAGAACCCTACTGGGTTACAGGGTATGGCATCAGAACCCTATTGGGTTACAGGGTATGAGAACAGAACCTTACTGGGTTACAGGGTATGGAATCAGAACCCTACTGGGTTATAGGAACAGAACCCTATGAGAACAGAACCCTACTGGGTTACAGGGTATGAGAACAGAACCCTACTGGGTTACAGGGTATGGAATCAGAACCCTATTGGGTTACAGGGTATGAGATCAGAACCCTCAGTGGAATAAAACATGTGTATTCTAGGCCCTCAGTGGAATCAAACCTGCATACACTAGGTCCTTAGTGGAATAAAACCTGCATACACTAGGCCCTCAGTGGAATAAAACCTGCATACACTAGGTCCTCAGTGGAATAAAACCTGCATACACTAGGCCCTCAGTGGAATAAAAAACACTAGGCATAAAACACTAGGCCCTCAGTGGAATAAAACCTGCATACACTAGGCCCTCAGTGGAATAAAACCTGCATACACTAGGCCCTCAGTGGAATAAAATGCATACAAACCTGCATACACTAGGCCCTCAGTGGAATCAAACCTGCATACACTAGGTCCTCAGTGGAATCAAACCTGCATACACTAGGCCCTCAGTGGAATAAAACATGTGTATTCTAGGCCCTCAGTGGAATGAAACCATAACAACCCATGTTAATATCACTGGGTTTATTGCATAAGAACCGGTGGTAATATCACTGTGTTTATTGCATAGGAACCGGTGTTAATATCACTGGGTTTATTGCATAGGAACCAGTGGTAATATCACTGGGTTTATTGCATAAGAACCAGTGGTAATATCACTGCGTTTATTGCAAAAATGTAGTGAAAGATGTGGTGTGGATACTACAGACTGATGTAGTGTGGGTACTACAGACTGATGTAGTGTGGATACTACATACTGATGTAGTGTGGATACTACATACTGATGTAGTGTGGATACTACAGACTGATGTAGTGTGGATACTACAGACTGATGTAGTGTGGATACTACAGACTGATGTAGTGTGGATACTACAGACTGATGTAGTGTGGATACTACAGACTGATGTAGTGTGGATACTACAGACTGATGTAGTGTGGATACTACAGACTGATGTAGTGTGGATACTACAGACTGATGTAGTGTGGGTACTACAGACTGATGTAGTGTGGGTACTACAGACTGATGTAGTGTGGGTACTACAGACTGATGTAGTGTGGGTACTACAGACTGATGTAGTGTGGGTACTACAGACTGATGTAGTGTGGGTACTACAGACTGATGTAGTGTGGTACTACAGACTGATGTAGTGTGGTACTACAGACTGATGTTATGTGGATACTACATACTGATGTAGTGTGGATACTACAGACTGATGTAGTGTGGATACTACAGACTGATGTAGTGTGGATACTACAGACTGATGTAGTGTGGATACTACAGACTGATGTAGTGTGGATACTACAGACTGATGTAGTGTGGATACTACAGACTGATGTAGTGTGGGATACTACAGACTGATGTAGTGGGGATACTACAGACTGATGTAGTGTGGATACTACAGACTGATGTAGTGTGGATACTACAGACTGATGTAGTGTGGGTACTACAGACTGATGTAGTGTGGGTACTACAGACTGATGTAGTGTGGGTACTACAGACTGATGTAGTGTGGGTACTACAGACTGATGTAGTGTGGGTACTACAGACTGATGTAGTGTGGGTACTACAGACTGATGTAGTGTGGGTACTACAGACTGATGTAGTGTGGGTACTACAGACTGATGTAGTGTGGGTACTACAGACTGATGTAGTGTGGGTACTACAGACTGATGTAGTGTGGGTACTACAGACTGATGTAGTGTGGGTACTACAGACTGATGTAGTGTGGTACTACAGACTGATGTAGTGTGGTACTACAGACTGATGTAATGTGGATACTACAGACTGATGTAGTGTGGATACTACAGACTGATGTAGTGTGGATACTACAGACTGATGTAGTGTGGATACTACAGACTGACCCACATGGAAAGAACCTATATAAACCTATATGTTTTAATATAGGTTCTGATATATGTTTTTAATATATGTGACATATATAAAATTGGCCGTTTTCCTATATTATATGTACATATATGCACCTATATGTTAGGTGCATATATGCACCTATATGCACCTAACATATATGCACCTATATGCACCTAACATATATGCACCTATATGCACCTAACATATATGCACCTATATGCACCTAACATATATGCACCTATATGCACCTAACATATATGCACCTATATGCACCTAACATATATGCACCTTATGCACCTAACATATATGCACCTATATGCACCTAACATATATGCACCTATATGCACCTAACATATATGCACCTTTATGCACCTAACATATATGCACCTAACATATATGCACCTATATGCACCTAACATATATGCACCTATACATATAAGTGCATATATGCACATATATGTTAGTTAAATTATTAAAATCCATAGCTACTATGCAACATAAATAAAAGCCCAAAATGTAGAAATGTACATTATTTATTTACTTAAGAACAATCAAATAGAAGAAAAACAAGACAAAAAACTGAACATTAAAAAAACGATTTTGATCCTCTCAACTGCGTGAGCTTCGAATTGATATATGTGCCTATCTGCCCTCGGCTTCAAACATAAAACAGTGTTGAACTTATGTTGCGCTCAACGGTAAATGCGTGAATTGGAAATAAACGAAAACGTCTAGAGTTTATCTTCTCTCGTGTCTTTATTTTCAGAATCATTCGGAACTTACAACTCAAACGTGCTCACAGATCTTCAGCTGCTGTACAGTCGACTACGTCACTACGTCAAAGACGTATTACACTTAATACACAAACACAAAACAAATCATCTGTTACCGTAATACAACGAGTAAGAGGGCAATTCTTCAACAGACTTCACCAGGAACCCAAAGTTCTTACAGTACAGCTGCGATTGGAGAAATCTTTTATGTATATATAGGTTTTATATGTGGATATAAAGAAGCAATACAGGAGACCTCAAATTTGTTAATAGGTCACTGCACAAAAAAACCTATTGAGATTTCCAGTATTTTAATGTATTTTAAAAACTTAAAATGTTTTATTTTGAAAAACCAAATTCTGTGGAACATGTGAAAGACCTTTGTAGACAATACGAAAGTAAATTAAGGTTTCCAAGTGATTTCACAAAAAAAGATAGATTTTTACAATTTTTAAATGTTTATTAAACGTCTCTTACACCATTTCCTTAAAAAAACAAAGCTGTGCAAAATGTGGGTGTCCTCTATAAAACAATCTGAAAGTGGTTTGAATTAATAACGTTGAGACTTGTACTTTAGAGACGGTCCCTAACTATAAGCACACAGAGGTTTCTCTCGGTCGATCACCGCGGTGTAGTGAGGCTGCTTGCGGGAAAACCGGACCTGATCTCGGCCTCTGACTATCCGTTGAATATCCAATATCGAACATCCAACCAACTTTACCTCGGTCTGAGATTAAGCAAATATAGTTGTGCCCAGTGCCCCTTAGATGTTATGTGCCCCTGGGCAAGTGCCCAGTTGCCCTAATGGTTAATCCGGCCCTGGGTGTGGGGGATGTTTTCTTGGCACACTTTAGGCCCCTTAGTGCAAATTGAGCATCGTTTAAATGCCACGGCCTACCTGAGCATTGTTTCTGACCATGTCCATCCCTTTATGACCACCATGTACCCATCCTCTGATGGCTACTTCCAGCAGGATAATGCACCATGTCACAAAGCTCGAATCATTTCAAATTGGTTTCTTGAACATGACAATGAGTTCACTGTACTGAAATGGCCCCAACAGTCACCAGATCTCAACCCAATAGAGCATCTTTGGGATGTGGTGGAACAGGAGCTTCGTGCCCTGCATGTGCATCCCACAAATCTCCATCAACTGCAAGATCCTATCCTATCAATATGGGCCAACATTTCTAAAGAATGCTTTCGGCACCTTGTTGATTCAATGCCACGTAGAATTAAGGCAGTTCTGAAGGCGAAAGGGGGTCGAACACAGTATTAGTATGGTGTTCCTAATAATCCTTTAGGTGAGTGTATATAGTCTGTGTTAGAACTGAAGATCTTGGCCCGAACCTGACGGGACCCGACGGGTCGGGTCAGGACTTTTGAGCAGGTCCACAATGAAAATAATGAGCGGTGGGTTATGCCTAATGCAAAAAAAATTACGTTCTCTTAAAATACGACAGTAAAATGACAGGGAATTTGTCGCTGAAAAGGCATGTTGATCGAAGCTCTTCAACACCTGCCAGTGTTAGTGGATAGGATAGGACCTGCCAGTGTTAGTAGATAGGATAGGACCTGCCAGTGTTAGTGGATAGGATAGGACCTGCCAGTGTTAGTGGATAGGATAGGACCTGCCAGTGTTAGTGGATAGGGTGTTAGTGGATAGGATAGGACCTGCCAGTGTTAGTGGATAGGACCTGCCAGTGTTAGTGGATAGGACCTGCCAGTGTTAGTGGACAGGATAGGACCTGCCAGTGTTAGTGGATAGGACCTGCCAGTGTTAGTAGATAGGATAGGACCTGCCAGTGTTAGTGGATAGGATAGGACCTGCCAGTGTTAGTGGATAGGATAGGACCTGCCAGTGTTAGTGGATAGGATAGGACCTGCCAGTGTTAGTGGATAGGGATAGGACCTGCCAGTGTTAGTGGATAGGATAGGACCTGCCAGTGTTAGTGGATAGGATAGGACCTGCCAGTGTTAGTGGATAGGATAGGACCTGCCAGTGTTAGTGGATAGGATAGGACCTGCCAGTGTTAGTGGATAGGATAGGACCTGCCAGTGTTAGTGGATAGGATAGGACCTGCCAGTGTTAGTGGAGTGGAGGATAGGACCTGCCAGTGTTAGTGGATAGGATAGGACCTGCCAGTGTTAGTGGATAGGATAGGACCTGCCAGTGTTAGTGGATAGGATAGGACCTGCCAGTGTTAGTGGATAGGATAGGACCTGCCAGTGTTAGTGGATAGGATAGGACCTGCCAGTGTTAGTGGATAGGATAGGACCTGCCAGTGTTAGTGGATAGGGAGTGTTAGTGGGACCTGCCAGTGTTAGTGGATAGGATAGGACCTGCCAGTGTTAGTGGATAGGATAGGACCTGCCAGTGTTAGTGGATAGGATAGGACCTGCCAGTGTTAGTGGATAGGATAGGACCTGCCAGTGTTAGTGGATAGGATAGGTGCCAGTGTTAGTGGATAGGATAGGACCTGCCAGTGTTAGTGGATAGGATAGGACCTGCCAGTGTTAGTGGATAGGATAGGACCTGCCAGTGTTAGTGGATAGGATAGGACCTGCCAGTGTTAGTGGATAGGATAGGACCTGCTAGTGTTAGTGGATAGGATAGGACCTGCTAGTGTTAGTGGATATGATAGGACCTGCCAGTGTTATATATATATATAGTGATATATTGCTGTATTGATATTTAGAGCAGCGCTATTTAAAGCCTTGTTCAATGTGCCCCTTATACTTTGAGCTCCTGCCCCTCCCAAGGTCTCTGCACCGCCCTGGTAGCTGACAAGTGATGGGCATGCCGGTGCTTTCGGCTCCCAAACGGCTCTTTAAAAAAACCGTGCGATAGTTTGTTATTGTGTTAAGCAGAAAACCAGCCAGAATAAACACCGGGCGCCCGATTTGAACGTCTATCGACTGGTATGTTTACAATATCACTGCTTTGTAATTTTACCTCTGTAATGTTTTGTGGATCTTATTTGAAGAACTCCGGTCTAAAGCCGCAGAAGGCCACTGGTTAAAACAGTTCTACTGAAATACTCAATATAATCATAACAAAAAAGTAATTGGACGGTTATAGAAAAAACATATTATAAAACATTTGTGTTTAAAATATAACGTTTTAATGTTTATAAACAACATGCATATAAATCTAACCTTTTATAACATATAAAACCTGAACAGCATAACACAATAATATTGCACCATATCAAATACAAATACACCACCATCACTATCATGCCCACATCTAACTTTACAGTTGGGTGCACAGTTGGCATATGGCGATGTACATTGTGGGTAGACCCGGCTTTATGGGAGATTTTATTTAGGCAAATTTTACACTTAGCTTTATATTTATAATCGTTTGCGATTCATTTTCCGATTTACAGCTGTCTGTCGTCTTGTGGCCGAGATGCTAGTTGACTTGTCTGTTGGCTAGACCCGCCCCCAGACCCCCACACATCTTTGCTTCATTGGTTGACACTGTGTTTGATTGACAGGTACAACAGGTAAGGCTGGGCACAGTCAGAAAAAAATTGTTTCCGCTTGAGCGATTAGGCATAATGTTTTTTATTTATATTTTCGTACTATGATTACTTTATTCTATTCATTTAAATCTTTGGAATTTTTATATCTGATTAATAAATTAAGAGGTCCGGGTCTTAGAGCGAATGACTAGCTGACATTACATTAGTAATTAGCCTCATTATGCACTTGTTGCAGAGATATGTTTATATGCATGCGTATATGAGGTTACGTTAAGTAGGTGTTTATGTATATATAAATTACGGCGTCTAGTATCACATTGCACCGGTCTGTTTGCTGCCAATTTTTTGTTTTGATTTTGCATTAACCACATGTCCAGATTTCAACCATTCGTTATGGAGAACTCAAACCAAAGTGCGCTATTAGTAAGTATATTTGCATTTTCGTATGTATTTGACTTATTAGATGTATTAAGCGGTTTTTGCTTCGTATTACTTTATAAATGTTGTGTTAACAATTTAGCTAACATTACGTTTTTAGCTCAGAAGATTTACATTCAAAGGCAGCTAAGTAAGCATGTTAGCTCGCAAGCTTAAGGCTGTAGTCGTTTTATAATTTAGTATTTCTATTTGTGAGTTTGGTCTTGTATGTTCACTGACTGTGTCTATGTGCGTATAATGGTGCATAACGTTTTGTAATAGCCAAGTGTCTGTCATATTCACGAACTGGCAATAAGACTGGTGCCTTTTTGTGACAATTAATTTTACACTTCAAGTTGTGTCATTTCCTCCATACTGTTAGTTTTTGGTGTTGTGCGGAACATTGTGTTTAATTTGTCTGTCACATTTATGAATGAGAAGCTGGCTTTAGCTAGTTAGAAAACTGTTGTTCTCTAAATTATTGGCAAAGGCTTTACGTGGTTTACTGTAATGGTTGCAATACTATCCATGTTATATGGTTCAACAAGTATATTGCCTATTAAATATTAGTCCAGCAAAAATCTGCCTGTTTAGGAATTCAGTAAAACAAAAGGTTTTTGCTGACAGTCATGTGACATCTCTTTCCTACTGTTGTCCTTTTCTGTTCTGTCTTTATTCAGTTCTATCTTTGACATCCCGGTTTATTTGGACTGACTCGCCTGTTACTGTACAGTACATCATCTCCAATGCATTGTGCTACAGTAAGTAATAGTATTCTCAAGAAACACTTATGAATATTCCTTATTGTTTTATAATGTACATAAATGCCAGTTAGTTAATCAATAATGTAAACCTATTTTGCCTGTGTTTACAGAGACATTGATGCACCATCGTGGTGCTATTAGGCTTCCTCACACATCACATTTATAAAGCAATACGAAGCAAAAACCGCTTAATACATCTAATAAGTCAAATACATACGGAAATGCAAAATATACTTACTAATAGCGCACTTTGGTTTGAGTTCTCCATAACGAATGGTTGAAATCTGGACATGTGGTTAATGCAAAAATCAAAACAAAATTGGCAGCAAACAGACTGGTGCAATGTGATACTAGACGCCGAATTTATATATACATAACACCTACTTAATTGCTAATACCTCATATACGCATGCATATAAACATATCACTGCAACAAGTGCATAATGAGGCTAATTACTAATGTAATGTCAGCTAGCTGGTCTGCTCTAAGACCCGGACCTCTTTTTAATTTATTAACTGTGATATAAAATTCCAAAGATTTAAATGAATAGAATAAAGTAATCAGAGTACGAAAATATAAATAAAAACATTATGCCTAATCGCTCAAGCGGAAACAATTTTTTCTGACTGTGCCCAGCCTTACCTAATGTTGTACCTGTCAATCAAACACAGTGTCAACCAATGAAGCAAAAGATGGGGTCTGGGGGCGGGTCTAGCCAACAGACAAGTCAACTAGCATCTCCGCCACAAGACGTCAGACAGGTGTAATCGGAAAACAACTGCAAACGATTATAAATATAAAGCTATGTAAAATTTGCCTAAATAAAATCGCCCATAAAGCCGGTCTACTCAATAATGTACATCGCCATATGCCAACTGTGCACCCAACTGTAAAGTTAGATGTAAGTACGATAGTGGAAGGTGGTGTATTTGTATTTGATATGAAAAATATTATTGTGTTATGCTGTTCAGGTTTTATATGTTATGTAAAGGTTAGATTTATATGCATGTTGTTTATAAACATTAAAACGTTATATTTTAAACACAAATGTTTTATAATATGTTTTCCTATAACCGTCCAATTACTTTTGTTATAATTATATTGAGTATTTCAGTAGAACTGTTTTAACCAGTGGCCTTCTGCGGCTTTAGACCGGAGTTCTTCAAATAAGATCCACAAAACATTACAGAGGTAAAATTACAAAGCAGTGATATTGTAAACATACCAAATGATAGACGTTCAACCGGGCGCCCGGTGTTTATTCTGGCTGGTTTTCTGCTTTTAACACACAACAAACTATCGCACGGTTTTTTTGAAGAGCCGTTTGGGTGCGGAAAGAGCCGGCATGCCCATCACTCTGTCAGCGCCTAGGCGGTGCAGAGACCTTGGGAGGGGCAGGAGCTCAAAGTATAGTGGGCACATTGAACAAAGGCTTTAAATAGCGCTGCTCTAAATATCAATACAGCAATATATCACTATATATATATATATATATATATAACACTAGCAGGTCCTATCGTATCCACTAACACTGGTAGGTCCTATCCTATCCACTAACACTGGCAGGTCCTATCCTATCCACTAACACTGGCAGGTCCCATCCTATCCACTAACACTAGTGGGTCTTATCCTATCCACTAACACTGGCAGGTCCTATCCTATCCACTAACACTGGCAGGGTCCTATCCTATCCACTAACACTGGCAGATCCCATCCACTCAACACTAGCAGGTCCTATCCTATCCACTACACTGGCAGGTCCCCCATCCTATCCACTAACACTGGCAGGTCCTATCCTATCCACTAACACTGGCAGGTCCTATCCTATCCACTAACACTGGCAGGTCCTATCCTATCCACTAACACTGGCAGGGTCTATCTATCATAACACTGGCAGATCTATCCACTAACATAGTGGGTCTATCTATCCGAGGTCCTGTCCTATCCCACTGGCAGGTCTATCTATCACTAACACTAGCATCTATCCGCTAACACTGGCAGGTCTATCTATCCAGTTAACACTGGCAGATCTATCTATCCACTAACACTGGCAGGTCTATCATCACTGGCAGGTCTATCTATCTGCTAACGCTGGCGGGTCACAATCACCCCAACACTGAATCTGGTCACTGGCTGCTGGCAGGTCATCACTGGCACTGGCGGAGTCTATCCCGCCAGCACTGGCAGGTCATCACTGGCACTGGCAGGTCATCTATCCGCTAACGCTGGCAGATATCATAACACTGGCAGGTCACTATCCTGTCTACTGGCACTGGCAGGTCTATCCTGTCCTGGCACTGGCAGGTGTTGAAGACTGATCACAGCCTGCCTTTCAGCGACAAGCATCCCTGTCTGTGTTTTGCGTGGGACGCAGCCACCCATCATGCCTGGCGTGGACACTAGCTCAAGATCTGACCGACCCCGTCGGAGGTCCCGTCGGAGACAGGCCAAGATCTTCAGTTCTAACACAGACTACTCTCTGCTCACCTAAAAGGATTATTAGAACACCATGCTAATGCTGTGTTCGACCTTCAGGCTGCCTTAATTGCGTGGCATTGAATCAAGCAAGGTGCCCAGCATTCTTTAGGAAATGTTGGCCATATTGACAGGATCTTGCAGTTGATAATTCATTGTGGATGCACATGCCGAGTACCAGCTCCGATTCTCCATCCCAAGATGCTCTGATGGGTTGAGATCTGGCTGACTGTTGGGGCCATTTCAGCAGTGGGCTCATTGTCATGTTCAAGAAACCAATTTGAAAATGATTAGAGCTTTGTGACATGGTGCTGCATCCTGCTGGAAGCTCAGCCATGGAGTCCACATGAGTGGTCATAAAGTGGTTTGAGTCAGAGAGCTGTGCTCAGGTAGACCGTGGCGGCTAGGCATTTAGCCAATTTGCACTAAAGGGCCTAAAGTATTCCCAGAAAATCCCCACCGAGACCGGATAACCATTAGGGCAACTGAGCGCTTGCCCAGGCTATAACATCTAGGCACTGTAATACAGCTATATTTCTTAATCTCAGACCGAGGTGCAAGTGGTTGGATGTTCCATATTGGGTGTTCAACGGATAGTCAGAGGCCGAGATCAGGTGCAGAATTTCCGCAAGCAACCTCGCTACTGTGTCATTTGTGAAAAACTCTGATATTGGCAGTTAGGGACGTCTCTAAGTAAAGTCTCGGCGTTATTAATTTCAGGCCGCTTTCAGATTGTTTTATGAAGGACACCCACATTGCAACATTTTTAAAGTATTGTGAAGACGTTTAATAAACATTTAAGAATTTAATAAATATCTTTTGTGAGTCGCTTGAAACGCAATTACTTTAAAATATTGTCTTTCACATATTCACAGGTGGTTTCAAATAAAGGAAACATTTTAAGTTTTAAAATACATTAAAATACTGAAATCTCAATAGGTTTGTCTGTGACACATTAACAGGGTGAATGCTCACTGTATTGCTTCTTTATATCCACATATAAAACCTATATACATAAAGATTTCTCCAATCGCAACTGTACTGTAAGGGCTTTGGGTTCTGTGAAATCTGTTGGCTGCCCTCTTACATGTGCAACAGATGATTTGTTCAATATTTTGGCCAATACAGTAAATGTAATACGTCTTTGACACAATGTTTGCAATCATTTGTACTCTAACAGCTAGTCTGTGGCACGTTTGTTATGAGGTCGAATGATTCTGAAATAGGAACACGAAGAAGATAAACTCTAGGCAGTTTAAGACATTTCAATTCACCTTTACCGTTGGTGGCTGCTTCAGCACTTTGTTTATGTTTGAAGCCGAGGGCAGACAGGCACCATATGATTGGCTCACGCGTGAGGATCAAAATCGTTTTTTTAATGTTCAGTTTTTGTCTTGTTTTGTAAGTAAATAGATAATGTACATTTCCATTTTGGGCATATTTATGTGCATAATATATGGACAATAATTTAACTAGCATATATGTGCATATATGCACTTATGTATAGGTGCATATGACAGGTGCATATAAATGCATATATGTTAGTGCATATATGTTAGGTGCATGAAATGCATATATTAGGTACGCTATAGTGCATATATATTAGGTACATATAAATGCATATATGTTAGGTACAGTGCATATATGTTAGGTACATATAAATGCATATATATATTAGGTGCATATGGAAATTTGCATATATGCACCTAATATGGAATGCATATATGTACATATGGCAACAGTATATATGTCACATATATTAAAACATATATCAGAACCTATATTAAAACATATAAGGGGACTAAGGTTCTTTCCACGTAATGGGTCGATCTGTAGTATCCACGCACATCAGTCTGTAATATCCACTACATCAGTCTGTAGTACCACACTACATCAGTCTATGGCCATCGGTCTGCCAGTACCACTGCATCGGTCTGTGGT
>CM055747.1:10824435-10861533 GCA_029465975.1 Dallia pectoralis | reverse complement strand
GTTTCTTTGGTTGACTACAGCCCTACTGCTAACTGGGTGGCAGTTGGAGGCAGCAGGCAGCCTGCATGTAAAGTTAATGAATTAATTTGTTTTTACCTTAAATAGTGTGGTGTGGTCAGTGTTGTTTAGTTTTGGCTATCGCCTATGCATACAAGCTTTCAAATGTTCTATCACTTTTTAACATCCTGGCTGTAGATAAAGCAGGATATTCATTATATGCTATTTAATTTAGGGGATTGTCTAGCCATAATTTTCTAGGGCTTAATAACAATTGAAATACCACTGAAATAACGTTGATCCATAGTTCAGTCTAAATTTCAACATTGTTTCAATATTCCTGATAATTGAAATAATATTGAAATTCCGTTGATCTATGAAAAGGATTTCAACATTGTTTCAATATTAAAACGGTGCAAAATGATGTTGAATCAACATCAGATTTCGACGTTGATTTAACATAGTTTCAATGATTGTTTGCTATCTGGGATAAGCTGCTATAATAACAGAGTGTAGTGGGCCCAGATTAACTAGTGGTACAACACCTGTACAGGTACATAGGATATGCTCATATAGACCACTATATCAGAGTGTAGTGGGCCCAGATTAACTACTGATACAACACCTGTACAGGTACATAGGATATGCTCATATAGACCACTATAATAACAGAGTGTATTGGGCCCAGATTAACTAGTGATACAACATCTGTACAGGTACATAGGATATGCTCATATAGACCACTATAATAACAGAGTGTATTGGGCCCAGATTAACTACTGATACAACACCTGTACAGGTACATAGGATATGCTCATATAGACCACTATAATAACAGAGTGTATTGGGCCCAGATTAACTAGTGATACAACATCTGTACAGGTACATAGGATATGCTCATATAGACCGCTATAATAACAGAGTGTAGTGGGCCCAGATTAACTAGTGATACAACACCTGTACAGGTACATAGGATATGCTCATATAGACCGCTATAATAACAGAGTGTATTGGGCCCAGATTAACTAGTGATACAACACCTGTACAGGTACATAGGATATGCTCATATAGACCGCTATAATAACAGAGTGTAGTGGGCCCAGATTAACTACTGATACAACACCTGTACAGGTACATAGGATATGCTCATATAGACCACTATAATAACAGAGTGTAGTGGGCCCAGATTAACTAGTGATACAACACCTGTACAGGTACATAGGATATGCTCATATAGACCGCTATAATAACGGAGTGTAGTGGGCCCAGATTATTGATATAACACCTGTACAGGTACATAGGATATGCTCATATAGACCGCTATAATAACAGAGTGTAGTGGGCCCAGATTATTGATATAACACCTGTACAGGTACTTAGGATATGCTCATATAGACCACTATATCAGAGTGTAGTGGGCCCAGATTAACTACTGATACAACACCTGTACAGGTACATAGGATATGCTCATATAGACCACTATAATAAAAGTGTGTAGTGGGCCCAGATTAACTAGTGATATAACACCTGTACAGGTACATAGGATATGCTCATATAGACCACTATAATAACAGAGTGTAGTGGGCCCAGATTAACTAGTGATACAACACCTGTACAGGTACATAGGATATGCTCATATAGACCGCTATAATAACGGAGTGTAGTGGGCCCAGATTATTGATATAACACCTGTACAGGTACATAGGATATGCTCATATAGACCGCTATAATAACAGAGTGTAGTGGGCCCAGATTATTGATATAACACCTGTACAGGTACTTAGGATATGCTCATATAGACCACTATATCAGAGTGTAGTGGGCCCAGATTAACTACTGATACAACACCTGTACAGGTACATAGGATATGCTCATATAGACCACTATAATAAAAGTGTGTAGTGGGCCCAGATTAACTAGTGATATAACACCTGTACAGGTACATAGGATATGCTCATATAGACCACTATAATAACAGAGTGTAGTGGGCCCAGATTAACTAGTGATATAACACCTGTACAGGTACATAGGATATGCTCATATAGACCACTATAATAACAGAGTGTAGTGGGCCCAGATTAACTAGTGATATAACACCTGTACAGGTACATAGGATATGCTAATATAGACCACTATATCAGAGTGTAGTGGGACCAGATTAACTAGTGATATAACACCTGTACAGGTACATAGGATATGCTCATATAGACCACTATATCAGAGTGTAGTGGGACCAGATTAAGTAGTGATACAACACCTGTACAGGTACATGCTCATATCGTATCATTTAGAACTACTAAATTATAATATTTGACTTGGCAACACGACAGCTGTGGTGTAAAGAACAACACCAAAGTTTGCAGCTCCCACTCAGGTTTGTAGAGGCTAGAAGCCCTAACATTAGAACTCACTGATGAACTCTGGCTCAACATGAACCCGTTTTTCACAGGTTCCACATGGCATATGATGTAGCGAGAGCCTGGGCCTCGTAGCTCAGCCAGGAGGGCCCGGATAGGAGGGCCATGTTGACCACTCGGTCAGGGGATCCCGACGATGGCGACAACAACAAGGACCCTCGTGAGGCCCCGGAATTACAGGCTGCCGAACCAGATGACTCCACTTCAGACTCAAAGGTTAGATGGAGCACATTTGAATAATTGCCATATTACATCGCATCTTTCTATGTTTGTGTAACTGATGGGCTTTCCGGCTCTTTTCAATCATTTGGCTGAGCTCACACAAAAGAGCTGTCTCTTTTTGCTCTCTAAAAATATGTTTTTTTATCTATATATATAAAATGTTGTTATTGCTTAATCTCGATTCTTTGGCTTTGTATTGTTTGAGAAGCGTAAATCAGTTTGTCGTATATGACTTCCCAGATGCAGATTCGTCCCATACACACATTTGACTGAAGTGACAGGACCATATTCATGACATGTCATTCATGTTAACTCAATCACATCTACAATAGTTCCAAATTTATTTGGTTTAATTTAAAATCGTTAGTGTGGTAATATGGCACCAGAAAGGCCTGATTTTATGTGCACTTATTTAATGTGCATTAATTTAATGACAGTGACACATTTAGGCCATCTATATTAATTTGTAAGGAGGCTTTAACATTTTGGTTTCACATCATCCTCCTAATTATACAACAGCCTGGTCCCTCTGACTCAAAGATGAGCCTACTTGCGCCATCTACTGGTCATTGTGTGTCATCAACATCCTACCATTCAAAACATGCATGGGAAAAAATACTACAGAAGCAGCACAGGAGCATTTTGATGCATTTTAATAATGCAGTCAATGTTAGAGCACAGTGCAGAATTAGCTAAATAAGCCAGAATGAACTTCTTTTATACAGAGTTGTTTTGACCACCAGAGGTGGCGATTCCCCTCAATAAAAATGACCTGCAGATGGAGGGGAGGGAATGGATAGTCAAGTTGAACTATAGCAGATGCATAGGGGCTGGAGCAAGTGGCAGTGTGCTTTCAGCTGGCTACAACTAGGCTCTACTATATTTACTTTTCGCTAAGCAGCACCCTCTAATTAATATCCCTTTTTTCGCTGCTGCTGATTGAGATTTTTTTTAAATGTCATAAAACCAGAGGTGGATATATTAACGTAATACATGATCTAACCCACCAGGACTTTCAATAAAAAATCAACAAAGTTCGGCTATAGATTGTGAGACATTACCATGACTCCATCAGTACGCTAGTTTCCTGTCATCTGATGAGACAACGAGATAACAGTATTCTTCTAATTTATATTCTTTCTAATTTATTTCTATGGTTACATTCAAATGATATTATTAGGGACCATGGAGGATACACCAACATCGAGTGACATCGATTTGGACGAGATCCCTTCTACACATCAAGTTGTACCAGATTCTGATAAATGGTAAATGCTGCGGTTTTATAGGTTCTGCCTCACATTCACCCATTCATTTACTCATTCATACACTGACGACCGCGTCTACCATGCAAGGCGACTGCAGGTTCGCCAGGAGCAGCTGGGGTTAGGTGTCTTGCTGACAGACAACTCGACAATTTCCCAGGAGGAACCGGGGATCGAACCACCAACCTTCCGATTGATAGACAACCGACTCAACACACTGGGTGGTGGAGTAACAAGGGTGGTGGAGTAATATGTAAGTGTTTTTATACATCTCATTTGAGATTATTATGATATCCACATATAGTTGTAGAGTAGGGGTGGGTGGTATGACCAAAATTTTATTTTACGGTATGAGTGATTTTATTTCACGGTAACGATATATATCACAATATAGTTATTTACTTGTCGTTTTTCTGGAAATTTGACAAATAGGGCTTTATATATTAAGCAAAATGTAAATACTGTAAGAAAAGTACTTAACAAGTTAAAGATGGTGATAAATTAATAATTACTTATTATGTGTGCTTGACTATGGTCAAGGACACATATTGTAATCTCACATATATATTATTATTATGTGTGCTTGACTATGGTCAAGGACACATATTGTAATCTCACATATATATTATTATGTGTGCTTGACTATGGTCAAGGACACATATTGTAATCTCACATACGCTATCTAGTTATGTGTGCTTGACTATGGTCAAGGACACATATTGTAATCTCACATACGCTATCTAGTTATTATTATTATTATTATATCAATTTTGTCCCCGCCTACTCCTCCCACAGTTTTTGCACTAGATGGACAAAAAAGGTGTCAAAATGTGCGTCCCGAACTCTATTTAGTTGGCATTGTTTTGTAGAAGGTTTCGTTATGTAGTTTACGAAATATTAACGATAATGTCGCTAATTAATCCCCATTGAAATACATTGACGGAATCTTCAAAACTAGAGTGTGAGAGCCCATTCAGCAGAAAATGTAGAGAACATTTGTAAACTGCTACTGCTGCCTGAGTTTCAACCCTTTACAGATAAATGGCATATCAAAACGTTCATCTAATTGTGCTGTCACTCAAAATGTTCAAATATAAGCTGTAACATATATATTTATTTCGTAATGTCCTTTTGTTTCCAACTTGCGCCTCCCCATAGACATCCATAGAAACGGTGATTTTCTCCACTCTAATTTGAAAGCGATTTTTCGTGTTTTTTTGTTCGTTTGTAAATTGTGATAGCGCCTACATTTCTGGGGTTACAGATACATGTTATACATCAAAATGTCCGCCTGGTTCTTAGGATTCTCATGATGTAATTGTTTAAACTGTGTGAGTAAAACTCTGGTTAGTAGAGCTAAAAGTATACGACCATGTCTGAATCTTTTGAAATGATAGACAGTGAAGCAGCATTTTCTGGTTGTTGATTGGCTAAATAGTAGGAACATTCTGGAAGGGGTGGGGGGGAGGAGGCAGCGCGCTCTGATATCGATGAGAACAGCTGGTCCTACTGACAAAGGCATGGCTGGCAGGCAACAGCCACAGACACTGCAATCAACAGCCACAGACATATCCTGCAGCAAAGAAAGAATGAATGAATGGGTAAGTTCTTTCTCTGGGTCTCTGTTTACACGTTAGCATGTTAGCTAGCGTTAGCGCGCTAGCTAGCGTTAGCTACTACTGTAAGTTTATGCATACATTCAGACAGCCTGCAGCAATGAATGGATGGGTAACTTCTTTCTCTGGGTCTCTGTTTACACGTTAGCAAGTTAGCTAGCGTTAGCGCGCTAGCTAGCGTTAGCATGTTAGCTAGCGTTAGCCTGCTAGCTAGCGTTAGCTACTACTGTAGTAATGAGTAATGACTGATAGGTTTAACACATTGCATACTATCTTGCATGCAGCAGCAGTGTGTATTCATGAGTATTGACTGATAGGTTTAACACATTGCATACTATGGTGCATGTTGCAGCAGTGTGTATTCATGAGTAATGACTGATAGGTTTAACACATTGCATACTATGGTGCATGCAGCAGCAGTGTGTATTCATGAGTAATGACTGATAGGTTTAACACATTGTATACTATGGTGCATGTAGCAGCAGTGTCACCTCAGTTTGGCAGTTGACATCAGTAAACAGTCGACTACGGGTGGCCGCAAGCACACATCATCACAATTTCTGCAGAAATTGTACGCTATCTAGTTATTATGTGTGCTTGACTATGGTCAAGGACACATATTGTAATCTCACATATATATTATTATTATTATGTGTGCTTGACTATGGTCAAGGACACATATTGTAATCTCACATATATATTATTATTATTATTATTATGTGTGCTTGACTATGGTCAAGGACACATATTGTAATCTCATATATATATTATTATTATTATTATTATTATTATTATTATTATTATATCACTTTTGTCCCCGCCTACTCCTCCCACAGTTTTTGCACTAGATGGACAAAAAAGGTGTCAAAATGTGCGTCCCGAACTCTATTTAGTTGGCATTGTTTTGTAGAAGGTTTCGTTATGTAGTTTACGAAATATTAACGATAATGTCGCTAATTAATCCCCATTGAAATACATTGACGGAATCTTCAAAACTAGAGTGTGAGAGCCCATTCAGCAGAAAATGTAGAGAACATTTGTAAACTGCTACTGCTGCCTGAGTTTCAACCCTTTACACACAAATGGCATATCAAAACGTTCATCTATTTGTGCTGTCACTCAAAATGTTCAAATATAAGCTGTAACATATATATTTATTTCGTTATGTCCTTTTGTTTCCAACTTGCGCCTCCCCATAGACATCCATAGAAACGGTGATTTCCTCCACTCTAATTTGAAAGCGATTTTTGGTGTTTTTTTGTTCGTTTGTAAATTGTCATAGCGCCTACATTTCTGGGGTTACAGATACATGTTATACATCAAAATGTCCGCCTGGTTCTTAGGATTCTCATGATGTAATTGTTTAAACTGTGTGAGTAAAACTCTGGTTAGTAGAGCTAAAAGTATACGACCATGTCTGAATCTTTTGAAATGATAGACAGTGAAGCAGCATTTTCTGGTTGTTGATTGGCTAAATAGTAGGAACATTCTGGAAGGGGCGGGGGAAGGAGGCAGCGCGCTCTGATATCGATGAGAACAGCTGGTCCTCCTGACAAAGGCATGGCTGCCAGGCACCAGCCACAGACACTGCAATTAACAGCCACAGACATATCCTGCAGCGATGAAAGAATGAATGGGTAAGTTCTTTCTCTGGGTCTCTGTTTACACGTTAGCATGTTGTTAGTTAGCGTTAGCTAGCTAGCGTTAGCGCGCTAGCTAACGTTAGCATGTTAGCTAACGTTAGCATGTTAGCTAGCGTTAGCGCGCTAGCTAGCGTTAGCTACAGCTGCAGCATGAATGAATTGGTAAGTTCTTTCTCTGGGTCTCTGTTTACACGTTAGCATGTTACCTAGCGTTAGCGCTAGCTAGCGTTAGCAGTTTATAATGCTGTTTCATATGCTACTATGGTGCATGCAGCAGTAGTGTGTATTCATGAGTAATGACTGATATGTTTAACACATTGTATACTATGGTGCATGTAGCAGCAGTGTGTATTCATGATTAATGACTGATAGGTTTAACACATTGTATACTATGGTGCATGTAGCAGCAGTGTGTATTCATGAGTAATGACTGATAGGTTTAACCCATTGCATACTATGGTGCATGTAGCTGTAGTGTGTATTCATGAGTAATGACTGATAGGTTTAACACATTGCATACTATGGTGCTTGCAGCAGTTGTGTGTATTCATGAGTAATGACTGATAGGTTTAACACATTGTATACTATGGTGGTTTAACACATTGTATACTATGGTGCATGTAGCAGCAGTGTGTATTCATGAGAAATGACTGATAGGTTTTTATACATTGTATACTTGACAGGGAGGTATGAACCAGTCAATAAAAATAAGTACATATTAACTGAGAAGATTTAAACATGTGCTAAACTCCTGTCCATTGTACTGTCTTCTCTTTTTCACAGAGGTCACGGTGATAGGATAGGATGCAAAGGCCCAGGAAAAACATTTGAAGCCGGTGTGAAGCAAACCTTGCCCCCCACCAATGAACTATTACTGGTAATTTCATGTAAACTGTTGAGGGTTTCCCTTCTTTAAAGAAGGCTACCTGATGAGTCCATGTTTATTCTATAACAAATCAAAAGTCACTGCGTCAGGGCTGGCAGGAAAGTGATATGAGACAGGGGGCCTGTATGGTAACTTCCTGTTGAGCTTGACTGCCAGGTTAATACTAACTACGTTTATACAATACTAAAGCATGTGAATTGTTGCTGCTTGCTCTCCCTCCCTTTAGGCATCCCCCATTGCATACTATGGTGCTTGCAGCAGTAGTGTGTATTCATGAGTAATGACTGATAGGTTTAACACATTGCATACTATGGTGGTTTAACACATTGTATACTATGGTGCATGTAGCAGCAGTGTGTATTCATGAGTAATGACTGATATGTTTAACACATTTGTATACTATGGTGGTTTAACACATTGTATACTATGGTGCTTGCAGCAGCAGTGTGTATTTATGAGTAATGACTGATAGGTTTAACACATTGTATACTATGGTGCATATAGCAGCAGTGTGTATTCATGAGTAATGACTGATAGGTTTAACACATTGTATACTATGGTCCTTGCAGCATCAGTGTGTATTCATGAGTAATGACTGATAGGTTTAACACATTGTATACTATGGTGCATGCAGCAGCAGTGTCACCTCAGTTTGGCAGTTGATATCAGTACACAGTCGACTACGGGTGGCCGCAAGCACACATCATCACAATTTCAGCAGAAATTGTACGCTATCTAGTTATTATTATTATTATTATATCAATTTTGTCCCCGCCTACTCCTCCCACAGTTTTTGCACTAGATGGACAAAAAAGGTGTCAAAATGTGCGTCCCGAACTCTATTTAGTTGGCATTGTTTTGTAGAAGGTTTCGTTATGTAGTTTACGAAATATTAACGATAATGTCGCTAATTAATCCCCATTGAAATACATTGACGGAATCTTCAAAACTAGAGTGTGAGAGCCCATTCAGCAGAAAATGTAGAGAACATTTGTAAACTGCTACTGCTGCCTGAGTTTCAACCCTTTACACACAAATGGCATATCAAAACGTTCATCTATTTGTGCTGTCACTCAAAATGTTCAAATATAAGCTGTAACATATATATTTATTTCGTTATGTCCTTTTGTTTCCAACTTGCGCCTCCCCATAGACATCCATAGAAACGGTCTTTTCTCCACTCTAATTTGAAAGCGATTTTTGGTGTTTTTTTGTTCGTTTGTAAATTGTGATAGCGCCTACATTTCTGGGGTTACAGATACATGTTATACATCAAAATGTCCGCCTGGTTCTTAGGATTCTCATGATGTAATTGTTTAAACTGTGTGAGTAAAACTCTGGTTAGTAGAGCTAAAAGTATACGACCATGTCTGAATCTTTTGAAATGATAGACAGTGAAGCAGCATTTTCTGGTTGTTGATTGGCTAAATAGTAGGAACATTCTGGAAGGGGTGGGGGGGAGGAGGCAGCGCGCTCTGATATCGATGAGAACAGCTGGTCCCTCCTGACAAAGGCATGGCTGGCAGGCAACAGCCACAGACACTGCAATCAACAGCCACAGACATATCCTGCAGCAAAGAAAGAATGAATGAATGGGTAAGTTCTTTCTCTGGGTCTCTGTTTACACGTTAGCATGTTTAGCGTTAGCGCGTTAGCTATCGTTAGCATGTTAGCTAGCGTTAGCGCTAGCTAGCGTTAGCTACTACTGTAAGTTTATGCATACATTCAGACAGCCTGCAGCAATGAATGGATGGGTAACTTCTTTCTCTGGGTCTCTGTTTATGCATACATTAGCAGACAGCCTGCAGCAGTTTATGAATGCCTGCATGAATGGATGGGTAACTTCTTTCTCTGGGTCTCTGTTTACACGTTAGCATGTTAGCTAGCGTTAGCGCGCTAGCTAGCGTTAGCATGTTAGCTAGCGTTTAGCTATGCGTTTAGCATACTGCTAGCTGAATGGATGGGTAACTTCTTTCTCTGGGTCTCTGCGTTATGGTGCTTGGTGCAGCAGCAGTGTGTATTCATGAGTAATGACTGATAGGTTTAACACATTGTATACTATGTACATGCAGCAGCAGTGTGTATTCATGAGTAATGACTGTAGGTTTAACACATTGTATACTAATGTAGCAGCAGTGTGTATTCAGTAATGACTGATAGGTTTAACACATTGTATACTATGTTTAACACATTGTATGCATGCAGCAGCAGTGTGTATTCATGAGTAATGACTGATAGGTTTAACACATTGTATACTATGGTGCTGATAGGTTTAACACATTTGCAGCAGTGTGTATTCATGAGTAATGACTGATAGGTTTAACACATTGCATACTATGGTGCATGCAGCAGCAGTGTGTATTCATGAGTAATGACTGATAGGTTTAACACATTGTATACTATGGTGCATGCAGCAGCAGTGTCACCTCAGTTTGGCAGTTGATATCAGTAAACAGTCGACTACGGGTGGCCGCAAGCACACATCATCACAATTTCTGCAGAAATTGTACGCTATCTAGTTATTATGGTGACTATGGTCAAGGACACATATTGTAATCTCACATATATATTATTATTATTATGTGTGCTTGACTATGGTCAAGGACACATATTGTCATCACATTTGACTATGGCAGACATATTGTAATCTCACATATATATTATTATTATTATTATTATTATTATTATTATTATTATATCAATTTTGTCCCCGCCTACTCCTCCCACAGTTTTTGCACTAGATGGACAAAAAAGGTGTCAAAATGTGCGTCCCGAACTCTATTTAGTTGGCATTGTTTTGTAGAAGGTTTCGTTATGTAGTTTACGAAATATTAACGATAATGTCGCTAATTAATCCCCATTGAAATACATTGACGGAATCTTCAAAACTAGAGTGTGAGAGCCCATTCAGCAGAAAATGTAGAGAACATTTGTAAACTGCTACTGCTGCCTGAGTTTCAACCCTTTACACACAAATGGCATATCAAAACGTTCATCTATTTGTGCTGTCACTCAAAATGTTCAAATATAAGCTGTAACATATATATTTATTTCGTTATGTCCTTTTGTTTCCAACTTGCGCCTCCCCATAGACATCCATAGAAACGGTGATTTCCTCCACTCTAATTTGAAAGCGATTTTTGGTGTTTTTTTGTTCGTTTGTAAATTGTCATAGCGCCTACATTTCTGGGGTTACAGATACATGTTATACATCAAAATGTCCGCCTGGTTCTTAGGATTCTCATGATGTAATTGTTTAAACTGTGTGAGTAAAACTCTGGTTAGTAGAGCTAAAAGTATACGACCATGTCTGAATCTTTTGAAATGATAGACAGTGAAGCAGCATTTTCTGGTTGTTGATTGGCTAAATAGTAGGAACATTCTGGAAGGGGCGGGGGGAAGGAGGCAGCGCGCTCTGATATCGATGAGAACAGCTGGTCCTCCTGACAAAGGCATGGCTGCCAGGCACAGCCACAGACACTGCAATTAACAGCCACAGACATATCCTGCAGCGATGAAAGAATGAATGGGTAAGTTCTTTCTCTGGGTCTCTGTTTACACGTTAGCATGTTAGCTAGCGTTAGCATGTTAGCTAGCGTTAGCGCTAGCTAGCGTTAGCGCGCGCTAGCTAACGTTAGCATGTTAGCTAACGTTAGCATGTTTAGCGTTAGCGCGCTAGCTAGCGTTAGCTACAGCTGCAGCATGAATGAATTGGTAAGTTCTTTCTCTGGGTCTCTGTTTACACGTTAGCATGTTACCTAGCGTTAGCGCGCTAGCTAGCGTTAGCAGTTTATAATGCTGTTTCATATGCTACTATGGTGCATGCAGCAGTAGTGTGTATTCATGAGTAATGACTGATATGTTTAACACATTGTATACTATGGTGCATGTAGCAGCAGTGTGTATTCATGATTAATGACTGATAGGTTTAACACATTGTATACTATGGTGCATGTAGCAGCAGTGTGTATTCATGAGTAATGACTGATAGGTTTAACCCATTGCATACTATGGTGCATGTAGCTGTAGTGTGTATTCATGAGTAATGACTGATAGGTTTAACACATTGCATACTATGGTGCTTGCAGCAGTTGTGTGTATTCATGAGTAATGACTGATAGGTTTAACACATTGTATACTATGGTGGTTTAACACATTGTATACTATGGTGCATGTAGCAGCAGTGTGTATTCATGAGAAATGACTGATAGGTTTTTATACATTGTATACTTGACAGGGAGGTATGAACCAGTCAATAAAAATAAGTACATATTAACTGAGAAGATTTAAACATGTGCTAAACTCCTGTCCATTGTACTGTCTTCTCTTTTTCACAGAGGTCACGGTGATAGGATAGGATGCAAAGGCCCAGGAAAAACATTTGAAGCCGGTGTGAAGCAAACCTTGCCCCCCACCAATGAACTATTACTGGTAATTTCATGTAAACTGTTGAGGGTTTCCCTTCTTTAAAGAAGGCTACCTGATGAGTCCATGTTTATTCTATAACAAATCAAAAGTCACTGCGTCAGGGCTGGCAGGAAAGTGATATGAGACAGGGGGCCTGTATGGTAACTTCCTGTTGAGCTTGACTGCCAGGTTAATACTAACTACGTTTATACAATACTAAAGCATGTGAATTGTTGCTGCTTGCTCTCCCTCCCTTTAGGCATCCCCCATTGCATACTATGGTGCTTGCAGCAGTAGTGTGTATTCATGAGTAATGACTGATAGGTTTAACACATTGCATACTATGGTGGTTTAACACATTGTATACTATGGTGCATGTAGCAGCAGTGTGTATTCATGAGTAATGACTGATATGTTTAACACATTTGTATACTATGGTGGTTTAACACATTGTATACTATGGTGCTTGCAGCAGCAGTGTGTATTTATGAGTAATGACTGATAGGTTTAACACATTGTATACTATGGTGCATATAGCAGCAGTGTGTATTCATGAGTAATGACTGATAGGTTTAACACATTGTATACTATGGTCCTTGCAGCATCAGTGTGTATTCATGAGTAATGACTGATAGGTTTAACACATTGTATACTATGGTGCATGCAGCAGCAGTGTCACCTCAGTTTGGCAGTTGATATCAGTACACAGTCGACTACGGGTGGCCGCAAGCACACATCATCACAATTTCAGCAGAAATTGTACGCTATCTAGTTATTATTATTATTATTATATCAATTTTGTCCCCGCCTACTCCTCCCACAGTTTTTGCACTAGATGGACAAAAAAGGTGTCAAAATGTGCGTCCCGAACTCTATTTAGTTGGCATTGTTTTGTAGAAGGTTTCGTTATGTAGTTTACGAAATATTAACGATAATGTCGCTAATTAATCCCCATTGAAATACATTGACGGAATCTTCAAAACTAGAGTGTGAGAGCCCATTCAGCAGAAAATGTAGAGAACATTTGTAAACTGCTACTGCTGCCTGAGTTTCAACCCTTTACACACAAATGGCATATCAAAACGTTCATCTATTTGTGCTGTCACTCAAAATGTTCAAATATAAGCTGTAACATATATATTTATTTCGTTATGTCCTTTTGTTTCCAACTTGCGCCTCCCCATAGACATCCATAGAAACGGTGATTTTCTCCACTCTAATTTGAAAGCGATTTTTGGTGTTTTTTTGTTCGTTTGTAAATTGTGATAGCGCCTACATTTCTGGGGTTACAGATACATGTTATACATCAAAATGTCCGCCTGGTTCTTAGGATTCTCATGATGTAATTGTTTAAACTGTGTGAGTAAAACTCTGGTTAGTAGAGCTAAAAGTATACGACCATGTCTGAATCTTTTGAAATGATAGACAGTGAAGCAGCATTTTCTGGTTGTTGATTGGCTAAATAGTAGGAACATTCTGGAAGGGGGGGGGGAGGAGGCAGCGCGCTCTGATATCGATGAGAACAGCTGGTCCTCCTGACAAAGGCATAGCTGCCTGGTTACAGCCAAAGACACTGCAATCAACAGCCACAGACATATCCTGAAAGAATGAATGAATGGGTAAGTTCTTTCTCTGGGTCTCTGTTTACATGTTAGCATGTTAGCTAGCGTTAGCGCGCTAGCTAGCGTTAGCATGTTAGCTAGCGTTAGCGTTAGCGCTAGCTAGCGTTAGCTACTACTTTAAGTTTATGCATACATTCAGACAGCCTGCAGCAATGAATGCAATGAATATAGGTAAGTTCTTTCTCTGGGTCTCTGTTTACACGTTAGCATGTTAGCTAGCGTTAGCGCGCTAGCTAGCGTTAGCATGTTAGCTAGCGTTAGCGCGCTAGCTAGCGTTAGCTACTACTGTAGTTAATGAGTAATGACTGATAGGTTTAACACATTGTATACTATGGTGCTTGCAGCAGCAGTGTGTATTCATGTGTAATGACTGATAGGTTTAACACATTGTATACTATGGTGCTTGCAGCAGTGTGTATTATGAGTAATGACTGATAGGTTTAACACATTGGATACTAGTAGCAGTGTGTATTCATGAGTAATGACTGATAGGTTTAACACATTGCATACTATGGTGCATTGCAGCAGTTGTGTGTATTCATGAGTAATGACTGATAGGTTTAACATTGTATACATTGTATACTATGGTGCATGTAGCAGCAGTGTGTATTCATGAGTAATGACTGATAGGTTTAACACATTGTATACTATGGTGCATGTAGCAGCAGTGTGTATTCATGAGTAATGACTGATAGGTTTAACACATTGTATACTATGGTGCATGCAGCAGCAGTGTGTATTCATGAGTAATGACTGATAGGTTTAACACATTGTATACTATGGTGCTTGCAGCAGTAGTGTGTATTCATGAGTAATGACTGATAGGTTTAACACATTGTATACTATGGTGTTTGCAGCAGAAGTGTGTATTCATGAGTAATGACTGATAGGTTTAACACATTGCATACTATGGTGCTTGCAGCAGCAGTGTGTATTCATGAGTAATGACTGTAGGTTTAACACATTGCATACTATGGTGCATGTTGCAGCAGTGTGTATTCATGAGTAATGACTGATAGGTTTAACACATTGTATACTATGGTGCATATGCAGCAGCAGTGTGTATTCATGAGTAATGACTGATAGGTTTAACACATTGTATACTATGGTCCTTGCAGCAGCAGTGTGTATTCATGAGTAATGACTGATAGGTTTAACACATTGTATACTATGGTGCATGCAGCAGCAGTGTCACCTCAGTTTGGCAGTTGATATCAGTACACAGTCGACTACGGGTGGCCGCAAGCACACATCATCACAATTTCAGCAGAAATTGTACGCTATCTAGTTATTATTATTATTATTATTATATCAATTTTGTCCCCGCCTACTCCTCCCACAGTTTTTGCACTAGATGGACAAAAAAGGTGTCAAAATGTGCGTCCCGAACTCTATTTAGTTGGCATTGTTTTGTAGAAGGTTTCGTTATGTAGTTTACGAAATATTAACGATAATGTCGCTAATTAATCCCCATTGAAATACATTGACGGAATCTTCAAAACTAGAGTGTGAGAGCCCATTCAGCAGAAAATGTAGAGAACATTTGTAAACTGCTACTGCTGCCTGAGTTTCAACCCTTTACACACAAATGGCATATCAAAACGTTCATCTATTTGTGCTGTCACTCAAAATGTTCAAATATAAGCTGTAACATATATATTTATTTCGTTATGTCCTTTTGTTTCCAACTTGCGCCTCCCCATAGACATCCATAGAAACGGTGATTTTCTCCACTCTAATTTGAAAGCGATTTTTGGTGTTTTTTGTTCGTTTGTAAATTGTGATAGCGCCTACATTTCCGGGGTTACAGATACATGTTATACATCAAAATGTCCGCCTGGGTCTTATGATTCTCATGGTGTAATTGTTTAAACTGTGTGATTAAAACTCTGGTTAGTAGAGCTAAAAGTATACGACCATGCCTGATTCCTATTCATTTTGTTGTTGACACACACTAATTACTAGGAACATTCTGGAAGGGGCGGGGGGGGAGGAGGCAGCGCGCTCTGATATCGATGAGGACAGGTGTTCCTCCTGACAAAGGCATAGTTGCCTGGTTACAGACAAAGACTCTGCCTGCACCAATGAACGAATGAATGAATGGGTAAGTTCTTTCTCTGGGTCTCTGTTTACATGTTAGCATGTTAGCTAGCGTTAGCGCTAGCTAACGTTAGCATGTTAGCTAGCGTTAGCGCGCTAGCTAGCGTTAGCTACTACTTTAAGTGTATGCATACATTCAGACAGCCTGCAGCAATGAATGTATAGGTAAGTTATTTAGCAATGAATGTATAGGTAAGTTATTTCTCTGGGTCTCTGTTTACACGTTAGCATGTTAGCTAGCGTTAGCGCTAGCTAGCGTTAGCATGTTAGCATGTTATGCTACTAGCGTTAGCATGTTAGCTAGCGTTAGCGCTAGCTAGCGTTAGCTACTACTGTAGTAATGAGTAATGACTGATAGGTTTAACACATTGTATACTATGGTGCTTGCAGCAGCAGTGTGTATTCATGTGTAATGACTGATAGGTTTAACACATTGTATACTATGGTGCTTGCAGCAGTGTGTATGTATGAGTAATGACTGATAGGTTTAACACATTGGATACTATGGTGCAGGTAGCAGCAGTGTGTGTTCATGAGTGATAGGTTTAACACATTTGTATACTAATGCATGACAGTAGTGTGTATTCATGAGTAATGACTGATAGGTTTAACACATTGCATACTATGGTGCATGTAGCAGCAGTGTGTATTCATGAGTAATGACTGATAGGTTTAACACATTGTATACTATTGTCCATGCAGCAGCAATGTGTATTCATGAGTAATGACTGATAGGTTTAACACAGCAGTGTGTATTCATGTGTAATGTGTTTAACACATTGTATACTATTTGCAGCAGAACTGTGTATTCATGAGTAATGACTGATGTATTCATGAGTAATGACTGATAGGTTTAACACATTGTATACTATGGTGCATGTAGCAGCAGTGTGTATTCATGAGTAATGACTGATAGGTTTAACACATTGTATACTATTGTGCATGCAGCAGCAGTGTGTATTCATGAGTAATGACTGATAGGTTTAACACATTGCATACTATGGTGCTTGCAGCAGTAGTGTGTATTCATGAGTAATGACTGATAGGTTTAACACATTGTATACTATGGTGCATGCAGCAGCAGTGTCACCTCAGTTTGGCAGTTGATATCAGTAAACAGTCGACTACGGGTGGCCGCAAGCACACATCATCACAATTTCAGCAGAAATTGTACTTGCTATCTAGTTATTATTATTATTATTATATCAATTTTGTCCCCGCCTACTCCTCCCACAGTTTTTGCACTAGATGGACAAAAAAGGTGTCAAAATGTGCGTCCCGAACTCTATTTAGTTGGCATTGTTTTGTAGAAGGTTTCGTTATGTAGTTTACGAAATATTAACGATAATGTCGCTAATTAATCCCCATTGAAATACATTGACGGAATCTTCAAAACTAGAGTGTGAGAGCCCATTCAGCAGAAAATGTAGAGAACATTTGTAAACTGCTACTGCTGCCTGAGTTTCAACCCTTTACACACAAATGGCATATCAAAACGTTCATCTATTTGTGCTGTCACTCAAAATGTTCAAATATAAGCTGTAACATATATATTTATTTCGTTATGTCCTTTTGTTTCCAACTTGCGCCTCCCCATAGACATCCATAGAAACGGTGATTTTCTCCACTCTAATTTGAAAGCGATTTTTGGTGTTTTTTTGTTCGTTTGTAAATTGTGATAGCGCCTACATTTCTGGGGTTACAGATACATGTTATACATCAAAATGTCCGCCTGGTTCTTAGGATTCTCATGATGTAATTGTTTAAACTGTGTGAGTAAAACTCTGGTTAGTAGAGCTAAAAGTATACGACCATGTCTGAATCTTTTGAAATGATAGACAGTGAAGCAGCATTTTCTGGTTGTTGATTGGCTAAATAGTAGGAACATTCTGGAAGGGGCGGGGGGGAGGAGGCAGCGCGCTCTGATATCGATGAGAACAGCTGGTCCTCCTGACAAAGGCATAGCTGCCAGGCAACAGCCACAGACACTGCAATCAACAGCCACAGACATATCCTGCAGCATGAATGAATGAATGAATGGGTAAGTTCTTTCTCTGGGTCTCTGTTTACACGTTAGCATGTTAGCTAGCGTTAGAATGTTAGCTAGCGTTAGCGCGCTAGCTAGCGTTAGCGCGCTAGCTAACGTTAGCATGTTAGCTAACGTTAGCATGTTAGCGTTAGCGTTAGCGCGCTAGCTAGCGTTAGCTACAGCTGCAGCATGAATGAATTGGTAAGTTCTTTCTCTGGGTCTCTGTTTACACGTTAGCATGTTACCTAGCGTTAGCGCGCTAGCTAGCGTTAGCAGTTTATAATGCTGTTTCATATGCTACTATGGTGCATGCAGCAGTAGTGTGTATTCATGAGTAATGACTGATATGTTTAACACATTGTATACTATGGTGCATGTAGCAGCAGTGTGTATTCATGATTAATGACTGATAGGTTTAACACATTGTATACTATGGTGCATGTAGCAGCAGTGTGTATTCATGAGTAATGACTGATAGGTTTAACCCATTGCATACTATGGTGCATGTAGCAGTAGTGTGTATTCATGAGTAATGACTGATAGGTTTAACACATTGCATACTATGGTGCTGCAGCAGTAGTGTGTATTCATGAGTAATGACTGATAGGTTTTTATACATTGTATACGTGACAGGGAGTTATGAACCAGTCAATAAAAATTAGTACATATTAACTGAGAAGATTTAAACATGTGCTAACCTCCTGTCCATTGTACTGTCTTCTCTTTTTCACAGAGGTCACGGTGATAGGATAAGATGGAAAGGCCCAGGAAAAACATTTGAAGCCGGTGTGAAGCAAACCTTGCCCCCCCCACCAATGATTTAACACATTGCTTACTATGGTGCATGTAGCAGCAGTGTGTATTGATGAGTAATGACTGATAGGTTTAACACATTGCATACTATGGTGCATGCAGCAGTAGTGTGTATTCATGAGTATTGACTGATAGGTTTAACACATTGCATACTATGGTGCATGCAGTAGCAGTGTGTATTCATGAGTAATGACTGATAGGTTTAACACATTGTATACTATGGTGCATGTAGCAGCAGTGTCACCTCAGTTTGGCAGTTGACATCAGTAAACAGTCGACTACGGGTGGCCGCAAGCACACATCATCACAATTTCAGCAGAAATTGTACGCTATCTAGTTATTATTTATTATCATAGAAGACGGTGGCCAAAACACTGTAAACGTGTCCAGTCATTTAGTTGCAGCGCTCTGATATTGTTTGTGGCATTATCAGTAGTGACGCAAACTTGACGCTCCTCTCCATGACTGAAGCGCTTCCTTAAAGCTTTGCGCAATCATCTCTCCAGTGTGATCTTCGGAAAAGTAGAATGTCTGCAGACATCGACCGCACAATGTCCAGTCATTTATGAAGTGGACTGTTAAGCTCATATACGGCAGTGTAGTTCGGCTCGTCCACAAATCAGTTGTCGTTGCAAAGTATGAAACATTGCCAAGCTCCTCTTCAAGTTTGCCTCTGCATTCTCCGTACAATCGTGGCAACTCAAATTCGCTAAAGTGCTTGCGGCTTGGTATCACATATCTCGGATCAAGGGTTTTGATCAGGTCTTCTTTTCCACAGTGTAAACTGGCGCCATGTCTTTACAGATATACTTAGTAATCGCCTGTGTTATTTCTTTCCATCTCTTTGAGCTTTTATCATACGCGATGCCTTTACCGCAGCGTCTCGTTCAGTGTCACGCACGTTGCACGTGAGTTAACCACGCCCACTTATTTGCATGTCGCGGTATCACGGAATTAAAAAATCTGTTACGTTTGACATTTTCTTCCCCGGTAACGATATATACCGCCATATTGCCAGCCCTATTGTAGAGTATGATGTCTAGGTCGATGGGTAAACTATCTTATTTTAAATGTATGAAACTCTGAGGCATTGACATGACAAAACGTGAAAGATCTTTAGTGTAGTGGAGACTTTATATAGGCACTCTTTGCAGGACTCCTATGACTGAAATACTGTATGTTAACTCATCATGATCTAGAGCTTTTGTTGATTGAATTGTATATACACAAGTGATGTTATGATTAAATATAAAACAGTAACTTAGGTAGGATCCAGTAAAGTTTTCAACATTATCTCCTCTCTACCTACAGGAAAGCTTTGATATGGTGCACGACTCTCTGAACCCGACACTAGCAGATTGGCGCATGGCCTCGTCAGACAATATGAACGAGGTCCAGGTGTAGAAAAGCCATGCCAAGCAGCGAGCTGCCATAGAGTCACTGATGGAGTCTTACCTGGAAAAGGAAACGAACCATGGCGAAGTAACCCAGTCGCTCTGAGACTTGAGTAAGTGAAACAGTGCCAAAGGCTCCATAACTGGACCAAAACACTTAAGAAACTTAATACTGATTCTCCTTTGCTGTCAAAGTATTTGATTCGTCATTTAAATTTGCATGGTTACATTAATATATGCTAATGTGCGTTACTTGTAAATGGAAAATTGACCAGCACATACATTTTTTTCCCAGATTAATATGATCAGGAGATTAATGTTTCTGATTGAGAAGTAAAGACTGTTTGTGAGTCTGGTAGACCGTGCCCTGATGCTCCAGTAATAGATCAGACAACAGTAGTGTGAACAGAACGTAGACTATGTGGATATAGTCCTCTATGAAGTTCCATGCTTTTATAAGGCATTGCGTATGGTATATGACTTGCACAGAAGGGAGATCAGCCGATTATAGGTTGTGCTGACTTAACCACCCTCTGCTCTACTGTGTATTGTAATTATTATAATCATGTATGTAAGCTATGATAATTGGTATATGTATAATAGTTCATCAGATAATGTAATTTGTTGTTGATGTCTAGGCCAGAATACTGTATACTGTAGTAATTTAAAGGGCTTCATAAATAACATGTGATTCCACATTCCATGGCCAAATACCTGATTACCTGCATTCAGGACATGGAGGGAATGAGACTGGCCTGCCTACTCCAGAAGTTCACCGCCTTCAAATCAATGAAGCAAGTCAGGTATGGTTTATTCCCATTGTCTTTTTTTAGATATACTGTTGTTTTTTACCAAGTAATACAATATTTTTTTCTCATGCTTTTTCAGCAAAACACTGACTATTAGGATGCTGGCAGCACGGGAGCTGAAGGACCGGAGGTCAATAAAGAAAATGTACTCCTTCCTGACCAAGCTGGATGTGTACCGGAAACAGGTGTTAGAAGGTTGGAGTGCCAAACTGGCTGAATTGAAATGCAAGCGTAAAACCTGCCTTGCACAGATGCTGTATCTATTCAATGAGGTAAGCAGGAGGAATGGTTGATCCAAAACTAAATACGGTTGTGTCATTCCCAATAACTGCAGTACCTATGAATCACTCTTAGATGCATGGCTTTACATGTGGCTTTAACGGTAATAATCAATAAGGATGTTATGGTCATATCAACTTAAACGTGTGGTAAAGCGTATTTGGCCAGAGCCTTTCCTCTTCCACTTGCATTCTTTGGGGAATATGGTTCTAAAATGTAACTTCCATTTAGCTACATATATGTACTTAGTCCTGTTTCAGGAAGTGTGGGAGTAACTTTTCCCAACTTTTGTTTTCTTTGGAAAGCATTTAGTTTTTACTCCGATGTACTTTATCAGACTCCTAACTATTCATGGAGCCAGGGTGGTAGATGTTAGCTCTCAGCACCCTCGACTACAGCATGATAATGGGAACCAGTTAAAAGGGATCTGAGTATTTTGGGGTAGTTTGTGCCGTCTTCCAGCGGTGCAAATTTGCAATACTGCTTTCCTCTTTTCATTCCGATTGACAGCTGTTGGAGTTGAACACGTTCTTCCTAAAGCACATCTTCGTTTTCCAGCCGTCTGACGCTCTCAGCTGGTGCCGGATCCTCCTCCTGGGAATAATCACTGCTCCCACCGTACGGTATGTTAGACACGTGCTGTGTGCCTGTATTCACGTATGTCTGTACTCACGTATCGCCAAAACAAGTTTAATATTATTGGCATATGGAATATCGTGCATCTCTAGTATTATGCTAATCTAACTGATACACAGTGCATCTCTAGTATTATGCTAATCTAACTGATACACAGTGCATCTCTAGTATTATGCTAATCTAACTGATACACAGTGCATCTCTATGTATTATACACAGTGCATATCTAGTATTATGCTAATCTAACTGATACACAGTGCATCTCTAGTATTATGCTAATCTAACTGATACACAGTGCATCTCTAGTATTATGCTAATCTAACTGATAAACAGTGCAGTGCATCTCTAGTATTATGCTAATCTAACTGATACACAGTGCATCTCTAGTATTATGCTAATCTAACTGATACACAGTGCATCTCTAGTATTATGCTAATCTAACTGATACACAGTGCATCTCTAGTATTATGCTAAACTAACTGATACACAGTGCATCTCTAGTATTATGCTAATCTAACTGATACACAGTGCATATCTAGTATTATGCTAATCTAACTGATACACAGTGCATCTCTAGTATTATGCTAAACTAACTGATACACAGTGCATCTCTAGTATTATGCAAAACTAACTGATACACAGTGCAAACGAGTTGGGACACAGTGTTGGATGTTTTGGCTCAACTTGTGCTATTCAGCTGTTTTTGCGTTTGCAGGCCTTTTCTATACCAATCCATGTAATGTGTGATTAACCTATAGACTCAAATTAATACATATGTTTCTTATCAACGTTTTCTCAAACAGTCTTTTATTTCTTTACCCACAGGGCCATCTCCTTTCTGGAGGCCCTGGCATGTGTGAGGTTTGGTCTGGATGTGTTCTCCAAAACCCAAGCCCGGTCCGCTTTCCTGTGGCTTTTGTGTGTGGTGAGCTGCACGTCTGCTTGGGTTTAATCTCTGTGTTTTGGTGTGTGTGTGTGTGTGTGTGTGTGTGTGTGTGTGTGTGTGTGTGTGTGTGTGTGTGTGTGTGTGTGTGTGTGTGTGTGTGTGTGTGTGTGTGTGTGTGTGTGTGTGTGTGTGTGTGTTGCCAGAACAGTTCTCCCATGCAGCTCTATTTCTCCCCAAGTGTTCATAAGGATGTTGTTGAGGCTGTGTTATTATATATTATTATAATATAGGGCTGGGATAGTTAATGCGTTAATCTGAGCCGTTATTTTCAAATGTTTAACGCATTAAAATAATTTGATAATGCGTCTGTCACTGGAATCAGCCGCCCAGTCGGCATCACTGTAGGCCTGTATACCTAACTTCCCACTGTCATTTCTCCTCAAACTTAACCCTTTCTCTGCGGTGCCTTTGAGATACCTTAGTATGTGCTTCACAGTAGTCAGGTATATAAGACTTCCTGCAGCTTCTCTGTACATCCTGACATCTGTCATCTTTACTGCATCTTCAGTATACTCTAGCTTTTGCTCACAAAGTGTTTCTCTGGTCCTACAGTCTTGCATATTAAAACGCTGTAGTATCTGGTTAGTGTACTTTTCCTGTGACATCTTTACACACCCATCTGACTGACTGAAATCGATGCCCAGAGTCAAGTGTTTGCCCAAATCTTTCATTTTAAACTTTTCTGCAAGCATCTCTTTCACCTTTTTCAGTTCCTCTTTATTGATTGTTGCAATGATAAAGTCATCGACCCATATGATTATGATCACCTCCCCTCCTTTTGACTCTTTGGCATAAACACAGTGGTTGGCTGGCTTTTGTTTAAACCCATCCTCAGTTAGACAATCATGCAAAACCTTATTCCAATTTCTCCCGGATTGTTTAAGGCCATATAGTGATTTCTCTAACTTATACACTGTACCCTCTTTCTCTTTAACCCTCCGGTGGATTGATGTAGATCTCGTAGTCTATGAGAGCGTGCAAGTCTGCTGTTTTCACGTCCATTTGGTGCTGGAATACATTCTCCTGTGCCACTTTCTGTAGTACCACCCTTACACTCGTCAGGTCCGCTGTAGGTGAAACCGTCTCCCCATAGTCTATTCCCATTTTCTGGTTGTAACCCTTTGCCACAAACCGTGCTTTGTATTTGTCTTTTCCATCTACATCAGTCTTGATAGAGTGAACCCATCTACCCCCCACTATTTTCTTGCCCATTGGCAGTGTTGTCGGGGTAAAGGTTTTGTTCTCGTTTAAGGACTGAATTTCCTCATCCATGGCTTTTACCCATTCGTTTGAGTTAGCTGACTCCATTGCTCCCCCACAACTCTGTGGAATGCCACACACTGCTCTACAGCAGTAGTCTACTGTGATATGAACCCCATCACTATCAATGTCTTAAGTTATCAAGTCATCTAGGTAACTCTGTGTTCTTCTTTCTCTCGTTGTTTTCTTCATCCCGCTCCCACAGAATTTCTGACCATTACCGCCAGCTCCCGCAATGTGGATGTCCACTCCCGCCCGCACCTGCAAAACTTGTCTTCTCCCGTCCCGCATGAGAAAACACGCCATTTTTTATATTAATAATAACTTTGTTTTATCAAAAACGGTGCACTGTCACGGCACATACAAATACACTGCTTTGCAAAAAACACAATGATCAAATGACGCATCGTCTTCCCAGTCAGCGAATCGGTCTGTGCTTTTGCTTTTTCATCTCATCCTCTGTTGTGGCCGGGACCAGGTCAAACTGCGTGGAAATGTATAGAAATGTGAAAGGCAAAACTGGTTTGGGCAAACTTTCCCTGAATACATACCTCACACTCTTGCTCAGGTCTACCAGTTTTGCCTTTGATCTGCATACCTTTGACAACATTCTGCAACTTAAGAACATTGTGATAGTTACAGTGGCCTAATATCTTGTGCCGTGTCTGTATGTCGTGACAAACATTACACTTATCATTAGACTCAGTTTGGTATGCAAATAATACAACCTGCCATACACGTGAATGTTAAATCTGGTACCGTCTCTGGTTATCAGGATGGCTTCATCTTCTTTAAAAACAACCGTAGCCCCACTCATAGTCGCTGCCTTCACAGAGAAGATGCTTTGGGGGTACGAACAAAGTGTCTTTCAGCACCGCCTTGCGTCGCTGTCCTCTGCTGTCGATGAGTGAAACCTCAGCATTTCCCCTCCGCTGAGCGACCCCGCTGCACCGTCCGCCAGCTCGACACGGTGCGTTTCTGGCCTGAACGCGCCATCAAAACTCTTGAACATGGTTCTGTCCGTGATGACATGAGAGGTAGCCCTCGTGTCCACCATCAGACCTTTCTCCTGGATGCTGCATGCCGGCTGCCGCTGGGTATCGGTCCCTCTGTCTCTCATCTTGAACACGTAGTCCTCGTCGGCGTCTTCTGAGACTTTATTCGCACCATCCTTTTGTCTTTATCCTTACGCCTGCACGTGGCGTCTTTGTGGGTGTCACTTCTGCAGAGACTCCACCATGTCTTCTGTCGACATCCTTTAACTCGGTGGCCTTTGGTGCCACACTTGAAGCACACCATCTCTGTGTCGTCTTTGTTCCAGCCACGAGCGTTTGTCTTGGTGGGACAAACTGCCAAGTTAAAACAGGTTTTATTAACAACGGCAAAATCAACTGGGACAAACATAATAACGTGAACACGTCCTATAGCCTGCACTTTAGCGCCCTCTTGTGGTATGAACACACTCCATACAGAACAGTACAGCATTACATCACACAATATACAACTGAAGACATACTGAACATATTTTAACACAGCTTTTAATAGGACCTAATTTTGTCAAACAATAACTTCAAAAGCCATTATTTTACATTAGACAGGAGTGCTAGCTACGTAGAGATGTCCTGAATTCGCAATCAATAGGCAACAAAAAGAAACGTAAGAATTGTTGTGAAATTACCATAGCTACAATTAAGATCAATTAAGATTAAATTATTTTTAAAAAACGTACAACCAAAATTCAATACAAATGAAGACTCAATATCCTCGTCAATGACACTATATTCTACCGTGGCACTGAGTAGATTTCACGTTCTCTATCCTCAGTGTTTCGGTGTGGAACCCATTGAGGTAATCGGTTCCAGCGGTGAGCCTGATGACAACCACCAGAAGTCATCTAGTAACCATGACAATGAGGTAAGACGGGCCTGAATTCTGAAGCTCTAGAGGAAGATATGTCACTAAGTTTAAAACATAGGATAGCTCTAAATCATTATTATTATTTTACAGTCGATTACCCAGTCGACATTGATTCATGTGAGACCACGTGAGGAGATCCAGTCCTTTGCGTGTTCTGATGACATCCCGGTCAAGTCATCTATTGACAAAACAGTAGAGGTAAGACAGGTGTTAAATTTGAAGCACTACAAAAAGTTATGTAACTATAGCTTAAAACATTAGGATTGTTCTACATTAGTTCTGTTTTTTCCACAACCCAATACACCAGCGCCTACCGACTAGGTACCAATACTGAGACACACCACATAGATCCATCTTTCCATTTAACCAAACCACCAACTAACTATGAGGGCTTTATTACAAATGAAGACTCAATATCTTTGCCATTGACACTATATTCTACAGTGGTCCTGAGTATATTTCACTTTCTGTATCCTCAGTGTTTGGGGGTGTCAGAGGAACCAATTGTGGAGATCTGTTCCTCCACAGAGACTGATCACATCTCCCTCAGCTCAATTAGTGACTGTGTTTCTGAGGTAAGAGAATTGTACCATCTGTCATGTCTTTGTACCTACTCTGTTGTAATATTTATGGAGATTTCCACCAGGTATGGGTTTCCCAGAGTACAGCCATCTGTTTATATCTTTTAATCGTGTGTTTATATGTGTTAGTGTGTGTCTAGATGTGTGGTGTGTGTCTAGATGTGTTTTGTGTGGATATGGCCTTTATCAAACATGTCCTGTCTCAAAAGCTCATTGCATTTGATTCCGTTTTTTACACAGATCTCGTTGCCAGCTGAACCTCAGCCCAACATTGCCCTTCGTCCTTCCATGGTCGGCAAACAGACACCGATGCTCTTCACTGACCAGCCCTCATGGCTACCAGAGAGGACCAACACCCAGGTGGAGAACCTTAGGAGGATCAGGGAGAACCTGGACTACATGGACCTCATCCTGGGTGAATGGCTGGAGCCGCAGGAGGAGCCAGAGAAGAGCATCGGATGCTTCGGATGGATTACGAGATGGCTGTCAAACAAAAAGGGAAACTGGGTGAGTAACACTGTGGGAATGGACCAGAAGACGGGCCCCGTAAAGTCCGGAACCAGGACGGACATGAAGGGGATTCAACAGGATCGACTGGACAAGTTGAATGAGGTCTTCAGGGTCTGTTCGGAGAGACTTGCAGAGTTGAACCAACAAGTGCAAGGCATCCCGACCAGCAGCAGCCCTGACAGTTCGGAGAAGATCACCGTCCAGAGATTTGTAAGTAACTCGTATCGTGTATTTATAGAGTTAGGCCATACATTCATGTATTGTCCTGATAGACATTGAGTTGCGTTGAAAAGATATTCCCATCGTATTGTTAACAAGGAGCATAGAGCGTTGAAGCAGTGATGCTAAACATTCCTTTTGATAGTATTTGTTATATGCCTGAAGAGTTATTATAATGAATGCCTAGATAGTGAACTTATTCATGAAATGCACAGTCTCACACATAACAGCTTGCAGCCAATACACATTCAAGACTCTAACCGGTTTATAACTCTGCTATTGGTCCTTTCTGACAACAGTGCCCAGGCCACGAGTCCATTTTGCTGCCCGGCCAAGATGGCCCCTCTGCATATGAGACCTCAGCAGCACAGGCCGTGCCCTCAACAGTCAGGGCCGCCTCCGCATGGGATATGGTACGCCCCCTGACTCCTCCCACCCATGTCCCGTTCGAGGAACAGGACATTAAAAAGGGCAAAACCAGCCTGAGGAAGAGGTGAGGATACAAGACAAATTGGGATTAACACATAGAAGACATTCTGATAGAAAAACATGTATCACCTAAAAAATTGTAAAAAAAATAAACATTCTAAGTTGTGGAACATGAGGAAAGATTATATTTGTGCAGTTTTCCCCGGGGTTTAATCTAGATATGCCGCCACTATACACATAACCAGCAAGATCACACAAGGTGATCTGGTAAATATGAATGATCACTACCAGTGCTCCCATATAACTGCTCTCTTCTATTTTTCTCTGACAGATTTCTTTCTTGGCTGCTGCCGAAACGCTGCGTGAGGAACTAATGAACATCGGCAACTCATGCACACACACACCACAATTGGACTATTAAGATTTTTTAAATCACCCAGCACAGCCAGAAGAGGACCCCCTTAGAGCCTGGTTCCTCTCTAGGTTTCTTCCTAAATTTGACCTTCAGGGAGTTTTTCCTAGCCGCCGTGTATCAACTTGTTGAACTTGTTTTTCATGTTCAACTTGTCGATGGGTGCTCTGTCGGATTCAGGCTGGATGATTGTATGAATCAAATTTGATTTATTGATTGACATACAACATCCCAATTTATACACACACTATTATCCTTGGTTCTATAAATAAAACTTCGCACAGCGCAAAGAGAACCAATAAGTTGGTAAACATGTGAAACGATATAACTGGTATTAAATGTTAAGATTTTCAAAATTGTACAAAATCTCAAAAAACACTTCAGCTGAATCATGTTTTAGAAGTTAAGATAAAAGTTCAGTTTTAGTGGTACGTAACATTCATTGGTTCAGTCATCAGAATTACGTCAGTACTACCAAGTACCAATCGGTGCCAAATGGCAGTACCTGAGAGCACATGTGGGTGAAAGAGTAAAGCCAGTAAAGAGAGCCAGATTACCTGACCCCTGCAGCTTGTTCAATGATTAACACCAACAGAGTCAGGGCAATAACGTATAGAAGCTATCTGGGAAGTGTTATTTGAGCCAATATCCAAATTAAAATGTGTACAGGCCCACATGACACCACTGCAAGGCACTACCACTACGGCTCCCTCGACAGGCTCTTTAGCACCACCACTAATTTGGGGTGGACGTTGGGCGGCCTGCTGCGAGGAGTGCAGGGCACGATGAACTGTCAAGGACTAGGCCCGGGAGGCAGCGAAAGGCTGTTATTTTTTTTTATGATTATGTACAGCTTCTCAAATGTACGCAGAGACACACACATACACACACACACACGCAGAGACACACACGCAGAGACACACACACAAAGACAAAACTTACAAGGGACTGTCGTTCCCAAGCACTGAGGGTTGATGACAGTAAGTCGGTTCTTCAGGCTATGCCGGCCCACTCCCTGAGCACCAATCAGAACCAGCGTCTTCCTCTGGAAGAGAGGCATCTTGGCCATCTCCTCGTAGATGTGACGCTCGTAGCGGTCGAACTCTGTCAACAACATACACGACAACAGACACACTACCACCATCAGCTTAGCTTGCCCAATAATAATGCTAGCACTTAACTCATTGGTTTTTATTGACATTAGTGGTATAGTATTTTGGTTTCAAACTGCCCAAAATGTAGTGAAACCACGCCCTGGACCTGAAACAAGTAATTCAACCTAGAAAACACACATTTTAGTGGAAAGGCAGTTCTGTGAAGAGAAGTGGGCACTGGTAGAGCCTAGTCAGTCTTGCGGAACGATGCACTTAAAAATTGTTTGTTGCTGTTGTTGTATTCTGGTTATAGATGCATAATCAAATCAAACGTATTTTATAAAGCCCATATTACAACGACAAAGTGCTTTTACAATCACCAAGCCATGCTTAATAAACGTAACAACCTTAAAGTGATGTTTGACTCAATCAGCTGATATGGACTTGAGAATCAAGTGGTTGGCCAAATTAAAACACTCCCTGGGGAAACTTTACATTTAAGTAGCAAGCTAGCTGACTAGAAGTACAAAACTAACCACAGAAGCGTTTCAAGTGGCACTGCTCTAGGACAACTGCACAATAAGTAGTTGTTCTCTCTGTTTATTATACCACAACCAGGATGTCCAACCCATACATAGAATAACATAGAAGGCCAAGGTAGCTGTTATCTAGTTAGCTCCCAAGACGCATTACATTCTGTAAGAAACCCTGTCTTTCCACAGCAGTACAGATGTAAATGTAACAACAATGTGCACTGTGTGATTTCACATTTTAGTTATACAGCAAAAGGCTTTACCCAGAGTGAGTATGTAAACATTCATATTGTTCTGTGTTGGCCCCATAACTACAGATATGGTCATTTAGCGACACCTGGTGTGTTGGAGGTGCCATGGTTTCCCAGATCTGGTGTGACGTAACGTTTAATGTGTCAGACATTATTAGTGTTGGGTACCGACCATATTATGTTATTATGCTAAACATCCACATTAATAGTGTTGGGTACCGACCATATGTTATTATGCTAAACATCCATATTAATAGTGTTGGGTGTCGTGGAAATTTTAGACTTCAATAGCTGAATTCGAACTTAAAGTAAGACGCACGAGAGTATGTTACAGTTTGACACTTTTAACAGGTTTAATTGCAAGTAAGAAACCATTTCTCAAATACAGGTATAAGCTTTTGCATTGATCAGATCAATCCCTATGGCAAACTTAAAGAATAGGTTTGAGGAAAGTCTTCATCAGACAACAGGACAATAACCTGTGCTGGATCAGACTGACCTAATGATTACAACTTCTGCAGGGGTATTTAAAGGAATGAAGTTACGCACACTCATTGACACACAGTATTGATGGAAGACAGATGTATCCTCAGAAGTAGGCAGGACAGTTTGATTGGCACAAGGGGGAATGTCAAAACCTGACCCCTGTGCCTCAAGCAGTATGAGTGGAGACCACATGTGTTCATCAGATAACCACCAGGTCATTGACTCAGGAACTTAAGGAGGAGGTCAGCAATCTTTGTTTTTCTTAACAGACAAAGGCCCATACAATTCCTACCAGCCAAGCCGCAAAGTTATTTAGTGACATCTATTTCCTCCCCAGGACCTTTCTTGAGGTCAATAGGTCAATAGACATGTGTCCCCTATCATAAGACTTAATTCCAGAGAAACAGAAGGTTCATCCTAAACATTCTTTCCTCTGTGCCTTTTGGCCTAAACAACATCTATAAGACTTACATGTTAATAAACTTCTTGAGTGATCATAAAATTCCATAACAATCTGCCCTTTTTAACATTATAAACCCTTAATCATGTTAAACAATTTAAGTGTGTCAACTCTAAATTTTAAGAGTGTCAACACTAAATTTGAGTTCACTCAAGCTTACTAATTACTCATAACCAATCAGGAATATATGGATCCACCACTGTCATATGTCTGGAACTGTAACCTGTTAAGAAAAATACTTTTACCAAACATAATACACAATCAATTGAAATAATCCAATGTCAGTACAGTACTTAGCAACATTCAACAGTGTCATTTTCATATTCTGGATTCCTAGTCCTCCATCTAGTGTGTGAGGAACTAATCATTAAGAAAACATCAGTAAATATGTTGGCACTCTTTGATCATCAGAAATGAAGATTTCAATCATGGTGTGAGTGTATAAATGTTCCTTTTTCATCTTCTCAGCTCTGGTAGGCTCCTTCAACGTCTTTAATGAGTGTGGCCAAACAGTGGCCATTCTTTAATAGTCCAGAGATGCAATATGTGTGTGTTCAATGTTCTTGTTTTTCCTTTGTACAACTCAAACCGACGTTCAAGATAATTTCTGAAATCTGCAACACGTTCACCTTTTTCTCTTTACAGTCCATAACTTCCTTGAAAAGTGTACAATAACATTCACACAATTTAGTAATTGCCTTCATTGTGGTCTGGATGACACCTTTTTCCTTGGTTCTGGTTTGACCTTTTCTGTGGTCTGTACCTAAAGTCATTCAGTTAGCTTCTGATATATGTGTGTGTGTGTGTGCGTGGGGGTAGGGCTCAGATGCTCTGCTCCAGTTGTTCATGGTCCAACCTGTTGATTTTTAATGCGACACAACCTGCAAACAGTTATTGCATTCCATGTGTCAGTTACCATCTCTTACAATAGAATGACATTGTGTTTACTGCTCAGATTTAATTTTGCTAGGCCAAATACATTTGTAATAGCTATTCTCCTCAACCATTCAAATGTTTAGACATTCTATCAAATTAAACACTTCAATTGCCTGAAATCCAAATTTAACAAATGCTATATTCTTGAATATGTTTATTACGTCACTTCCCCTCTTGTTTTCTCCTTCAGTTCATCAACAATGGAGAAAACAACCAACTGTCATAGACAAACTTGTTAAATTTATCTAAGATAAAACACATGACTAAAATATGGTTTACGACCAGCCATCTGTTAGCTCTGGGCTGAGCCACCTCACAATCGCACACTAAACCAGCCCCCCCTTCTAAATAAACAACTTGGGTGTGCCCCCTCTTTTGACCCAGAGAAGCACCCCAGGGAGGGTCAAAGAAAAGTTCATAAAGATAACACCCCTCATTTAGCAGAAACCATCTCTTGACAGGCAGACAAAGAGTTACAGTTAACTTTCTGCCCTTTTAACAATCAAGAACTCAGAATGTCTTAAACATGTTACTCAAAATAGCCAAAAGCCAATAATAAAAATAAAAGGGTGTATCAGAAATACACTTAACCCACATGGTCATTCATTATATCATCATGCCAACATTTATAGGAACAAATCCAAATGTCCTTCAGTTAACTTCACAAAACGAATAACCATAGCATATAACTAGAACATAATCTCCCTATAACCTAGAATGTAGTCCTCCTACAAAACAAACAAAATGGAACATATAGTGTTCCAGGTAAAAACATGCAGAGTTCTAATCGGAAATACTCTTAATTATGTCATTAGCGCAAATGTTACATAAGGCCTAAAACAAACAATAATATAAAATAGGAATTCCTCGTGCACAGGAAAACCTGAAAATAAATGTGTCGACAAAACTTTGGCCTGGGACCCCTGTCCCAACTTCATGAAGCTTTACCCCAGATCATGCATGAATCACACCTAGGTCATTTTAATATGATATTTGCGTACGCGTACGAACGACCCTGGACAGCGAAAAATAAGACCTCTCACTAACAATGAGCTGATTTCTACTGAGAATTTACCCTGACAGTAGCTATATATGCAGTCCCCTAGTTGTAACCGGTAAACTAGGGACAATGAGATATCAACCATCATGGGTCCAGTCACGCTCCACGAGCTGCACGGACCTGACAAACCCCGTTTATCAGGCGATACGCAATGTACGCTACACTACACTAAACACCTAACTTTAAGCGTAAGCATAGTGCCAAGACACCGGTACTCCTCCCCAGTGGAACGAAAATCTCACACAACCATACATCTGCATAGCAACTCAACACTCAGAATAAACAAGTCTTCACTAAACATCCGAACAAAATTACTTTTTACTGTAAATACTGACATGATTAACTAATTACAGGAATCACAATGGTTTGATCTCACCGGGTTGATGTTTTCCTGCCCGTCCCCTCTGACCGTCAGTACCCCTGTCTGTGCCAGCCATGGGTCCTGTGACGCTCCATTTGGTCGTCTGCTGTTGTGCCATCACCATCTCCCATACTGTCTCTGTTCCCATGGTAATAGTCTCTAGTGTCCGGCACAGTGCAGTCACGAGCCCAGTGTCCAAATGCACCACAGTTGAAACAGCTATCAGAGTTGGGACTTTGGCTGGAGTTATTATCACCCTGGTGTCTGTAGGTATCACCCTGGTGTCTGTAGTTATCACCCTGGTGTCTGTAGGTATCACCCTGGTGTCTGTAGGTATCACCCTGGTGTCTGTATTGTCCTCTCCTGCTAGCTCTCCGTCTCCCTCCAGAATAGCCTCTGCTGTAGAAGTCCAGTTGGGCCATCTGAATTTGCGTTTCACGCTCCCGTCTTTCTTCGGTCTGTTTGTACAGCTGGTCCTCGTAGACTCTTTCAGCGTGCTTAAAATACGGCCAGACGGTTTCCATGCGACCCTCATCCAGGTCTACACAGTGGTTTTGAATGTGCTTCCTAATGTCTGGTAGAAGGCCTGCAACTAACCTCATTTTACACTGTTGCTCCCAGGCCGACTCTTCATCACCGTCCGGTCTCTTTCCCATTCCGCTGTGTAATTCAAAAGCTTTTTCGAGTCTATTCCTGTAGTCTGAAACTTTCTCGCCCAGTGTCTGTTTACAATCAGCGATCTTTTCCCAGTTCATTCGCTTAGGAAAAGCAGCGATAAGTCCAGTGCTCAGCTGTTCCACAGCACTCCGGTAGTTAGAGTGCGCATCCCAATTGAACATAATGTTTCTCTCGCTAGGCCAGTTTCTTTTCACTCTCCCCCATTTTAGTTGCAAGGCCTTCATCAAAATCGTTTCAATCTCCACAGAGGTCGGTCTATATTGATTCACGATCTGTAGAAACACACGGACAAATTCCTCTCCACCTTCTGTTTCTGGGTCAGGTAGTGTAGAAGCCACGTCTCTCAGGTCGGCGGGTGACCACGGTCTGTAGACTAGTATAGTCGCTGGGTTATCCGTGTCTCCTCCACCAGCTGGGTTGGCTACCTCCACCATAGGGAATTGCCCGGCATCAATGCTGTGTTGTTCTCTGGGACAGGCCGCAGTGGTACTCTGGGTTCTCTCAGCGGCGGGTGAAACTCTGTCGAGGCCGAATACGGATGGGTAGGGTCCTCCTCCGCGAATGTTTTCCATCAGGTCCGATGCTGTTGGCATAGTTGGTACCGCTGGGGCTGTTGTGGTAACGCCGCGATAGGATGGGGGTCGGTCAGCAGGAGGACAGGCAGCATCAACCTGGTTGGGACAAGCTAGAACACACCGATTAACAAGCCCCGTGCTACACCGCTTAGCCCGTATATCAGTCTGCTCTCTCCACTTATTATATGCCTTCCAATCTACTTTCTGCCGATTACCCCGTGAAACCTTAATTTTACCCTGTTCAAAATCCTCCAACTTGTCTTTCAACAGCAGTATCTGTCTCTGACTAAAACTGCCATCAGCAGGAAATCCCAATAACTCCCACAGGTCTAATTGTTCGCATGTCCAGTCTCCGTATTTGTCTGTCATTATTTTAGCCGGTCCAACAACGTAACGTTCAGTATCCACCGAAGGTTTACCAATACACATGTAATTACCCATGTTGTTATCGATATTTAAGACGCAAATCTAATTTTAGCATATAATGAAGTGTCCTATATGTGTTAATGAACTCGTCAGTTCTTTTAAGTGAGATATCTTGAATAACCGAGCCGTCTCACCGCACCCAGATAACCTATATTGAACAGCATTTTATTCCTACAGTACACAGGTATTAACACTTCATACAGGTAAATATTGCTCCAGTCTGGCGCTCTCCACTCACCCATTTGTTGAGGAGGATTGGAGCTGCAGAAATTAATAATTCCTGACGTGCACGTTTTACCAGACCAAAATCAACAAATACCCGATTAGAAGTACTGTTTTCCATTTTTAAGCCAAGTTTAAAATCTTACAATAACCTTACGAATTAAGTCAAAATTAACGAGCCTATTTTGTTAATTTATCAAAACCGTTGTCAAACTGTCGTCCAACATTGTCCCAATTCAGCATTTTTAGGTCCTTGAGTTTCAAAATTCTGTATAGAATCACATATCTCCAAAGACAGTCCTGGCCTGTTATTTTTTCAAAAAAAATTAAAAATTATATCGCTCTTTAGGATATGTAGCCTGTTTTGGAAAAAATACGGATTACTTTGTTAAGAATCTCGGACGATGCCCCCAAATGTCGTGGAAATTTTAGACTTCAATAGCTGAATTCGAACTTAAAGTAAGACGCACGAGAGTATGTTACAGTTTGACACTTTTAACAGGTTTAATTGCAAGTAAGAAACCATTTCTCAAATACAGGTATAAGCTTTTGCATTGATCAGATCAATCCCTATGGCAAACTTAAAGAATAGGTTTGAGGAAAGTCTTCATCAGACAACAGGACAATAACCTGTGCTGGATCAGACTGACCTAATGATTACAACTTCTGCAGGGGTATTTAAAGGAATGAAGTTACGCACACTCATTGACACACAGTATTGATGGAAGACAGATGTATCCTCAGAAGTAGGCAGGACAGTTTGATTGGCACAAGGGGGAATGTCAAAACCTGACCCCTGTGCCTCAAGCAGTATGAGTGGAGACCACATGTGTTCATCAGATAACCACCAGGTCATTGACTCAGGAACTTAAGGAGGAGGTCAGCAATCTTTGTTTTTCTTAACAGACAAAGGCCCATACAATTCCTACCAGCCAAGCCAAGCCGCAAAGTTATTTAGTGACATCTATTTCCTCCCCAGGACCTTTCTTGAGGTCAATAGGTCAATAGACATGTGTCCCCTATCATAAGACTTAATTCCAGAGAAACAGAAGGTTCATCCTAAACATTCTTTCCTCTGTGCCTTTTGGCCTAAACAACATCTATAAGACTTACATGTTAATAAACTTCTTGAGTGATCATAAAATTCCATAACATGGGTACCGACCATATTATGTTATTATGCTAAACATCCATATTAATAGTGTTGAGTACCGACCAAATTATGTTATTATGCTAAACATCCATATTAATAGTGTTGGGTACCGACCAAATTATGTTATTATGCTAAATATCCATATTAATAGTGTTGGGTACCGACCATATTATGTTATTATGCTAAACATCCATATTAATAGTGTTGGGTAGCGACCAAATTATGTTATTATGCTAAACATCCATATTAATAGTGTTGGGTACCGACCAAATTATGTTATTATGCTAAACATCCATATTAATAGTGTTGGGTAGCGACCAAATTATGTTATTATGCTAAACATCCATATTGATAGTGTTGGGTAGCGACCAAATTATGTTATTATGCTAAACATCCACATTATTAGTGTTGGGTAGCGACCAAATTATGTTATTATGCTAAACATCCATATTAA
>CM055747.1:10781551-10823935 GCA_029465975.1 Dallia pectoralis | reverse complement strand
AATGCCTAGATAGTGAACTTATTCATGAAATGCACAGTCTCACACATAACAGCTTGCAGCCAATACACATTCAAGACTCTAACCGGTTTATAACTCTGCTATTGGTCCTTTCTGACAACAGTGCCCAGGCCACGAGTCCATTTTGCTGCCCGGCCAAGATGGCCCCTCTGCATATGAGACCTCAGCAGCACAGGCCGTGCCCTCAACAGTCAGGGCCGCCTCCGCATGGGATATGGTACGCCCCTGACTCCTCCCACCCATGTCCCGTTCGAGGAACAGGACATTAAAAAGGGCAAAACCAGCCTGAGGAAGAGGTGAGGATACAAGACAAATTGGGATTAACACATAGAAGACATTCTGATAGAAAAACATGTATCACCTAAAAAATTGTAAAAAAAAATAAACATTCTAAGTTGTGGAACATGAGGAAAGATTATATTTGTGCAGTTTTCCCCGGGGTTTAATCTAGGTATGCCGCCACTATACACATAACCAGCAAGATCACACAAGGTGATCTGGTAAATATGAATGATCACTACCAGTGCTCCCATATAACTGCTCTCTTCTATTTTTCTCTGACAGATTTCTTTCTTGGCTGCTGCCGAAACGCTGCGTGAGGAACTAATGAACATCGGCAACTCATGCACACACACACCACAATTGGACTATTAAGATTTTTTAAATCACCCAGCACAGCCAGAAGAGGACCCCCTTAGTGCCTGGTTCCTCTCTAGGTTTCTTCCTAAATTTGACCTTCAGGGAGTTTTTCCTAGCCGCCGTGTATCAACTTGTTGAACTTGTTTTTCATGTTCAACTTGTCGATGGGTGCTCTGTCGGATTCAGGCTGGATGATTGTATGAATCAAATTTGATTTATTGATTGACATACAACATCCCAATTTATACACACACTATTATCCTTGGTTCTATAAATAAAACTTCGCACAGCGCAAAGAGAACCAATAAGTTGGTAAACATGTGAAACGATATAACTGGTATTAAATGTTAAGATTTTCAAAATTGTACAAAATCTCAAAAAACACTTCAGCTGAATCATGTTTTAGAAGTTAAGATAAAACTTTCTCGTTCAGTTTTAGTGGTACGTAACATTCATTGGTTCAGTCATCAATAAGGTGGGGTACCGACCGAATTACGTCAGTACTACCAAGTACCAATGGGTGCCAAATGGCAGTACCTGAGCGCACATGTGGGTGAAAGAGTAAAGCCAGTAAAGAGAGCCAGATTACCTGACCCCTGCAGCTTGTTCAATGATTAACACCAACAGAGTCAGGGCAATAACGTATAGAAGCTATCTGGGAAGTGTTATTTGAGCCAATATCCAAATTAAAATGTGTACAGGCCCACATGACACCACTGCAAGGCACTACCACTACGGCTCCCTTGACAGGCTCTTTAGCACCACCACTAATTTGGGGTGGACGTTGGGCGGCCTGCTGCGAGGAGTGCAGGGCACGATGAACTGTCAAGGACTAGGCCCGGGAGGCAGCGAAAGGCTGTTATTTTTTATGATTATGTACAGCTTCTCAAATGTACGCAGAGACACACACATACACACACACACACGCAGAGACACACACACAAAGACAAAACTTACAAGGGACTGTCGTTCCCAAGCACTGAGGGTTGATGACAGTAAGTCGGTTCTTCAGGCTATGCCGGCCCACTCCCTGAGCACCAATCAGAACCAGCGTCTTCCTCTGGAAGAGAGGCATCTTGGCCATCTCCTCGTAGATGTGACGCTCGTAGCGGTCGAACTCTGTCAACAACATACACGACAACAGACACACTACCACCATCAGCTTAGCTTGCCCAATAATAATGCTAGCACTTAACTCATTGGTTTTTATTGACATTAGTGGTATAGTATTTTGGTTTCAAACTGCCCAAAATGTAGTGAAACCACGCCCTGGACCTGAAACAAGTAATTCAACCTAGAAAACACACATTTTAGTGGAAAGGCAGTTCTGTGAAGAGAAGTGGGCACTGGTAGAGCCTAGTCAGTCTTGCGGAACGATGCACTTAAAAATTGTTTGTTGCTGTTGTTGTATTCTGGTTATAGATGCATAATCAAATCAAACGTATTTTATAAAGCCCATATTACAACGACAAAGTGCTTTTACAATCACCAAGCCATGCTTAATAAACGTAACAACCTTAAAGTGATGTTTGACTCAATCAGCTGATATGGACTTGAGAATCAAGTGGTTGGCCAAATTAAAACACTCCCTGGGGAAACTTTACATTTAAGTAGCAAGCTAGCTGACTAGAAGTACAAAACTAACCACAGAAGCGTTTCAAGTGGCACTGCTCTAGGACAACTGCACAATAAGTAGTTGTTCTCTCTGTTTATTATACCACAACCAGGATGTCCAACCCATACATAGAATAACATAGAAGGCCAAGGTAGCTGTTATCTAGTTAGCTCCCAAGACGCATTACATTCTGTAAGAAACCCTGTCTTTCCACAGCAGTACAGATGTAAATGTAACAACAATGTGCACTGTGTGATTTCACATTTTAGTTATACAGCAAAAGGCTTTACCCAGAGTGAGTATGTAAACATTCATATTGTTCTGTGTTGGCCCCATAACTACAGATATGGTCATTTAGCGACACCTGGTGTGTTGGAGGTGCCATGGTTTCCCAGATCTGGTGTGACGTAACGTTTAATGTGTCAGACATTATTAGTGTTGGGTACCGACCATATTATGTTATTATGCTAAACATCCACATTAATAGTGTTGGGTACCGACCATATGTTATTATGCTAAACATCCATATTAATAGTGTTGGGTGTCGTGGAAATTTTAGACTTCAATAGCTGAATTCGAACTTAAAGTAAGACGCACGAGAGTATGTTACAGTTTGACACTTTTAACAGGTTTAATTGCAAGTAAGAAACCATTTCTCAAATACAGGTATAAGCTTTTGCATTGATCAGATCAATCCCTATGGCAAACTTAAAGAATAGGTTTGAGGAAAGTCTTCATCAGACAACAGGACAATAACCTGTGCTGGATCAGACTGACCTAATGATTACAACTTCTGCAGGGGTATTTAAAGGAATGAAGTTACGCACACTCATTGACACACAGTATTGATGGAAGACAGATGTATCCTCAGAAGTAGGCAGGACAGTTTGATTGGCACAAGGGGGAATGTCAAAACCTGACCCCTGTGCCTCAAGCAGTATGAGTGGAGACCACATGTGTTCATCAGATAACCACCAGGTCATTGACTCAGGAACTTAAGGAGGAGGTCAGCAATCTTTGTTTTCTTAACAGACAAAGGCCCATACAATTCCTACCAGCCAAGCCGCAAAGTTATTTAGTGACATCTATTTCCTCCCCAGGACCTTTCTTGAGGTCAATAGGTCAATAGACATGTGTCCCCTATCATAAGACTTAATTCCAGAGAAACAGAAGGTTCATCCTAAACATTCTTTCCTCTGTGCCTTTTGGCCTAAACAACATCTATAAGACTTACATGTTAATAAACTTCTTGAGTGATCATAAAATTCCATAACAATCTGCCCTTTTTAACATTATAAACCCTTAATCATGTTAAACAATTTAAGTGTGTCAACTCTAAATTTTAAGAGTGTCAACACTAAATTTGAGTTCACTCAAGCTTACTAATTACTCATAACCAATCAGGAATATATGGATCCACCACTGTCATATGTCTGGAACTGTAACCTGTTAAGAAAAATACTTTTACCAAACATAATACACAATCAATTGAAATAATCCAATGTCAGTACAGTACTTAGCAACATTCAACAGTGTCATTTTCATATTCTGGATTCCTAGTCCTCCATCTAGTGTGTGAGGAACTAATCATTAAGAAAACATCAGTAAATATGTTGGCACTCTTTGATCATCAGAAATGAAGATTTCAATCATGGTGTGAGTGTATAAATGTTCCTTTTTCATCTTCTCAGCTCTGGTAGGCTCCTTCAACGTCTTTAATGAGTGTGGCCAAACAGTGGCCATTCTTTAATAGTCCAGAGATGCAATATGTGTGTGTTCAATGTTCTTGTTTTTCCTTTGTACAACTCAAACCGACGTTCAAGATAATTTCTGAAATCTGCAACACGTTCACCTTTTTCTCTTTACAGTCCATAACTTCCTTGAAAAGTGTACAATAACATTCACACAATTTAGTAATTGCCTTCATTGTGGTCTGGATGACACCTTTTTCCTTGGTTCTGGTTTGACCTTTTCTGTGGTCTGTACCTAAAGTCATTCAGTTAGCTTCTGATATATGTGTGTGTGTGTGTGCGTGGGGGTAGGGCTCAGATGCTCTGCTCCAGTTGTTCATGGTCCAACCTGTTGATTTTTAATGCGACACAACCTGCAAACAGTTATTGCATTCCATGTGTCAGTTACCATCTCTTACAATAGAATGACATTGTGTTTACTGCTCAGATTTAATTTTGCTAGGCCAAATACATTTGTAATAGCTATTCTCCTCAACCATTCAAATGTTTAGACATTCTATCAAATTAAACACTTCAATTGCCTGAAATCCAAATTTAACAAATGCTATATTCTTGAATATGTTTATTACGTCACTTCCCCTCTTGTTTTCTCCTTCAGTTCATCAACAATGGAGAAAACAACCAACTGTCATAGACAAACTTGTTAAATTTATCTAAGATAAAACACATGACTAAAATATGGTTTACGACCAGCCATCTGTTAGCTCTGGGCTGAGCCACCTCACAATCGCACACTAAACCAGCCCCCCCTTCTAAATAAACAACTTGGGTGTGCCCCCTCTTTTGACCCAGAGAAGCACCCCAGGGAGGGTCAAAGAAAAGTTCATAAAGATAACACCCCTCATTTAGCAGAAACCATCTCTTGACAGGCAGACAAAGAGTTACAGTTAACTTTCTGCCCTTTTAACAATCAAGAACTCAGAATGTCTTAAACATGTTACTCAAAATAGCCAAAAGCCAATAATAAAAATAAAAGGGTGTATCAGAAATACACTTAACCCACATGGTCATTCATTATATCATCATGCCAACATTTATAGGAACAAATCCAAATGTCCTTCAGTTAACTTCACAAAACGAATAACCATAGCATATAACTAGAACATAATCTCCCTATAACCTAGAATGTAGTCCTCCTACAAAACAAACAAAATGGAACATATAGTGTTCCAGGTAAAAACATGCAGAGTTCTAATCGGAAATACTCTTAATTATGTCATTAGCGCAAATGTTACATAAGGCCTAAAACAAACAATAATATAAAATAGGAATTCCTCGTGCACAGGAAAACCTGAAAATAAATGTGTCGACAAAACTTTGGCCTGGGACCCCTGTCCCAACTTCATGAAGCTTTACCCCAGATCATGCATGAATCACACCTAGGTCATTTTAATATGATATTTGCGTACGCGTACGAACGACCCTGGACAGCGAAAAATAAGACCTCTCACTAACAATGAGCTGATTTCTACTGAGAATTTACCCTGACAGTAGCTATATATGCAGTCCCCTAGTTGTAACCGGTAAACTAGGGACAATGAGATATCAACCATCATGGGTCCAGTCACGCTCCACGAGCTGCACGGACCTGACAAACCCCGTTTATCAGGCGATACGCAATGTACGCTACACTACACTAAACACCTAACTTTAAGCGTAAGCATAGTGCCAAGACACCGGTACTCCTCCCCAGTGGAACGAAAATCTCACACAACCATACATCTGCATAGCAACTCAACACTCAGAATAAACAAGTCTTCACTAAACATCCGAACAAAATTACTTTTTACTGTAAATACTGACATGATTAACTAATTACAGGAATCACAATGGTTTGATCTCACCGGGTTGATGTTTTCCTGCCCGTCCCCTCTGACCGTCAGTACCCCTGTCTGTGCCAGCCATGGGTCCTGTGACGCTCCATTTGGTCGTCTGCTGTTGTGCCATCACCATCTCCCATACTGTCTCTGTTCCCATGGTAATAGTCTCTAGTGTCCGGCACAGTGCAGTCACGAGCCCAGTGTCCAAATGCACCACAGTTGAAACAGCTATCAGAGTTGGGACTTTGGCTGGAGTTATTATCACCCTGGTGTCTGTAGGTATCACCCTGGTGTCTGTAGTTATCACCCTGGTGTCTGTAGGTATCACCCTGGTGTCTGTAGGTATCACCCTGGTGTCTGTATTGTCCTCTCCTGCTAGCTCTCCGTCTCCCTCCAGAATAGCCTCTGCTGTAGAAGTCCAGTTGGGCCATCTGAATTTGCGTTTCACGCTCCCGTCTTTCTTCGGTCTGTTTGTACAGCTGGTCCTCGTAGACTCTTTCAGCGTGCTTAAAATACGGCCAGACGGTTTCCATGCGACCCTCATCCAGGTCTACACAGTGGTTTTGAATGTGCTTCCTAATGTCTGGTAGAAGGCCTGCAACTAACCTCATTTTACACTGTTGCTCCCAGGCCGACTCTTCATCACCGTCCGGTCTCTTTCCCATTCCGCTGTGTAATTCAAAAGCTTTTTCGAGTCTATTCCTGTAGTCTGAAACTTTCTCGCCCAGTGTCTGTTTACAATCAGCGATCTTTTCCCAGTTCATTCGCTTAGGAAAAGCAGCGATAAGTCCAGTGCTCAGCTGTTCCACAGCACTCCGGTAGTTAGAGTGCGCATCCCAATTGAACATAATGTTTCTCTCGCTAGGCCAGTTTCTTTTCACTCTCCCCCATTTTAGTTGCAAGGCCTTCATCAAAATCGTTTCAATCTCCACAGAGGTCGGTCTATATTGATTCACGATCTGTAGAAACACACGGACAAATTCCTCTCCACCTTCTGTTTCTGGGTCAGGTAGTGTAGAAGCCACGTCTCTCAGGTCGGCGGGTGACCACGGTCTGTAGACTAGTATAGTCGCTGGGTTATCCGTGTCTCCTCCACCAGCTGGGTTGGCTACCTCCACCATAGGGAATTGCCCGGCATCAATGCTGTGTTGTTCTCTGGGACAGGCCGCAGTGGTACTCTGGGTTCTCTCAGCGGCGGGTGAAACTCTGTCGAGGCCGAATACGGATGGGTAGGGTCCTCCTCCGCGAATGTTTTCCATCAGGTCCGATGCTGTTGGCATAGTTGGTACCGCTGGGGCTGTTGTGGTAACGCCGCGATAGGATGGGGGTCGGTCAGCAGGAGGACAGGCAGCATCAACCTGGTTGGGACAAGCTAGAACACACCGATTAACAAGCCCCGTGCTACACCGCTTAGCCCGTATATCAGTCTGCTCTCTCCACTTATTATATGCCTTCCAATCTACTTTCTGCCGATTACCCCGTGAAACCTTAATTTTACCCTGTTCAAAATCCTCCAACTTGTCTTTCAACAGCAGTATCTGTCTCTGACTAAAACTGCCATCAGCAGGAAATCCCAATAACTCCCACAGGTCTAATTGTTCGCATGTCCAGTCTCCGTATTTGTCTGTCATTATTTTAGCCGGTCCAACAACGTAACGTTCAGTATCCACCGAAGGTTTACCAATACACATGTAATTACCCATGTTGTTATCGATATTTAAGACGCAAATCTAATTTTAGCATATAATGAAGTGTCCTATATGTGTTAATGAACTCGTCAGTTCTTTTAAGTGAGATATCTTGAATAACCGAGCCGTCTCACCGCACCCAGATAACCTATATTGAACAGCATTTTATTCCTACAGTACACAGGTATTAACACTTCATACAGGTAAATATTGCTCCAGTCTGGCGCTCTCCACTCACCCATTTGTTGAGGAGGATTGGAGCTGCAGAAATTAATAATTCCTGACGTGCACGTTTTACCAGACCAAAATCAACAAATACCCGATTAGAAGTACTGTTTTCCATTTTTAAGCCAAGTTTAAAATCTTACAATAACCTTACGAATTAAGTCAAAATTAACGAGCCTATTTTGTTAATTTATCAAAACCGTTGTCAAACTGTCGTCCAACATTGTCCCAATTCAGCATTTTTAGGTCCTTGAGTTTCAAAATTCTGTATAGAATCACATATCTCCAAAGACAGTCCTGGCCTGTTATTTTTTCAAAAAAAATTAAAAATGATATCGCTCTTTAGGATATGTAGCCTGTTTTGGAAAAAATACGGATTACTTTGTTAAGAATCTCGGACGATGCCCCCAAATGTCGTGGAAATTTTAGACTTCAATAGCTGAATTCGAACTTAAAGTAAGACGCACGAGTATGTTACAGTTTGACACTTTTAACAGGTTTAATTGCAAGTAAGAAACCATTTCTCAAATACAGGTATAAGCTTTTGCATTGATCAGATCAATCCCTATGGCAAACTTAAAGAATAGGTTTGAGGAAAGTCTTCATCAGACAACAGGACAATAACCTGTGCTGGATCAGACTGACCTAATGATTACAACTTCTGCAGGGGTATTTAAAGGAATGAAGTTACGCACACTCATTGACACACAGTATTGATGGAAGACAGATGTATCCTCAGAAGTAGGCAGGACAGTTTGATTGGCACAAGGGGGAATGTCAAAACCTGACCCCTGTGCCTCAAGCAGTATGAGTGGAGACCACATGTGTTCATCAGATAACCACCAGGTCATTGACTCAGGAACTTAAGGAGGAGGTCAGCAATCTTTGTTTTTCTTAACAGACAAAGGCCCATACAATTCCTACCAGCCAAGCCAAGCCGCAAAGTTATTTAGTGACATCTATTTCCTCCCCAGGACCTTTCTTGAGGTCAATAGGTCAATAGACATGTGTCCCCTATCATAAGACTTAATTCCAGAGAAACAGAAGGTTCATCCTAAACATTCTTTCCTCTGTGCCTTTTGGCCTAAACAACATCTATAAGACTTACATGTTAATAAACTTCTTGAGTGATCATAAAATTCCATAACATGGGTACCGACCATATTATGTTATTATGCTAAACATCCATATTAATAGTGTTGAGTACCGACCAAATTATGTTATTATGCTAAACATCCATATTAATAGTGTTGGGTACCGACCAAATTATGTTATTATGCTAAATATCCATATTAATAGTGTTGGGTACCGACCATATTATGTTATTATGCTAAACATCCATATTAATAGTGTTGGGTAGCGACCAAATTATGTTATTATGCTAAACATCCATATTAATAGTGTTGGGTACCGACCAAATTATGTTATTATGCTAAACATCCATATTAATAGTGTTGGGTAGCGACCAAATTATGTTATTATGCTAAACATCCATATTGATAGTGTTGGGTAGCGACCAAATTATGTTATTATGCTAAACATCCACATTATTAGTGTTGGGTAGCGACCAAATTATGTTATTATGCTAAACATCCATATTAATAGTGTTGGGTAGCGACCAAATTATGTTATTATGCTAAACATCCATATTAGTGTTGGGTAGCGACCAAATTATGTTATTATGCTAAACATCCACATTATTAGTGTTGGGTACCGACCAAATTATGTTATTATGCTAAACATCCACATTATTAGTGTTTTATAGGGACCAACTTATGTTATTATGCTAAACATCCATATTATTAGTGTTGGGTACCGACCAAATTATGTTATTATGCTAAACATCCACATTAATAGTGTTGGGTACCGACCAAATTATGTTATTATGCTAAACATCCACATTATTAGTGTTGGGTACCGACCAAATTATGTTATTATGCTAAACATCCATATTATTAGTGTTGGGTACCGACCAAATTATGTTATTATGCTAAACATCCATATTATTAGTGTTGGGTACCGACCAAATTATGTTATTATGCTAAACATCCATATTAATAGTGTTGGGTACCGATCAAATTATGTTATTATGCTAAACATCCACATTAATAGTGTTGGGTACCGACCAAATTATGTTATTATGCTAAACATCCACATTAATAGTGTTGGGTACCGACCATATTATGTTATTATGCTAAACATCCACATTAATAGTGTTGGGTACCGACCAAATTATGTTATTATGCTAAACATCCACATTAATAGTGTTGGGTACCGACCAAATTATGTTATTATGCTAAACATCCACATTAATAGTGTTGGGTAGCGACCAAATTATGTTATTATGCTAAACATCCACATTAATAGTGTTGGGTAGCGACCAAATTATGTTATTATGCTAAACATCCACATTATTAGTGTTTTATAGGGACCAACTTATGTTATTATGCTAAACATCCATATTATTAGTGTTGGGTACCGACCAAATTATGTTATTATGCTAAACATCCACATTAATAGTGTTGGGTACCGACCAAATTATGTTATTATGCTAAACATCCACATTATTAGTGTTGGGTACCGACCAAATTATGTTATTATGCTAAACATCCATATTATTAGTGTTGGGTACCGACCAAATTATGTTATTATGCTAAACATCCATATTATTAGTGTTGGGTACCGACCAAATTATGTTATTATGCTAAACATCCATATTAATAGTGTTGGGTACCGACCAAATTATGTTATTATGCTAAACATCCACATTAATAGTGTTGGGTACCGACCAAATTATGTTATTATGCTAAACATCCACATTAATAGTGTTGGGTACCGACCATATTATGTTATTATGTCATGGTTCCCTCCCTCTGTCCCTCTCTATGCGGGAGTTGGCACTCCCCCGACCAGCAGAGAGAGGGAGTAATCACAGACATTCTAGACACCTGAGTTTTTCCCACACCTGGGTTCAGGTTTTCATTAGTGTCCCTATTTAGTTCTGTGCTTATCAGTTGTTTAGTGTCGGGACATTAATTCAAGGTATGTGGTGTTTAGGATTTTAGTTGTGCTGTTATGATTTAATGCAGGAGTGTTTGCATGTTGTTTAGACCAAGTTAGAGTTGGTAATGTGAACATTCAGTTTTGTTGTTGATGGGTTGGGTTTTATGTATACCGGGTTATTTGCACGTTCTGGTTTATGTTCCTTGTGTATGAGTTTCCTCTGTCTGATTTTGTGTTTTGTTAATTCAAGTTCCCAGTTCTTGTGCCTGTCTTGCCTGTCCTGGATGAATAAAACCCATTGTAAAAAACAAGTTCTCTGCGCTTGTGTCCTCTGTCGGCTTGAGAGCCGAACCCTGACATATTATGCTAAACATCCACATTAATAGTGTTGGGTACCGACCAAATTATGTTATTATGCTAAACATCCACATTAATAGTGTTGGGTACCGACCAAATTATGTTATTATGCTAAACATCCACATTAATAGTGTTGGGTAGCGACCAAATTATGTTATTATGCTAAACATCCACATTAATAGTGTTGGGTAGCGACCAAATTATGTTATTATGCTAAACATCCACATTATTAGTGTTGGGTACCGACCAAATTATGTTATTATGCTAAACATCCACATTATTAGTGTTTTATAGGGACCAAATTATGTTATTATGCTAAACATCCATATTATTAGTGTTGGGTACCGACCAAATTATGTTATTATGCTAAACATCCATATTATTAGTGTTGGGTACCGACCAAATTATGTTATTATGCTAAACATCCACATTATTAGTGTTTTCTAGCGACCAAATTATGTTATTATGCTAAACATCCACATTAATAGTGTTGGGTACCGACCAAATTATGTTATTATGCTAAACATCCACATTAATAGTGTTGGGTACCGACCATATTATGTTATTATGCTAAACATCCACATTAATAGTGTTGGGTACCGACCAAATTATGTTATTATGCTAAACATCCATATTAATAGTGTTGGGTACCGACCAAATTATGTTATTATGCTAAACATCCACATTAATAGTGTTGGGTAGCAACCAAATTATGTTATTATGCTAAACATCCACATTAATAGTGTTGGGTAGCGACCAAATTATGTTATTATGCTAAACATCCACATTAATAGTGTTGGGTAGCGACCAAATTATGTTATTATGCTAAACATCCACATTAATAGTGTTGGGTACCGACCAAATTATGTTATTATGCTAAACATCAACATTAATAGTGTTGGGTACCGACCAAATTATGTTATTATGCTAAACATCCACATTAATAGTGTTGGGTAGCGACCAAATTATGTTATTATGCTAAACATCCATATTAATAGTGTTGGGTAGCGACCAAATTATGTTATGCTAAACATCCACATTATTAGTGTTGGGTAGCGACCAAATTATGTTATTATGCTAAACATCCACATTAATAGTGTTGGGTAGCCAAATTATGTTATTATGCTAAACATCCAATTATGTTATTATGCTAAACATCCACATTAATAGTGTTGGGTAGCGACCAAATTATGTTATTATGCTAAACATCCCTCTTCCGCATAATGGCACCAAAACAGGTCGTCTTTTTTGCTACTGCAATAGGTAGTAAACATCAGGTCGTTAATGGTATCAATTAAAACGCTATTTTGGACTATTCGTTGTATAGCGTTTGATGACATGGAAATCTGAATAAAATTATGCCCAACATAAAAAAACTGAAAATATTACATTTGACAGATGTGAAGTAAACCGCCCTGATTCTTATGTGTAGCATTTTTTCAGAATGAAACAGAAGCAGGATCATTGTTTGGAAAGTCACGTGTATTTCTGAAAAACGGAAACTATCAAACTCTCTAAAAAGTTCTCTCCCAAATGCATAAGCTACCTTTTATCTTCATAGTGTGTGTAATAGGTTTAGAGGCCCCATTGATTTGCTGCTAGTTTGGATTTTACTTGTGACTCTGGACTAAATGAAGTCAGCCCACAAATGACACTGACTTTTGACCAATGACAGCCGGTATTTACATTGGGGTGCTACACTGCTACTGTGCAAAAGATGGGACTTGAGTGACAGGTGTCTGACACGCCCCCTTGATTTGCTGCTAGTCGGGGCTACATTCATTCAGAGCCATAGAGAGACGTCTGAGGCATGGCTCCGGGCCAATGAGCCTACTCTCCTCACCAGCTCCCACCCATGTTGCAAGCTGCACACCTGATTCCATTCACTCATCAAAGCACTCCAGACTTCCCCAGATCAGTAGTTTATCCTGCACGGTACGACACACCGGCTCTACCCTAAGTGTCTCGTTACGCCAAGTTTTTTGTATCGATTTTTGACTTTTCCCCGTGTTTAGGTTCACGTTCCAGACTTTTTTTCCCACCCGCGGTTCTGCTTGCCTGCCTATCACCTGCTATCATCTCTGCCTGCCAACCTGCTCATTCATCAGTCTGTGCTCCACCACCCGCAACCTCTTTAGGATCTCCATTTATTCATTCATTCATTCATTGTACCTAATAAATACCTTCCGGTTTTACGCAGTGTGAACTTACCTCTCAGAGTTTGTTCTTTTGAGTCCTGTCCCTTTTGCAGACAATTAACACTGGCTGTGCTCAGTAGAACTGTACACCCTCTGGCTGTGCTCAGTAGAACTGTAGACCCACTGGCTGTGCTCAGTAGAACTGTAGACCCTCTGGCTGTGCTCAGTAGAACTCTAGACCCTCTGGCTGTGCTCAGTAGAACTGTAGACTCACTGGCTGTGCTCAGTAGAACTGTAGCCCCTCTGGCTGTGCTCAGTAGAACTGTAGACCCTCTGGCTGTGCTCAGTAGAACTGTAGACCCTCTGGCTGTGCTCAGTAGAACTGTAGACCATCTGGCTGTGCTCAGTAGAACTGTCGACCCTCTGGCTGTGCTCAGTAGAACTGTAACACCCTCTGGCTGTGCTCACTAGAACTGTAGTCACTCTGGCTGTGCTCAGTAGAACTGTAACACCCTCTGTCTGTGCTCAGTAGAACTGTCAACCCTCTGGCTGTGCTCAGTAGAACTGTAGACCCTCTGGCTGTGCTCAGTAAAACTGTAGACTCTCTGGCTGTGTTGATCTACAGTGCAGTAACTTTACTTGGCTGTGTTCATGCTTAATTGGTGTTATGTGCTGGAATAATACAACCGATGGCTTGCCACCATGCTAAATAGTCTAATAGACTGCAACAGCCCAGTATAAACCAGGACTTTAATTCGGGCACTCACATTTACCATAATGTTGGCTTCAATCTGACCTAGCTGTATGCATCAATCGGTCACTGACTCAGTACTGAAACACACCAGGGGGGTCCTAAAAGCGGTCTGTCTAACCATATCCTAATACATACAGGGGAACTACACTACTGTATTGGGCATTCAAGGCGTTGTAGATGGGCATTTCAACCCAGCGCTGTATTTGCAGCAAGCGCACCCTAGTCTGATATTTGCTAGCATGAAAGGCCAATGGCTTTTGAGTGTTGCTGTGTACCCAATAGTAAAAAGGGTAGGAGGAGGGTAGATCCAAGTATGATGCTTGCTTGTTTCACGGCAACAAACAAATTATGTCAAACACGTATAAGAAGTTCAAAGAGTACAATAACTACGTCTAACATTGCTATATGATTGGTTAAATGTTGGTTTAGGGTCCATGTTTAGGTAGGATAATCATACCTCACTCAGTTGGCTGTGAAATACCAAGTTTGAATGTAAGTGGTTGGTTCCACAGCGGCAGTTTCACAACCAGTGTGGCCATACATTCAGTTTGTTTAATAGTCAATAAAACGTAATATGTATCTATAGGCCCGTGTTGGAAACCCTGAGAACGCTAGCCAGAGGTTTACACCGTTCAGGAGTTTAAACTTCTTACTGCCCTCATGGGGATGCTAATGGTTTCTGTATTGGTAATGGGGTTGCTGATCCCACATCCAGGATATTATCACAGATGGACATGAATAGACAGACCACCAGATGTATATGTTCTATGGGCTGTATTGGCAATTTGTTTACATTGTCAAAGCAAGTGAGAAGTAAGAACCAAGTTAACCATATTAACCTGAAAGTGTTAGAGGAACTAATGCAAACAATACATTTGCAAAAACTGAAGAGGATGAATACATTTAGAATATTGTTAAAGTATTTGCTGTGTACCGTAATGTAATGTGCGTATTTGTATGAAGATGTTAAGAAGTTTTTAGTCATGCGGCCTTAACCTAGGGTGGCCAATAGCATTGGTGAATTTCTAAGCATTCTGACAAAACCGTCTCAGACAGCATTATCACTTGTGCGAGCATGTAGCAAATTAATCAGAAATAACCTTCGCTAAACCTCTTCCAACTTAGAATTATACTACAGAGTACTGGTTTTAAATCAATCTGTGCCAAATGTGCCTGAGAGCTCATCTGGGTATGAGAGTAGAGAGCGAGATTACCTCACACCTAAAGCGTGTTCAATGTTCAACACAAACAGTGTCAGGGCAAAGACCAGCCAAAAGCGGTCCAAGTGTGGTTACGATTTTCAAAAATTTACCCAGACGTCGCTCGCTGCTATATTTGTGATGTGCTACCAGCCAGCTTTGCATTGCGCGTCTAACCCGAGGAAACACCTGGTCAAACACAAAATATTTCCTAAAGCTGAAGCATGTATCATATTATTTATTAACATGAATACCAAGTCGACCCGCATCAGCTGCAGCAAATCATTTTTAAAGGAACTGCTAGAGTAGCCTAGTTCATATCTAGGTCAGAGATAAAATACAATACCTATTATTTCTGTAATTAAATATTTTTGCCCTGCCTTTTAATTTGTTTAAATGGTTGTATAGACAACAATATTGAAATTGAGAAGTTTGATTTATTTTATATATTAAGACCTAAATAAATTATTCTTCTGGCACTTAAAGGCGAATACCACAGACGTTATGAATACTTATGTGTTACACTTAAAGTAGTGTTGAAACAGTTACAATAATTTCTGCATACAGTTATTGTTACTACCGTTATTACTGCACACTACGATAATTGATTTATTAATCACATACAAGCCAAGATGACATACTAAGGCGAAATACTAATTATAGCAACTTGCAATAGCGAAAAGGATCCTGCTGACAAGTAAGGACCTTAATCGAACCTTTGCTTTGCTCAATTAAATTTTCGCCCTTTCACATCATAGTAAAGATACTGGTTTTAAACTCCAAAACGGTTCTTGCATAAGGTTCAAATACGTGGCCCTATATAGTACTCAAGATGATTTAATGTTTTGTCCAAAGTATTATTTACCAAGTCATAAAAATAAAAACAGTTGCTGTAAGAGCCACCTGTAAGTCTCCCATGGGTTCTATTTTTGGTCTCATTCATAATATTCACTGCACTCTGATTGTAGGTGGTGGGCGTGTCCACCAGGGTTTGGGCACTCTGATTGTAGGTGGTGGGCGTGTCCACCAGGGTTTGGGCACTAGGATTGTAGGTGGTGGGCGTGTCCACCAGGGTTTGGGCACTCTGATTGTAGGTGGTGGGCGTGTCCACCAGGGTTTGGGCACTCTGATTGTAGGTGGTGGGCGTGTCCACCAGGGTTTGGGCACTCTGATTGTAGGTGGTGGGCGTGTGTTTCAATAGCCAATGGTAGAAGTCACTACAGGACTTCTACCACTTTGTAGAAATGTGACACTTGTATATAGGATTTTTAGCACTTCTCTGTGCCAGCACAAGAAAGAGGTCAGTAAATATGAATAGATCAGAATCAGGTTTATTTGCCAGGTCTGTTTACACACTAACAATGATGACTTGTTTAAATTAATGTAATTGTGTAGTTTGCTCATATTCTTGTTGCATTAGTATTTTGCTATTTCATTTGTGTGTTCAAATAGGGCACACACACTCGGTCAAACCCCTTCACAGTCCACAGTCAAAAGCTGCCACTAGATGACACCAAAACCAAGCAAAAGGTGCCGGCTGGGACGAGTCGTCGCGAACCACGGCTGTCATTACAGCTTTACAACCGTGCTGCTTTTTGTTCGCTAGACACGTTCCAACCGGCACAAATTAACAGAGTTGTCAAGCTTAATTTATATAGCAAGACAAGGTTGATGTTCGTCATCATGGTATCCCTCTGGAAATGTCCAGATATAGCTCATCCTTACGTCTAAAGACGCAGTTTAATCACTAGTAATCATCACCAATTCGACAGCACATTATGTTTTGTATCACGTGAACGCCTGTAACTACGGTACTCAAAGAACCGCAGGGGCTTCTGGGAGTTGGTGCCCATTCTTTTTAAAAACACCCAAGGTGCGGTTTCCGGGTTACATGCTCGTCGTTTGTCCTGAGAAATGAATCAGGCTGATTGTAGGTGGTGGGCGTGTCCACCAGGGTTTGGGCACTCTGATTGTAGGTGGTGGGCGTGTCCACCAGGGTTTGGGCACTCTGATTGTAGGTGGTGGGCGTGTCCACCAGGGTTTGGGCACTCTGATTGTAGGTGGTGGGCGTGTCCACCAGGGTTTGGGCACTCTGATTGTAGGTGGTGGGCGTGTCCACCAGGGTTTGGGCACTCTGATTGTAGGTGGTGGGCGTGTCCACCGGGGTTTGGGCGGAAGTGATATTTTTGGTCTATTTGTTTGCTTCACCTGTTCACTTGAGGGCATTGGGGCTTTGACAGAGAGAGGGAGTGAGCCTGGGAGCGAACACTTTCTGTTGACCGCACTTTCACACTCACACAGCACTTTTTTTTAACCTGGTGACTGCAGTAACAATGTTATTTTTTACGTGTGGAAATAATAAACCAGTAAACTTGGATCGCTGAAGTGGAACTGAGTTATGTGCGCGTCGCAGTGTTTTCACACTCTCAGTGTTTAGTCCCTCGCGGCTGCAACTTTTGTTTGCGTTGCCTATAGCCGCTATAGTTGCTTTATTTAACACATCGGAAAATACAATGTTTTGCACAGTTGAAATTGCAAAATGTAGAAATGCATGGTAGAAATGGCCAATAATTAAAAACTCTTGAAAGTTTTAGTAACATCACATCAAACAGGAATGTTTCTCTTGAGATAAAGACGCACCCTGTCAAGACAAGTTCCCCAGAAACAGTGGAAGCATTTCCCATTCCAACAGAGAACCATACAGACCAGGCCAATAGTAACAGGTGTAGTACCGGCGTGGTACCCTCAGCCCTTACCCAAATCATCCCCTTCTGAACATAAATAAGACAGTCACAAGCCCTTAGAGAGAGTAAATGGTTACATGAAGCTGGTTTAAAATTCATCGGAGGATTTAAAAAATAAAATGTATGATAGGGGACCATGATGTGAGATGTGCTCCCCCGTTCAGAAGTTGCCGATTCTAGATATACATTACAATGCCTGCATGGCTATGCGCTATGTATTTAAACATATATATAATTTAACATCATGGCAGCCAATCGTTGTCCGGGACTCAATCTGACAACCCCTTTTCTGCCATTTACTGCAGTTGTGGATTCATTCCAGGTACCGTCATTTTTCATCGTCTTATCATCGACTTATTCAGACCAATCTCCCGGGCAGCAGCTCTTCCTTTTCCAGATCAATCGCCTTCAACTTAAATCTGCATCATATTTCTCCATGTCTTTGCCATGAGGGTAAATAAATGACTACCGTAATCAGAATGAGGGGAAGTTTGAGCTCGATTTAATCTAAACAGTAATGAAAGCTTCATGCCTCCAAACAAATTAACACATCTGTTAAGTTGACTATCTTGCGCAGTTTTAACTTAGCGTGAAAGTATAAGCGGATTGTTTGTTTCATTCACTTATTTATTTAATCACAAATATACGGCTCTGTTCATCCGTCTCTCTTTCCATTCGACAGGTGCCTGAAGATGTCACTCGACAAGACGGACATTACACCACCCCGATTGATTTATGCCCGGGAGTGTGTCCCAAATGGCACCCTTATTATGTGAAATTGTACCGAATGTTTAACGTTTTTGTAAGATATTGTTTTGAATAAAAGCAACCTTTCCCTTAAATATTTTACTCAAATGTATTTTGAAGACTACTATTGTTGTTCATGTTCTGGAGAGTTGCTTGGGGTGAATTACCTCCTTAGCCAGACATGGCAGCCCTTGCAGAGCATGGACCCAGATTCTGAGGAGAATGACCAGCTGCTGGAGGACCAGGAGGAACAGGAGGATGAAGGGTTTGAGGAAGATGTACAAGACCTCACCATTGGTAGTGTTTTGAAAGAACCCCCTGATGCCTGAGGAATGATCCGGGCTAAAGGGAGAGGTCAGTTATCACAGAGTCCTTCACACCATGTGAGCCTTTGTGACAACTTTCCGTGTAAAAAGGACTTTATGAAATAACTGGACCTCTTTACATTTTTTGTAGTTTATCACCATCATAATAATTATCATTAATATTCAGGGAAGTTGGCATACCTGTTATTTGAAGGGTGGCGGTAAGGGACCTGGATAATGGATACGGGGCACTGGCCCAAAAAAGGTTGACAACCAGTGCAATTGTAAAACACAATAATGTATTTAAAAAGAAAAATCCCTCTGTTTCAATTGTCTGGTGTTTCAATAGCCAATGGTAGAAGTCACTACAGGAAAAAAAAATTGCCTCCACTTTGTAGAAATGTGACACTTGTATATAGGATTTTTAGCACTTCTCTGTGCCAGCAAAAGAAAGAGGTCAGTAAATATGAATAGATCAGAATCAGGTTTATTTGCCAGGTCTGTTTACACACTAACAATGATGACTTGTTTAAATTAATGTAATTGTGTAGTTTGCTCATATTCTTGTTGCATTAGTATTTTGCTATTTCATTTGTGTGTTCAAATAGGGCACACACACTCGGTCACACCCCTTCACAGTCCACAGTCAAAAGCTGCCACTAGATGACACCAAAACCAAGCAAAAGGTGCCGGCTGGAACGAGTCGTCGCGAACCACGGCTGTCATTAGAGCTTTACAACCGTGCTGCTTTTTGTTCGCTAGACACGTTCCAACCGGCACAAATTAACAGAGTTGTCAAGCTTAATTTATATAGCAAGACAAGGTTGATGTTCGTCATCATGGTATCCCTCTGGAAATGTCCAGATATAGCTCATCCTTACGTCTAAAGACGCAGTTTAATCACTAGTAATCATCACCAATTCGACAGCACATTATGTTTTGTATCACGTGAACGCCTGTAACTACGGTACTCAAAGAACCGCAGGGGCTTCTGGGAGTTGGTGCCCATTCTTTTTAAAAACACCCAAGGTGCGGTTTCCGGGTTACATGCTCGTCGTTTGTCCTGAGAAATGAATCAGGCTGATTGTAGGTGGTGGGCGTGTCCACCAGGGTTTGGGCACTCTGATTGTAGGTGGTGGGCGTGTCCACCAGGGTTTGGGCACTCTGATTGTAGGTGGTGGGCGTGTCCACCAGGGTTTGGGCACTCTGATTGTAGGTGGTGGGCGTGTCCACCAGGGTTTGGGCACTCTGATTGTAGGTGGTGGGCGTGTCCACCAGGGTTTGGGCACTCTGATTGTAGGTGGTGGGCGTGTCCACCGGGGTTTGGGCGGAAGTGATATTTTTGGTCTATTTGTTTGCTTCACCTGTTCACTTGAGGGCATTGGGGCTTTGACAGAGAGAGGGAGTGAGCCTGGGAGCGAACACTTTCTGTTGACCGCACTTTCACACTCACACAGCACTTTTTTAACCTGGTGACTGCAGTAACAATGTTATTTTTTACGTGTGGAAATAATAAACCAGTAAACTTGGATCGCTGAAGTGGAACTGAGTTATGTGCGCGTCGCAGTGTTTTCACACTCTCAGTGTTTAGTCCCTCGCGGCTGCAACTTTTGTTTGCGTTGCCTATAGCCGCTATAGTTGCTTTATTTAACACATCGGAAAATACAATGTTTTGCACAGTTGAAATTGCAAAATGTAGAAATGCATGGTAGAAATGGCCAATAATTAAAAACTCTTGAAAGTTTTAGTAACATCACATCAAACAGGAATGTTTCTCTTGAGATAAAGACGCACCCTGTCAAGACAAGTTCCCCAGAAACAGTGGAAGCATTTCCCATTCCAACAGAGAACCATACAGACCAGGCCAATAGTAACAGGTGTAGTACCGGCGTGGTACCCTCAGCCCTTACCCAAATCATCCCCTTCTGAACATAAATAAGACAGTCACAAGCCCTTAGAGAGAGTAAATGGTTACATGAAGCTGGTTTAAAATTCATCGGAGGATTTAAAAAATTAAATGTATGATAGGGGACCATGATGTGAGATGTGCTCCCCCGTTCAGAAGTTGCCGATTCTAGATATACATTACAATGCCTGCATGGCTATGCGCTATGTATTTAAACATATATATAATTTAACATCATGGCAGCCAATCGTTGTCCGGGACTCAATCTGACAACCCCTTTTCTGCCATTTACTGCAGTTGTGGATTCATTCCAGGTACCGTCATTTTTCATCGTCTTATCATCGACTTATTCAGACCAATCTCCCGGACAGCAGCTCTTCCTTTTCCAGATCAATCGCCTTCAACTTAAATCTGCATCATATTTCTCCATGTCTTTGCCATGAGGGTAAATAAATGACTACCGTAATCAGAATGAGGGAAGTTTGAGCTCGATTTAATCTAAACAGTAATGAAAGCTTCATGCCTCCAAACAAATTAACACATCTGTTAAGTTGACTATCTTGCGCAGTTTTAACTTAGCGTGAAAGTATAAGCGGATTGTTTGTTTCATTCACTTATTTATTTAATCACAAATATACGGCTCTGTTCATCCGTCTCTCTTTCCATTCGACAGGTGCCTGAAGATGTCACTCGACAAGACGGACATTACACCGCCCCGATTGATTTATGCCCGGGAGTGTGTCCCAAATGGCACCCTTATTATGTGAAATTGTACCGAATGTTTAACGTTTTTGTAAGATATTGTTTTGAATAAAAGCAACCTTTCCCTTAAATATTTTACTCAAATGTATTTTGAAGACTACTATTGTTGTTCATGTTCTGGAGAGTTGCTTGGGGTGAATTACCTCCTTAGCCAGACATGGCAGCCCTTGCAGAGCATGGACCCAGATTCTGAGGAGAATGACCAGCTGCTGGAGGACCAGGAGGAACAGGAGGATGAAGGGTTTGAGGAAGATGTACAAGACCTCACCATTGGTAGTGTTTTGGAAGAACCCCCTGATGCCTGAGGAATGATCCGGGCTAAAGGGAGAGGTCAGTTATCACAGAGTCCTTCACACCATGTGAGCCTTTGTGACAACTTTCCGTGTAAAAAGGACTTTATGAAATAACTGGACCTCTTTACATTTTTTGTAGTTTATCACCATCATAATAATTATCATTAATATTCAGGGAAGTTGGCATACCTGTTATTTGAAGGGTGGCGGTAAGGGACCTGGGTAATGGATACGGGGCGCTGGCCCAAAAAAGGTTGACAACCAGTGCAATAGTAAAACACAATAATGTATTTAAAAAGAAAAATCCCTCTGTTTCAATTGTCTAGTGTTTCAATAGCCAATGGTAGAAGTCACTACAGGAAAAAAATGTTTGCCTCCACTTTGTAGAAATGTGACACTTGTATATAGGATTTTTAGCACTTCTCTGTGCCAGCAAAAGAAAGAGGTCAGTAAATATGAATAGATCAGAATCAGGTTTATTTGCCAGGTCTGTTTACACACTAACAATGATGACTTGTTTAAATTAATGTAATTGTGTAGTTTGCTCATATTCTTGTTGCATTAGTATTTTGCTATTTCATTTGTGTGTTCAAATAGGGCACACACACTCGGTCAAACCCCTTCACAGTCCACAGTCAAAAGCTGCCACTAGATGACACCAAAACCAAGCAAAAGGTGCCGGCTGGAACGAGTCGTCGCGAACCACGGCTGTCATTAGAGCTTTACAACCGTGCTGCTTTTTGTTCGCTAGACACGTTCCAACCGGCACAAATTAACAGAGTTGTCAAGCTTAATTTATATAGCAAGACAAGGTTGATGTTCGTCATCATGGTATCCCTCTGGAAATGTCCAGATATAGCTCATCCTTACGTCTAAAGACGCAGTTTAATCACTAGTAATCATCACCAATTCGACAGCACATTATGTTTTGTATCACGTGAACGCCTGTAACTACGGTACTCAAAGAACCGCAGGGGCTTCTGGGAGTTGGTGCCCATTCTTTTTAAAAACACCCAAGGTGCGGTTTCCGGGTTACATGCTCGTCGTTTGTCCTGAGAAATGAATCAGGCTGATTGTAGGTGGTGGGCGTGTCCACCAGGGTTTGGGCACTCTGATTGTAGGTGGTGGGCGTGTCCACCAGGGTTTGGGCACTCTGATTGTAGGTGGTGGGCGTGTCCACCGGGGTTTGGGCGGAAGTGATATTTTTGGTCTATTTGTTTGCTTCACCTGTTCACTTGAGGGCATTGGGGCTTTGACAGAGAGAGGGAGTGAGCCTGGGAGCGAACACTTTCTGTTGACCGCACTTTCACACTCACACAGCACTTTTTAACCTGGTGACTGCAGTAACAATGTTATTTTTTACCTGTGGAAATAATAAACCAGTAAACTTGGATCGCTGAAGTGGAACTGAGTTATGTGCGCGTCGCAGTGTTTTCACACTCTCAGTGTTTAGTCCCACGCGGCTGCAACTTTTGTTTGCGTTGCCTATAGCCGCTATGGTTGCTTTATTTAACACATCGGAAAATACAATGTTTTGCACAGTTGAAATTGCAAAATGTGTAAATGCATGGTAGAAATGGCCAATAATTAAAAACTCTTGAAAGTTTTAGTAACATCACATCAAATAGGAATGTTTCTCTTGAGATATAGACGCACCCTGTCAAGACAAGTTCCCCAGAAACAGTGGAAGCATTTCCCATTCCAACAGAGAACCATACAGACCAGGCCAATAGTAACAGGTGTAGTACCGGCGTGGTACCCTCAGCCCTTACCCAAATCATCCCCTTCTGAACATAAATAAGACAGTCACAAGCCCTTAGAGAGAGTAAATGGTTACATGAAGCTGGTTTAAAATTCATCAGAGGATTTAAAAAATAAAATGTATGATAGGGGACCATGATGTGAGATGTGCTCCCCCGTTCAGAAGTTGCCGATTCTAGATATACCTTACAATGCCTGCATGGCTATGCGCTATGTATTTAAAAATATATATAATTTAACATCATGGCAGCCAATCGTTGTCCGGGACTCAATCTGACAACCCCTTTTCTGCCATTTACTGCAGTTGTGGATTCATTCCAGGTACCGTCATTTTTCATCGTCTTATCATCGACTTATTCAGACCAATCTCCCGGGCAGCAGCTCTTCCTTTTCCAGATCAATCGCCTTCAACTTAAATCTGCATCATATTTCTCCATGTCTTTGCCATGAGGGTAAATAAATGACTACCGTAATCAGAATGAGGGGAAGTTTGAGCTCGATTTAATCTAAACAGTAATGAAAGCTTCATGCCTCCAAACAAATTAACACATCTGTTAAGTTGACTATCTTGCGCAGTTTTAACTTAGCGTGAAAGTATAAGCGGATTGTTTGTTTCATTCACTTATTTATTTAATCACAAATATACGGCTCTGTTCATCCGTCTCTCTTTCCATTCGACAGGTGCCTGAAGATGTCACTCGACAAGACGGACATTACACCGCCCGATTGATTTATGCCCGGTGTGTCCCAAATGGCACCCTTATTATGTGAAATTGTACCGAATGTTTAACGTTTTTGTAAGATATTGTTTTGAATAAAAGCAACCTTTCCCTTAAATATTTTACTCAAATGTATTTTGAAGACAACTATTGTTGTTCATGTTCTGGAGAGTTGCTTGGGGTGAATTACCTCCTTAGCCAGACAGGGCAGCCCTTGCAGAGCATGGACCCAGATTCTGAGGAGAATGACCAGCTGCTGGAGGACCAGGAGGAACAGGAGGATGAAGGGTTTGAGGAAGATGTACAAGACCTCACCATTGGTAGTGTTTTGAAAGAACCCCCTGATGCCTGAGGAATGATCCGGGCTAAAGGGAGAGGTCAGTTATCACAGAGTCCTTCACACCATGTGAGCCTTTGTGACAACTTTCCGTGTAAAAAGGACTTTATGAAATAACTGGACCTCTTTACATTTTTTGTAGTTTATCACCATCATAATAATTATCATTAATATTCAGGGAAGTTGGCATACCTGTTATTTGAAGGGTGGCGGTAAGGGACCTGGGTAATGGATACGGGGCGCTGGCCCAAAAAAGGTTGACAACCAGTGCAATAGTAAAACACAATAATGTATTTAAAAAGAAAAATCCCTCTGTTTCAATTGTCTAGTGTTTCAATAGCCAATGGTAGAAGTCACTACAGGAAAAAAATGTTTGCCTCCACTTTGTAGAAATGTGACACTTGTATATAGGATTTTTAGCACTTCTCTGTGCCAGCAAAAGAAAGAGGTCAGTAAATATGAATAGATCAGAATCAGGTTTATTTGCCAGGTCTGTTTACACACTAACAATGATGACTTGTTTAAATTAATGTAATTGTGTAGTTTGCTCATATTCTTGTTGCATTAGTATTTTGCTATTTCATTTGTGTGTTCAAATAGGGCACACACACTCGGTCACACCCCTTCACAGTCCACAGTCAAAAGCTGCCACTAGATGACACCAAAACCAAGCAAAAGGTGCCGGCTGGAACGAGTCGTCGCGAACCACGGCTGTCATTAGAGCTTTACAACCGTGCTGCTTTTTGTTCGCTAGACACGTTCCAACCGGCACAAATTAACAAAGTTGTCAAGCTTAATTTATATAGCAAGACAAGGTTGATGTTCGTCATCATGGTATCCCTCTGGAAATGTCCAGATATAGTTCATCCTTACGTCTAAAGACGCAGTTTAATCACTAGTAATCATCACCAATTCGACAGCACATTATGTTTTGTATCACGTGAACGCCTGTAACTACGGTACTCAAAGAACCGCAGGGGCTTCTGGGAGTTGGTGTCCATTCTTTTTAAAACACTCAAGGTGCGGTTTCCGGGTTACATGCTCGTCGTTTGTCCTGAGAAATGAATCAGGCTGATACGCCACCATCAAATGTAACTTGTTCAATTTGTCTGCCTAATATCATAAACAAAGCCAATCTCTAAATGTGGAAAATAAAGTTTCGAACGTAAGTCAAAACTCACGTAAGCATCTAGCTGATATCATGAAACTCATCTGTTTACGTGTAACACACATTAAGTAATAGGCAGGTGGAATCTGGAATAAGAAGTATTTTAGTTTTGAGCCAATTAGAAATTCCCATTTGGTTATGTCCCGCCTTAGATTGACAGGTTAGTCAGTAGTAGATGCGATCTGCTATAAATGGGAAGAGACGCCATTTAAGGAAGACCTCGAATAGTTCCATGTTGCTGTAGTGAACTGTTGCTATTCAACAACTTGAGGAAAGTCCTAAAACAAAAAAACATGTAAAAGCGACAATCCAACATGATTGTCGTGCTGGAACGTGCAGGGATGTTCACTTGGTGAGTTACGTTTTCCTTATGAGGCTGAGGTTGGAATGGCGTTAGCAGGCTATGCTAACTTCAACCCATGTTAGTAGATCGGAATTGCGCCGACGATGCTACTTGCTAGCGAACTTTTCCAAAATCGAATACATATTCTGTGATACTTATTGAAATTGTACCGAATGTTTAACGTTGTTGTACGATATTGTTTTGAATAAAAGCAACCTTTCCCTTAAATATTTTATTCAAATGTATTTTGAAGACTCAATGAGCCTCCAAGTGTGCTGTGGACAGTATAATAATGCAATTTCATCGTGTTCTTTTGTAGCTGAGTAAGATTCTTTTATAGTGTCAATGCTATGTGATGTTTATATTTTATTACTCACTGGGTGTAGTAAATACATTTTATTAATACGATTTAGAGATACCATTATTTGTAGTTTGCAACAAATGTAGGACTGTTTGTGTGTTTTGTAATTGAACACAGTAGATGTCTTTTGATTTCATAATTCTGACAGAGATAGTAGAAGGGTGCACTGAATTTATTGTCAAGTAAGTTTTCTGAATGTTGCAATTGTACTTGGTTAATTCCTATTCATGATTAATTTGCAGAGTAGAATTACTATAGTTCTCATCTACAAATACTAGCCATCTTGTGGTTGAATATAACTTCATATCCTGGTCTTAGATGTTTCCTTTGTGTAACCTCTTCACTGCTCTTTCTGAATCATGTGGGTTCCGTTGTGCTGTTAATGTTACATGCGTGTCCTGCAGAGCCTCGACTCTATCTTGCTTTTGAAGGACTGACTAGGCCTTTTTGGAGGCTATATGTACTATGACACATTGTACTGTCGCTCCAGCAAATGGGCATTGTTTATGTCTACACATGTTTTAACATCTCAATGAACACTGACGAGTACATAAACACTGTGAATGTCCCATACTACATGATGTGAATTGTGTCTCTCCAGTCTTTTCCAACAACGCCCCCGTACCGGCCTCAAAAAACAACGTCTTCCGGTGCTACACGTCTCTGAGGACGAGGAGGACATGGAGAGGGTGAGTGGACTGCTCCAACAGCTTATGGTGGTGCTTCTATGGGTAATTGTCACTGCATTTTGTCAAAGTTCTCCGTAAACATCTGTCCAGTGGTCCTTCAGTCTCTCCCATGTCACATCCTTCACAGTTGAACTACCTGACCCAGCTTCTCGCAGAGACCGACCTGCTCGCGTGCTGTCGTCCAACACCGCGCACCTCCCGGGAACAGGCTGTGCGTATAATGTAGGGATGGCGAAAACTAAAAATTTTCTTGACCAGTCACCGAGCCTCATTAACCAGTTGAAACCGTTTAACCATTTAGTTTAAAATATGCTACGCTATTTGAAATAACAGCCATTTCGAGCCGCGCCTGCAATTTCTCAACTCTGTCTCATCTCTCTGCGCGCACACACGCACACACACACACACACACACACACACAGCCCCAGCACTGCCCTTCCACTCACGTCACGTTTTTTAAATCCCCTACAGCGCGAAACAAGTCTCGCAAATGCGGCGCAGAGGAGCTTGTATGTAATCGGAGGACACATGGCTCCTTAGTTTTGAACTAGTTTGGGTACAAGGCAAGCCAGGTGATCGCGTTTAAAATAAAGTCGTTTGTCTAGCGTTTGAAGCTCATTAGATACATTGCCGCGGCTCATTTGAGAAAATGACATCTCCGAAGAGGCTTGCGGGTGTTGCGTCTTCAGGTGATACGTCATAGATGATGTGCTGCCACTAAATTTCAACAATGTATCACATAAGTTGCAACTTACATCTTTGTCATTCTTTTTGGTGAAATGGTCCCACACAGTACTTTTCTTTGCACGCTTCATGTCGTCTGCTCTGCTCTAACGGTGTGACGGCGCGCAAAATGTTTTTTTTATTGGTTTACAAAACAGGCGATTGTGAAAAAGGTTGCGTGAGGGATTATTTCACTTTACAGAAAAAACATATTGGAATGAGATGGCTAACTGTAGTAGCGTTTATTCCAATATTTATAATTGCCTTATTTAGAGATCTCTTTTTTAGCCGACTAGCAATAACTTTGACCGGTTAACGTCGAAACGGTCTTCCACCGGTCAAACTGTCACCGGTTAACATCCCTAGTATAATGTGTTCATCCCCAGCTGCTGCGTCCACCCTGGCCCGGTCTGGACATTCGGCGCCAGTGGCCGGCTCACACGGACTCGACCTGCCTCCGGTATCACACTACAGAGGATGCGATTGTAGAGGAGGCCTGTCTTGCACCATGGAACATGAGGAGGACCGACAGTGCCCAGCGTGCCCAATGGCCAAATGAGCGCAACTGCAAATGAGAGCCGGTCCTGTGTCTCCTGTCGCTGCCGTTCTCAGTGAATCGTGGGGGTAATTTCAGGGTACACCCATGTCTGTCCTTATCTCTGGCCTATTCTCTCTGACTCTTGCGATCAGTTAGCGGTGCTCGTCGAGGCAGTATCAGTATGAGCTCTTCCCGTGCGGAGCCCAAGGCCCGGTTCACAGTGTCGTACATCTCTCAGGGAGGACCCACACGACGCCACTGCACCCACATGCCCCTAATTTGCTTGACACTGTCTATGCGTGCAGGAGCAAGTACAGCAAGCAAGGTTCAGCTTTATTATAAGATATTAAACTATAGATTAGGATTACTTCCTGGACGTAGCTCAACAAGAGCTTTCCTTAGCAATAATGGCATAGGTGTTCATCTAGGTTAATATTTGTTGACTCAAAGCAATTGCATATGATTTACATCATTTTCATCCCTGTTAAACCATTCCGAGAGCCGTTATGCCCTGTGTCAACATTTTCCCTTGTATTTTAGTCTTCATCTCCAGTTGTTTGTCTGGAAAATAACTTCACTTTTTTCTCTTCAAATTTAATATTGTGATATTTGGTGGGATTGACGATTTCTCAACCGGAAGTAATACATTTTACTTTTTAGGGGACATTTGTTTTTCTTCACTGAATTTTATTCTCTCTCAAATTCTTATTTTTGTTTTATATTCAAGAAGTTTTCTTTGACTTATTTTGACAGGACAGGAGGGCCAGGTCGGCAGCTCGGTCAGGTGATCCCTCTGGCCACCCATCCAGGTGTGGGCCATCCGATCCTGGTGCCCCCCTTGTTGATTATCCGTGCACTATTCAATGTAAGTGGATTTGTTGACATGACTGCAATAGAACGCTGGCAATGCATATGAATATGGAGGACCAAGTCTGCCAGAATTAAAAATAAATGAATAAATAAATAAATGCATCAGTACAAGTATTTTACATCAAAATATATGTAAAAAAAAAAAAAAATATTATAGAATTTCTTTTTTTAATCTGTCGTTTTCTCCTATTTATTTATTTCCACAATCATTTATTTCTGTAAGTATTTATTTCCGTTGACATTTATTTCCATTGACATTTATTTCCGTTGACATTTATTTCTGTATTTCCACAACCGTAGGCAAATGAGGATTAAACTAGGAGCGCCAAAAGCCCGCGCCCGCTGGCGTTGCAGTTAGTAATTCAAATAAATATGTAATGTTGAAAGCTACAGCCTTGTCCTTCGGAATGTGTCTTTACATTGTTAGAGGGGCCCAATGCTAGAAATAGATGTCCTGTTTACCTTATCTGGGATGGACTGTCAAAGCAACTGTATGGGTTTAAATGTGTCTCACCATAAATGGATATGCATTAGGCCTCTCTCGACTTGACTGGGGAGTGACCCTCGGGTTTTCATGACAGCTCCATATGTCATGAATATTATCCTATATTTGGTGAGATCTTCTAAGGACCTCATCTGTTCTCCATTTTCTCTGTTTAGGTTGGTGTGTCAATGAGTGTGCGTAACTTCATTCCTTTAAATACCATGCAGAAGTTGTAATCATTAGGTCAGTCTGATCCAGCACAGGTTATTGTCCTGTTGTCTGATGAAGACTTTCCTCAAACCCATTCTTCAAGCTTGCTATAGGGATTGATCTGATCAATGCAAAAGCTTAAACCTGTATTTGAGAAATGGTTTCTTACTTGCAATTAAACAAGTTAAAATTGTCAACTGTAACATACTCTCGTGCGTCTTACTTTAAGTTCAAATTCAGCGATTAAAGTCTAAAATTTCCACGACACTTGGGGGCATCGTCCGAGATTCTTAACAAAGTAATCCGTATTTTTTCCAAAACAGGCTACATATCCTAAAGAGCGATATAATTTTTAAAAATTTTTTGAAAAAATAACAGGCCAGGACTGTCTTTGGAGATATGTGATTCTATACAGAATTTTGAAACTCAAGGACCTAAAAATGCTGAATTGGGACAATGTTGGACGACAGTTTGACAACGGTTTTGATAAATTAACAAAATAGACTCGTTAATTTTGACTTAATTCGTGAGGTTATTGTAATATTTTAAAGTTCTCTTAGAAATGGAAAACAGTACTTCTAATCGGGTATTTGTTGATTTTGGTCTGGTAAAACGTGCACGTCAGGAATTATTAATTTCTGCAGCTCCAATCCTCCTCAACAAATGGGTGAGTGGAGAGCGCCAGACTGGAGCAATATTTACCTGTATGAAGTGTTAATACCTGTATACAGTAGGAATAAAATGCTGTTCAATATAGGTTATCTGGGTGCGGTGAGACAGATCGGTTATTCAGGATATCTCACTTAAAAGAACTGACGAGTTCATTAACACGTATAGGACCCTTCATTATATGCTAAAATTAGATTTGCGTCTTAAATATCGATAACAACATGGGTAATTACATGTGTATTGGTAAACCTTCGGTGGATACTGAACGTTACGTTGTTGGACCGGCTAAAATAATGACAGATAAATACGGAGACTGGACATGCGAACAATTAGACCTGTGGGAGTTATTGGGATTTCCTGCTCATGGCAGTTTTAGTCAGAGACAGATACTGTTGTTGAAAGACAAGTTGGAGGATTTTGAACAGGGTAAAATTAAGGTTTCACGGGGTAATCGGCAGAAAGTTGATTGGAAGGCATATAATAAGTGGAGAGAGCAGACTGATATACGGGCTAAGCGGTGTAGCACGGGGCTTGTTAATCGTGTTCTAGCTTGTCCCAACCAGGTTGATGCTGCCTGTCCTCCTGCTGACCGACCCCCACCCTATCGCGGCGTTACCACAACAGCCCCAGCGGTACCAACTATGCCAACAGCATCGGACCTGATGGAAAACATTCGCGGAGGAGGACTCTACCCATCCGTATTCGGCCTCCACAGAGTTTCACCCGCCGCTGAGAGAACCCAGAGTACCACTGCGGCCTGTCCCAGAGAACAACACAGCTTTGATGCCGGGCAATTCCCTATGGTGGAGGTAGCCAACCCAGCTGGTGGAGGAGACACGGATAACCCAGCGACTATACTAGTCTACAGACCGTGGTCACCCGCCGACCTGAGAGACGTGGCTTCTACACTACCTGACCCAGAAACAGAAGGTGGAGAGGAATTTGTCCGTGTGTTTCTACAGATCGTGAATCAATATAGACCGACCTCTGTGGAGATTGAAACAATTTTGATGAAGGCCTTGCAACTAAAATGGGGGAGAGTGAAAAGAAACTGGCCTAGCGAGAGAAACATTATGTTCAATTGGGATGCGCACTCTAACTACCGGAGTGCTGTGGAACAGCTGAGCACTGGACTTATCGCTGCTTTTCCTAAGCGAATGAACTGGGAAAAGATCTCTGATTGTAAACAGACACTGGGCGAGAAAGTTTCAGACTACAGGAATAGACTCGAAAAAGCTTTTGAATTACACAGCGGAATGGGAAAGAGACCGGACGGTGATGAAGAGTCGGCCTGGGAGCAACAGTGTAAAATGAGGTTAGTTGCAGGCCTTCTACCAGACATTAGGAAGCACATTCAAAACCACTGTGTAGACCTGGATGAGGGTCGCATGGAAACCGTCTGGCCGTATTTTAAGCACGCTGAAAGAGTCTACGAGGACCAGCTGTACAAACAGACCGAAGAAAGACGGGAGCGTGAAACGCAAATTCAGATGGCCCAACTGGACTTCTACAGCAGAGGCTACTCAGGAGGGAGACGGAGACGGAGAGCAAGCAGGAGAGGACAATCCAGACACCAGGGTGATAATAACTCCAGCCAAAGTCCCAACTCTGATAGCTGTTTCAACTGTGGTGCATTTGGACACTGGGCTCGTGACTGCACTGTGCCGGACACTAGAGACTATTACCATGGGAACAGAGACAGTATGGGAGACGGTGATGGCACAACAGCAGACAACGAAATGGAGCGTCACAGGACCCATGGCTGCCACAGACAGGGGTACTGACGGTCAGAGGGGACGGGCAGGAAAAACATCAACCCGGTGAGATCAAACCATTATGTGATTCCTGTAATTAATCAATTATGATAGTATTTACAGTTAAAGTAATTTTGTTCGGATGTTTAGTGAAGACTTGCTTATTCTGAGTTTTGAGTTGATATGCAGACATATGGTTGTGTGAGATTTTCGTTCCACTGGGGAGGAGTACGGGTGTCTCGGCACTATGCTTACGCTTAAAGTTAGGTGTTTAGCGTAGTGTAGCGTACATTGCGTATCGCCTGATAAACGGGGTTTGTCAGGTCCGTGCAGCTCGGGGAGCGTGACTGGACCCATGATGGTTGATATCTCATTGTCCATAGTTTACCGGTTACTACTAGGGGACTGCATATATAGCTACTGTCAGGGTAAATTCTCAGTAGAAATCAGCTCATTGTTAGTGAGAGGTCTTATTTTTCGCTGTCCAGGGTTCGTACGTACGCGTACGCAAATATCATATTAAAATGACCTAGGTGTGATTCATGCATGATCTGTGGTAAAGCTTCATGAAGTTGGGACAGGGGTCCCAGGCCAAAGTTTTGTCGACACATTTATTTTCAGGTTTTCCTGTGCACGAGGAATTCCTATTTTATTGTATTGTTTTTCTTAGGCATTATGTAACATTTGCGCTAATGACATAATTAAGAGTATTTCCGATAATAACTCTGCATGTTTTACCTGGAATACTATATGTACCATTTTGTTTGTTTTGTAGGAGGACTACATTCTAGGTTATAGGGAGATTATATTCTAGTTATATGCTATGGTTATTAGTTTTGTGAAGTTGAATAAGGACATTTGGATTTGTTCCTATAAATGTTGGCATGATGATATAATGAATGACCATGTGGGTTAAGTGTATTTCTGATACACCCTTTTATTTTCATTTTTGGCTTTTGGCTATTTTGAGTAACATGTTTAAGACATTCTGAGTTCTTGATTGTTAAAAGGGCAGAAAGTTAATTGTAACTCTTTATCTCCCTGTCTAGAGATGGTTTCTGTTAATTTAGGGGTGTTTATGAACTTTTCTTTGACCCTCCCTGGGTTGCTTCTCTGGGTCAAAAGAGGGGGCACACCCAAGTTGCTTATTTAGAAGGGGGCTGGTTTACTGTGTGATTGTGAGGTGGCTCAGCCCAGAGCTAACAGATGGCTGGTCATAAACCATATTTGAGTCATGTGTTTTATCTTAGATAAATTTAACAAGTTTGTCTATGACAGTAGTTTTTTTCTCCATTGTTGATGAACTTAAGGAGAAACCAAGAGGGGAAGTGACGTAATAAACATATTCAAGAATATAGCATTTGTTAAATTTGGATTTCAGGCAATTGAAGTGTATAGTTGGATAACATGTCTAAACATTTGAATGGTTGAGGAGAATGGCTATTACAAATGTATTTGGCCTAGCAAAATTAAATCTGAGCAGTAAACACAATGAAATTCTATTGTTAAAGATGTTAACTGACACATGGAATGCAATAACTGTTTGCAGGTTGTGTCGCATTAAAAATCAACAGGTTGGACCATGAACAACTGGAGCAGAGCATCTGAGCCCTACCCCCACGCACACGCACACACACATATCAGAAGATAACTGAATTACTTTAGGTACAGACCACAGAAAAGGTCAAACCAGAACCAAGGAAAAACATGTCATCCAGACCACAAAGGAGGCAATTACAAATTGTGTGAATGTTATTATACACTTTCCAAGGAAGTCATGGACTGTAAAGAGAAAAAGGTGAACATGTTGCTGATTTCAGAAATCATATTGAACGTAGGTTTGAGTTGTACAAAGGAAAAACAAGAACATTGAACACACACATATTGCATCTCTGGACGATTAAAAGAATGGCCACTGTTTGGACACACATTAAAGGTGTTGAAAAAAAGCCTACCAGGGCTGAGAAGATGGAAAAGGAACATTTATACACTCACACCATGATTGAAATCCTCATTTCTGATGATCAAAGAGTGCCAACATATTTACTGATGTTTTTTCTAATATGTTTAATGATTAGTTCCTCACACACTAGATGGAGGACTAGAAATCCAGAATATGAAAATGACACTGTTGAATATTGCTAAGTACTGTACTGACATTGAATTATTTCAATTGATTGTGTACTATGTTTGGTAAAAGTATTTTTCTTAACAGGTTACAGTTTCAGAAATAAGACAGTGGTGAATCCATATATTCCTGATTGGTTATGAGTAATTATTAAGTTTGACTGAACTAAAATTTAGAGTTGACACTCTAAAAACATTGTTTAAATTGTTTAACATGATTAAGGGTTTATAATGTTAAAAAGGGCAGATTGTTATGGAATTTTATGATCATTCAAGAAGTTAAGTTACATGTAAGTCTCATAGATGTTGTTTAGGCCAAAAGGCACAGAGAAAGGTTAAGAACGGAAAGCACGAGACTCTGAAAAACGGAATCTGGTTCCCCGTCGGAGGACAAGCCGGAATGTGTCTTTACATTGTTAGAGGGGCCCAATGCTAGAAATAGATGTCCTGTTTACCTTATCTGGGATGGACTGTCAAAGCAACTGTATGGGTTTAAATGTGTCTCACCATAAATGGATATGCATTAGGCCTCTCTCGACTTGACTGGGGAGTGACCCTCGGGTTTTCATGACAGCTCCATATGTCATGAATATTATCCTATATTTGGTGAGATCTTCTAAGGACCTCATCTGTTCTCCATTTTCTCTGTTTAGGTTGGTGTGTCAATGAGTGTGCGTAACTTCATTCCTTTAAATACCATGCAGAAGTTGTAATCATTAGGTCAGTCTGATCCAGCACAGGTTATTGTCCTGTTGTCTGATGAAGACTTTCCTCAAACCCATTCTTCAAGCTTGCTATAGGGATTGATCTGATCAATGCAAAAGCTTAAACCTGTATTTGAGAAATGGTTTCTTACTTGCAATTAAACAAGTTAAAATTGTCAACTGTAACATACTCTCGTGCGTCTTACTTTAAGTTCAAATTCAGCGATTAAAGTCTAAAATTTCCACGACACTTGGGGGCATCGTCCGAGATTCTTAACAAAGTAATCCGTATTTTTTCCAAAACAGGCTACATATCCTAAAGAGCGATATAATTTTTAAAAATTTTTTGAAAAAATAACAGGCCAGGACTGTCTTTGGAGATATGTGATTCTATACAGAATTTTGAAACTCAAGGACCTAAAAATGCTGAATTGGGACAATGTTGGACGACAGTTTGACAACGGTTTTGATAAATTAACAAAATAGACTCGTTAATTTTGACTTAATTCGTGAGGTTATTGTAATATTTTAAAGTTCTCTTAGAAATGGAAAACAGTACTTCTAATCGGGTATTTGTTGATTTTGGTCTGGTAAAACGTGCACGTCAGGAATTATTAATTTCTGCAGCTCCAATCCTCCTCAACAAATGGGTGAGTGGAGAGCGCCAGACTGGAGCAATATTTACCTGTATGAAGTGTTAATACCTGTATACAGTAGGAATAAAATGCTGTTCAATATAGGTTATCTGGGTGCGGTGAGACAGATCGGTTATTCAGGATATCTCACTTAAAAGAACTGACGAGTTCATTAACACGTATAGGACCCTTCATTATATGCTAAAATTAGATTTGCGTCTTAAATATCGATAACAACATGGGTAATTACATGTGTATTGGTAAACCTTCGGTGGATACTGAACGTTACGTTGTTGGACCGGCTAAAATAATGACAGATAAATACGGAGACTGGACATGCGAACAATTAGACCTGTGGGAGTTATTGGGATTTCCTGCTCATGGCAGTTTTAGTCAGAGACAGATACTGTTGTTGAAAGACAAGTTGGAGGATTTTGAACAGGGTAAAATTAAGGTTTCACGGGGTAATCGGCAGAAAGTTGATTGGAAGGCATATAATAAGTGGAGAGAGCAGACTGATATACGGGCTAAGCGGTGTAGCACGGGGCTTGTTAATCGTGTTCTAGCTTGTCCCAACCAGGTTGATGCTGCCTGTCCTCCTGCTGACCGACCCCCACCCTATCGCGGCGTTACCACAACAGCCCCAGCGGTACCAACTATGCCAACAGCATCGGACCTGATGGAAAACATTCGCGGAGGAGGACTCTACCCATCCGTATTCGGCCTCCACAGAGTTTCACCCGCCGCTGAGAGAACCCAGAGTACCACTGCGGCCTGTCCCAGAGAACAACACAGCTTTGATGCCGGGCAATTCCCTATGGTGGAGGTAGCCAACCCAGCTGGTGGAGGAGACACGGATAACCCAGCGACTATACTAGTCTACAGACCGTGGTCACCCGCCGACCTGAGAGACGTGGCTTCTACACTACCTGACCCAGAAACAGAAGGTGGAGAGGAATTTGTCCGTGTGTTTCTACAGATCGTGAATCAATATAGACCGACCTCTGTGGAGATTGAAACAATTTTGATGAAGGCCTTGCAACTAAAATGGGGGAGAGTGAAAAGAAACTGGCCTAGCGAGAGAAACATTATGTTCAATTGGGATGCGCACTCTAACTACCGGAGTGCTGTGGAACAGCTGAGCACTGGACTTATCGCTGCTTTTCCTAAGCGAATGAACTGGGAAAAGATCTCTGATTGTAAACAGACACTGGGCGAGAAAGTTTCAGACTACAGGAATAGACTCGAAAAAGCTTTTGAATTACACAGCGGAATGGGAAAGAGACCGGACGGTGATGAAGAGTCGGCCTGGGAGCAACAGTGTAAAATGAGGTTAGTTGCAGGCCTTCTACCAGACATTAGGAAGCACATTCAAAACCACTGTGTAGACCTGGATGAGGGTCGCATGGAAACCGTCTGGCCGTATTTTAAGCACGCTGAAAGAGTCTACGAGGACCAGCTGTACAAACAGACCGAAGAAAGACGGGAGCGTGAAACGCAAATTCAGATGGCCCAACTGGACTTCTACAGCAGAGGCTACTCAGGAGGGAGACGGAGACGGAGAGCAAGCAGGAGAGGACAATCCAGACACCAGGGTGATAATAACTCCAGCCAAAGTCCCAACTCTGATAGCTGTTTCAACTGTGGTGCATTTGGACACTGGGCTCGTGACTGCACTGTGCCGGACACTAGAGACTATTACCATGGGAACAGAGACAGTATGGGAGACGGTGATGGCACAACAGCAGACAACGAAATGGAGCGTCACAGGACCCATGGCTGCCACAGACAGGGGTACTGACGGTCAGAGGGGACGGGCAGGAAAAACATCAACCCGGTGAGATCAAACCATTATGTGATTCCTGTAATTAATCAATTATGATAGTATTTACAGTTAAAGTAATTTTGTTCGGATGTTTAGTGAAGACTTGCTTATTCTGAGTTTTGAGTTGATATGCAGACATATGGTTGTGTGAGATTTTCGTTCCACTGGGGAGGAGTACGGGTGTCTCGGCACTATGCTTACGCTTAAAGTTAGGTGTTTAGCGTAGTGTAGCGTACATTGCGTATCGCCTGATAAACGGGGTTTGTCAGGTCCGTGCAGCTCGGGGAGCGTGACTGGACCCATGATGGTTGATATCTCATTGTCCATAGTTTACCGGTTACTACTAGGGGACTGCATATATAGCTACTGTCAGGGTAAATTCTCAGTAGAAATCAGCTCATTGTTAGTGAGAGGTCTTATTTTTCGCTGTCCAGGGTTCGTACGTACGCGTACGCAGATATCATATTAAAATACCCTAGGTGTGATTCATGCATGATCTGTGGTAAAGCTTCATGAAGTTGGGACAGGGGTCCCAGGCCAAAGTTTTGTCGACACATTTATTTTCAGGTTTTCCTGTGCACGAGGAATTCCTATTTTATTGTATTGTTTTTCTTAGGCATTATGTAACATTTGCGCTAATGACATAATTAAGAGTATTTCCGATAATAACTCTGCATGTTTTACCTGGAATACTATATGTACCATTTTGTTTGTTTTGTAGGAGGACTACATTCTAGGTTATAGGGAGATTATATTCTAGTTATATGCTATGGTTATTAGTTTTGTGAAGTTGAATAAGGACATTTGGATTTGTTCCTATAAATGTTGGCATGATGATATAATGAATGACCATGTGGGTTAAGTGTATTTCTGATACACCCTTTTATTTTCATTTTTGGCTTTTGGCTATTTTGAGTAACATGTTTAAGACATTCTGAGTTCTTGATTGTTAAAAGGGCAGAAAGTTAATTGTAACTCTTTATCTCCCTGTCTAGAGATGGTTTCTGTTAATTTAGGGGTGTTTATGAACTTTTCTTTGACCCTCCCTGGGTTGCTTCTCTGGGTCAAAAGAGGGGGCACACCCAAGTTGCTTATTTAGAAGGGGGCTGGTTTACTGTGTGATTGTGAGGTGGCTCAGCCCAGAGCTAACAGATGGCTGGTCATAAACCATATTTGAGTCATGTGTTTTATCTTAGATAAATTTAACAAGTTTGTCTATGACAGTAGTTTGTTTTCTCCATTGTTGATGAACTTAAGGAGAAACCAAGAGGGGAAGTGACGTAATAAACATATTCAAGAATATAGCATTTGTTAAATTTGGATTTCAGGCAATTGAAGTGTATAGTTGGATAACATGTCTAAACATTTGAATGGTTGAGGAGAATGGCTATTACAAATGTATTTGGCCTAGCAAAATTAAATCTGAGCAGTAAACACAATGAAATTCTATTGTTAAAGATGTTAACTGACACATGGAATGCAATAACTGTTTGCAGGTTGTGTCGCATTAAAAATCAACAGGTTGGACCATGAACAACTGGAGCAGAGCATCTGAGCCCTACCCCCCACGCACACGCACACACACATATCAGAAGATAACTGAATTACTTTAGGTACAGACCACAGAAAAGGTCAAACCAGAACCAAGGAAAAACGTGTCATCCAGACCACAAAGGAGGCAATTACAAATTGTGTGAATGTTATTATACACTTTCCAAGGAAGTCATGGACTGTAAAGAGAAAAAGGTGAACATGTTGCTGATTTCAGAAATCATATTGAACGTAGGTTTGAGTTGTACAAAGGAAAAACAAGAACATTGAACACACACATATTGCATCTCTGGACGATTAAAAGAATGGCCACTGTTTGGACACACATTAAAGGTGTTGAAAAAGCCTACCAGGGCTGAGAAGATGGAAAAGGAACATTTATACACTCACACCATGATTGAAATCCTCATTTCTGATGATCAAAGAGTGCCAACATATTTACTGATGTTTTTTCTAATATGTTTAATGATTAGTTCCTCACACACTAGATGGAGGACTAGAAATCCAGAATATGAAAATGACACTGTTGAATATTGCTAAGTACTGTACTGACATTGAATTATTTCAATTGATTGTGTACTATGTTTGGTAAAAGTATTTTTCTTAACAGGTTACAGTTTCAGAAATAAGACAGTGGTGAATCCATATATTCCTGATTGGTTATGAGTAATTATTAAGTTTGACTGAACTAAAATTTAGAGTTGACACTCTAAAAACATTGTTTAAATTGTTTAACATGATTAAGGGTTTATAATGTTAAAAAGGGCAGATTGTTATGGAATTTTATGATCATTCAAGAAGTTAAGTTACATGTAAGTCTCATAGATGTTGTTTAGGCCAAAAGGCACAGAGAAAGGTTAAGAACGGAAAGCACGAGACTCTGAAAAACGGAATCTGGTTCCCCGTCGGAGGACAAGCCGGAATGTGTCTTTACATTGTTAGAGGGGCCCAATGCTAGAAATAGATGTCCTGTTTACCTTATCTGGGATGGACTGTCAAAGCAACTGTATGGGTTTAAATGTGTCTCACCATAAATGGATATGCATTAGGCCTCTCTCGACTTGACTGGGGAGTGACCCTCGGGTTTTCATGACAGCTCCATATGTCATGAATATTATCCTATATTTGGTGAGATCTTCTAAGGACCTCATCTGTTCTCCATTTTCTCTGTTTAGGTTGGTGTGTCAATGAGTGTGCGTAACTTCATTCCTTTAAATACCATGCAGAAGTTGTAATCATTAGGTCAGTCTGATCCAGCACAGGTTATTGTCCTGTTGTCTGATGAAGACTTTCCTCAAACCCATTCTTCAAGCTTGCTATAGGGATTGATCTGATCAATGCAAAAGCTTAAACCTGTATTTGAGAAATGGTTTCTTACTTGCAATTAAACAAGTTAAAATTGTCAACTGTAACATACTCTCGTGCGTCTTACTTTAAGTTCAAATTCAGCGATTAAAGTCTAAAATTTCCACGACACCTTCCATGACTTTTCCTAAATACGTGGTTTTAGTCAATCTCTATGAAACTGGACCCGTTTTGGTCCGATATGAACACTGTGCGCACTGCGCAGTGTAACCGGTTTACTTTGCGTGTCCTGCTCAGGACACAACAACTGAAGCTGTGAGCCAAATGTGGACGGAGAGATACATATAAATAGATTCGTTTATCGGCCAATCATGCACAAATCATTTGATTGTGCACGTCGCATGTGATCTAAAATGTTTTAGCAATACATCAAAATAGGACATACAGTTTGATGGATTTTCATTTATTCGATTTTTTTACATTTAAACGCCATAGCCTGTGCATTACTTCCGTAGTTATGGCAGTCTAGACTTACTAAGTCGATCTTGGAACTCCTACACCGGTTAACCAATAGGATTACTGATACCACTGTGACGTACTATGGTTGACACCCTCCTCATATGCCTAAGGTTGAGGAAATACAGAAATAAATATATACGGAAATAAATGTCAACGGAAATAAATACTTACAGAAATAAATAATTACAGAAATGATTGTGGAAATAAATAAATAGGAGAAAACAACAGATTAAAATAAAAAATTCTATAATTAATTTTTTTTACGTATATTTTGATGTAAAATACTTGTACTGATGCATTTATTTATTCATTTATTTTTAATTCTGGCAGACTTGGTCCTCCATATATGAACACCAAAATAAATTTGATAAAAATTCAATAACTCAAATAAGGACAATGGGTCATATTCTTCAATGTTTTCCTAAGTTATTTCTTAAATTCGTTCCTAAGAAAGGTCCTAAGGAAAGTCTTACTCAAATTTACGAACGTGTTCTGAAATTGCATAATTGTTCGCACCTACGTTCCTATAATGGTAAATGCTGCACTTTTATATAGCGCTTTTATCCAAAGCGCGTTACAGGTCCTGCGTCACATTCACCCATTCATTCACTCATTCATACACTGACGACCGCGTCTACCATGCAAGGCGACTGCAGGCTGGTTGATAGACAACCGACTCAACCCACTGAGCCACTGCCGCCATATTGATGAATACCACGTATTCGTAAATTGAATGCGCGTGCCAGTTGTTCCTAATTAGCATAGGTAAACACCCCGGTATTTCCCAGAAAAGGGCATTAAACTGCAGGGCGGAGTGGAAACTCATCGTAAAAACTGAAGTGGAAAATGCCGAAACTAAAATGTAAAGACAGTATAGGATCAGATGCCAATAGAAAAAAAAAACTTCAGAAGTGGAAATACTTCTGCAAGAATGGAACAGGCAAAAAGATGTAATATTTAGCAGCGTCAGTAGTGGTTGAAAAATCAAATACAAAAAGAATGCATGGGATTTAATCACTCGTTCTGTGAACGCTGTGTCAGGGGAAGGGCGCACTACTGATGACATAAAAAAGAAATGGTTTCTCCACTCTTAAGATTTGGTTTCAGTTCCGTCGCCATTTCAAGTTC
>CM055747.1:10766010-10781051 GCA_029465975.1 Dallia pectoralis | reverse complement strand
GAAATACAGAAATAAATGTCAACGGAAATAAATGTCAATGGAAATAAATGTCAACGGAAATAAATACTTACAGAAATAAATGATTGTGGAAATAAATAAATAGGAGAAAACGACAGATTAAAAAAAGAAATTCTATAATATTTTTTTTTTTTTACATATATTTTGATGTAAAATACTTGTACTGATGCATTTATTTATTCATTTATTTTTAATTCTGGCAGACTTGGTCCTCCATATTCATATGCATTGCCAGCGTTCTATTGCAGTCATGTCAACAAATCCACTTACATTGAATAGTGCACGGATAATCAACAAGGGGGGCACCAGGATCGGATGGCCCAGACCTGGATGGGTGGCCAGAGGGATCACCTGACCGAGCTGCCGACCTGGCCCTCCTGTCCTGTCAAAATAAGTCAAAGAAAACTTCTTGAATATAAAACAAAAATAAGAATTTGAGAGAGAATAAAATTCAGTGAAGAAAAACAAATGTCCCCTAAAAAGTAAAATGTATTACTTCCGGTTGAGAAATCGTCAATCCCACCAAATATCACAATATTAAATTTGAAGAGAAAAAGTGAAGTTATTTTCCAGACAAACAACTGGAGATGAAGACTAAAATACAAGGGAAAATGTTGACACAGGGCATAACGGCTCTCGGAATGGTTTAACAGGGATGAAAATGATGTAAATCATATGCAATTGCTTTGAGTCAACAAATATTAACCTAGATGAACACCTATGCCATTATTGCTAAGGAAAGCTCTTGTTGAGCTACGTCCAGGAAGTAATCCTAATCTATAGTTTAATATCTTATAATAAAGCTGAACCTTGCTTGCTGTACTTGCTCCTGCACGCATAGACAGTGTCAAGCAAATTAGGGGCATGTGGGTGCAGTGGCGTCGTGTGGGTCCTCCCTGAGAGATGTACGACACTGTGAACCGGGCCTTGGGCTCCGCACGGGAAGAGCTCATACTGATACTGCCTCGACGAGCACCGCTAACTGATCGCAAGAGTCAGAGAGAATAGGCCAGAGATAAGGACAGACATGGGTGTACCCTGAAATTACCCCCACGATTCACTGAGAACGGCAGCGACAGGAGACACAGGACCGGCTCTCATTTGCAGTTGCGCTCATTTGGCCATTGGGCACGCTGGGCACTGTCGGTCCTCCTCATGTTCCATGGTGCAAGACAGGCCTCCTCTACAATCGCATCCTCTGTAGTGTGATACCGGAGGCAGGTCGAGTCCGTGTGAGCCGGCCACTGGCGCCGAATGTCCAGACCGGGCCAGGGTGACGCAGCAGCTGGGGATGAACACATTATACTAGGGATGTTAACCGGTGACAGTTTGACCGGTGGAAGACCGTTTCGACGTTAACCGGTCAAAGTTATTGCTAGTCGGCTAAAAAAGAGATCTCTAAATAAGGCAATTATAAATATTGGAATAAACGCTACTACAGTTAGCCATCTCATTCCAATATGTTTTTTCTGTAAAGTGAAATAATCCCTCACGCAACCTTTTTCACAATCGCCTGTTTTGTAAACCAATAAAAAAAACATTTTGCGCGCCGTCACACCGTTAGAGCAGAGCAGACGACATGAAGCGTGCAAAGAAAAGTACTGTGTGGGAACATTTCACCAAAAAGAATGACAAAGATGTAAGTTGCAACTTATGTGATACATTGTTGAAATTTAGTGGCAGCACATCATCTATGACGTATCACCTGAAGACGCAACACCCGCAAGCCTCTTCGGAGATGTCATTTTCTCAAATGAGCCGCGGCAATGTATCTAATGAGCTTCAAACGCTAGACAAACGACTTTATTTTAAACGCGATCACCTGGCTTGCCTTGTACCCAAACGAGTTCAAAACTAAGGAGCCATGTGTCCTCCGATTACATACAAGCTCCTCTGCGCCGCATTTGCGAGACTTGTTTTGCGCTGTAGGGGATTTAAAAAACCTGACGTGAGTGGAAGGGCTGTGCTGGGGCTGTGTGTGAGTGTGTGTGTGTGCGCGTGTGTGTGCGCAGAGCGATGAGACAGAGTTGAGAAATTGCAGGCGCGGCTCGAAATGGCTGTTATTTCAAATAGCGTAGCATATTTTAAACTAAACGGTTAAACGGTTTCAACTGGTTAATGAGGCTCGTTGACCGGTCAAGAAAATTTTTAGTTTTTGCCATCCCTACATTATACGCACAGCCTGTTCCCGGGAGGTGCGCGGTGTTGGACGACAGCACGCGAGCAGGTCGGTCTCTGCGAGAAGCTGGGTCAGGTAGTTCAACTGTGAAGGATGTGACATGGGAGAGACTGAAGGACCACTGGACAGATGTTTACGGAGAACTTTGACAAAATGCAGTGACAATTACCCATAGAAGCACCACCATAAGCTGTTGGAGCAGTCCACTCACCTTCTCCATGTCCTCCTCGTCCTCAGAGACGTGTAGCACCGGAAGACGTTGTTTTTTGAGGCCGGTACGGGGGCGTTGTTGGAAAAGACTGGAGAGACACAATTCACATCATGTAGTATGGGACATTCACAGTGTTTATGTACTCGTCAGTGTTCATTGAGATGTTAAAACATGTGTAGACATAAACAATGCCCATTTGCTGGAGCGACAGTACAATGTGTCATAGTATATATAGCCTCCAAAAAGGCCTAGTCAGTCCTTCAAAAGCAAGATAGCGTCGAGGCTCTGCAGGACACGCATGTAACATTAACAGCACAACGGAACCCACATGATTCAGAAAGAGCAGTGAAGAGGTTACACAAGGGAAACATCTAAGACCAGGATATGAAGTTATATTCAACCACAAGATGGCCAGTATATTTACTGATGAGAACTATAGTAATTCTACTCTGCAAATTAATCATGAATAGGAATTAACCAAGTACAATTGCAACATTCAGAAAACTTACTTGACAATAAATTGGGTGCACCCTTCTACTATCTCTGTCAGAATTATGAAATCATAAGACATCTACTGTGTTCAATTACAAAACACACAAACAGTCCTACATTTGTTGCAAACAACAAATAATGGTATCTCTAAATCGTATTAATAAAATGTATTTACTACACCCAGTGAGTAATAAAATATAAACATCAAATAGCATTGACACTATAAAAGAATCTTACTCAGCTACAAAAGAACACGATGAAATTGCATTATTATACTGTCCACAGCACACTTGGAGGCTCATTGAGTCTTCAAAATACATTTGAATAAAATATTTAAGGGAAAGGTTGCTTTTATTCAAAACAATATCGTACAACAACGTTAAACATTCGGTACAATTTCATTAAGTATCACAGAATATGTATTCGATTTTGGAAAAGTTCGCTAGCAAGTAGCATCGTCGGCGCAATTCCGATCTACTAACATGGGGTGAAGTTAGCATAGCCTGCTAACGCCATTCCAACCTCAGCCTCATAAGGAAAACGTAACTCACCAAGTGAACATCCCTGCACGTTCCAGCACGACAATCATGTTGGATTGTCGCTTTTCCATGTTTTTTTTGTTTTAGGACTTTCCTCAAGTTGTTGAATAGCAACAGTTCACTACAGCAACATGGAACTATTCGAGGTCTTCCTTAAATGGCGTCTCTTCCCATTATAGTAGATCGCATCTACTACTGACTAACCTGTCAATCTAAGGCGGGACATAACCAAATGGGAATTTCTAATTGGCTCAAAACTAAAATACTTCTTATTCCAGATTCCACCTGCCTATTACTTAATGTGTGTTACACGTAAACAGATGAGTTTCATGATATCAGCTAGATGCTTACGTGAGTTTTGACTTACGTTCGAAACTTTATTTTCCACATTTAGAGATTGGCTTTGTTTATGATAGTAGGCAGACAAATTGAACAAGTTACATTTGATGGTGGCGTATCAGCCTGATTCATTTCTCAGGACAAACGACGAGCATGTAACCCGGAAACCGCACCTTGAGTGTTTTTAAAAAGAATGGGCACCAACTCCCAGAAGCCCCTGCGGTTCTTTGAGTACCGTAGTTACAGGCGTTCACGTGATACAAAACATAATGTGCTGTCGAATTGGTGATGATTACTAGTGATTAAACTGCGTCTTTAGACGTAAGGATGAACTATATCTGGACATTTCCAGAGGGATACCATGATGACGAACATCAACCTTGTCTTGCTATATAAATTAAGCTTGACAACTCTGTTAATTTGTGCCGGTTGGAACGTGTCTAGCGAACAAAAAGCAGCACGGTTGTAAAGCTCTAATGACAGCCGTGGTTCGCGACGACTCGTTCCAGCCGGCACCTTTTGCTTGGTTTTGGTGTCATCTAGTGGCAGCTTTTGACTGTGGACTGTGAAGGGGTTTGACCGAGTGTGTGTGCCCTATTTGAACACACAAATGAAATAGCAAAATACTAATGCAACAAGAATATGAGCAAACTACACAATTACATTAATTTAAACAAGTCATCATTGTTAGTGTGTAAACAGACCTGGCAAATAAACCTGATTCTGATCTATTCATATTTACTGACCTCTTTCTTTTGCTGGCACAGAGAAGTGCTAAAAATCCTATATACAAGTGTCACATTTCTACAAAGTGGAGGCAAACATTTTTTTCCTGTAGTGACTTCTACCATTGGCTATTGAAACACTAGACAATTGAAACAGAGGGATTTTTCTTTTTAAATACATTATTGTGTTTTACTATTGCACTGGTTGTCAACCTTTTTTGGGCCAGCGCCCCGTATCCATTACCCAGGTCCCTTACCGCCCCCTTCAAATAACAGGTATGCCAACTTCCCTGAATATTAATGATAATTATTATGATGGTGATAAACTACAAAAAATGTAAAGAGGTCCAGTTATTTCATAAAGTCCTTTTTACACGGAAAGTTGTCACAAAGGCTCACATGGTGTGAAGGACTCTGTGATAACTGACCTCTCCCTTTAGCCCGGATCATTCCTCAGGCATCAGGGGGTTCTTTCAAAACACTACCAATGGTGAGGTCTTGTACATCTTCCTCAAACCCTTCATCCTCCTGTTCCTCCTGGTCCTCCAGCAGCTGGTCATTCTCCTCAGAATCTGGGTCCATGCTCTGCAAGGGCTGCCCTGTCTGGCTAAGGAGGTAATTCACCCCAAGCAACTCTCCAGAACATGAACAACAATAGTTGTCTTCAAAATACATTTGAGTAAAATATTTAAGGGAAAGGTTGCTTTTATTCAAAACAATATCTTACAAAAACGTTAAACATTCGGTACAATTTCACATAATAAGGGTGCCATTTGGGACACACTCCCGGGCATAAATCAATCGGGGCGGTGTAATGTCCGTCTTGTCGAGTGACATCTTCAGGCACCTGTCGAATGGAAAGAGAGACGAATGAACAGAGCCGTATATTTGTGATTAAATAAATAAGTGAATGAAACAAACAATCCGCTTATACTTTCACGCTAAGTTAAAACTGCGCAAGATAGTCAACTTAACAGATGTGTTAATTTGTTTGGAGGCATGAAGCTTTCATTACTGTTTAGATTAAATCGAGCTCAAACTTCCCCTCATTCTGATTACGGTAGTCATTTATTTACCCTCATGGCAAAGACATGGAGAAATATGATGCAGATTGAAGGCGATTGATCTGGAAAAGGAAGAGCTGCTGCCCGGGAGATTGGTCTGAATAAGTCGATGATAAGACGATGAAAAATGACGGTACCTGGAATGAATCCACAACTGCAGTAAATGGCAGAAAAGGGGTTGTCAGATTGAGTCCCGGACAACGATTGGCTGCCATGATGTTAAATTATATATATGTTTAAATACATAGCGCATAGCCATGCAGGCATTGTAATGTATATCTAGAATCGGCAACTTCTGAACGGGGGAGCACATCTCACATCATGGTCCCCTATCATACATTTTATTTTTTAAATCCTCCGATGAATTTTAAACCAGCTTCATGTAACCATTTACTCTCTCTAAGGGCTTGTGACTGTCTTATTTATGTTCAGAAGGGGATGATTTGGGTAAGGGCTGAGGGTACCACGCCGGTACTACACCTGTTACTATTGGCCTGGTCTGTATGGTTCTCTGTTGGAATGGGAAATGCTTCCACTGTTTCTGGGGAACTTGTCTTGACAGGGTGCGTCTTTATCTCAAGAGAAACATTCCTGTTTGATGTGATGTTACTAAAACTTTCAAGAGTTTTTAATTATTGGCCATTTCTACCATGCATTTCTACATTTTGCAATTTCAACTGTGCAAAACATTGTATTTTCCGATGTGTTAAATAAAGCAACTATAGCGGCTATAGGCAACGCAAACAAAAGTTGCAGCCGCGAGGGACTAAACACTGAGAGTGTGAAAACACTGCGACGCGCACATAACTCAGTTCCACTTCAGCGATCCAAGTTTACTGGTTTATTATTTCCACACGTAAAAAATAACATTGTTACTGCAGTCACCAGGTTAAAAAGTGCTGTGTGAGTGTGAAAGTGCGGTCAACAGAAAGTGTTCGCTCCCAGGCTCACTCCCTCTCTCTGTCAAAGCCCCAATGCCCTCAAGTGAACAGGTGAAGCAAACAAATAGACCAAAAATATCACTTCCGCCCAAACCCCGGTGGACACGCCCACCACCTACAATCAGAGTGCCCAAACCCTGGTGGACACGCCCACCACCTACAATCAGAGTGCCCAAACCCTGGTGGACACGCCCACCACCTACAATCAGAGTGCCCAAACCCTGGTGGACACGCCCACCACCTACAATCAGAGTGCCCAAACCCTGGTGGACACGCCCACCACCTACAATCAGAGTGCCCAAACCCTGGTGGACACGCCCACCACCTACAATCAGCCTGATTCATTTCTCAGGACAAACGACGAGCATGTAACCCGGAAACCGCACCTTGGGTGTTTTAAAAAGAATGGGCACCAACTCCCAGAAGCCCCTGCGGTTCTTTGAGTACCGTAGTTACAGGCGTTCACGTGATACAAAACATAATGTGCTGTCGAATTGGTGATGATTACTAGTGATTAAACTGCGTCTTTAGACGTAAGGATGAGCTATATCTGGACATTTCCAGAGGGATACCATGATGACGAACATCAACCTTGTCTTGCTATATAAATTAAGCTTGACAACTCTGTTAATTTGTGCCGGTTGGAACGTGTCTAGCGAACAAAAAGCAGCACGGTTGTAAAGCTCTAATGACAGCCGTGGTTCGCGACGACTCGTTCCAGCCGGCACCTTTTGCTTGGTTTTGGTGTCATCTAGTGGCAGCTTTTGACTGTGGACTGTGAAGGGGTGTGACCGAGTGTGTGTGCCCTATTTGAACACACAAATGAAATAGCAAAATACTAATGCAACAAGAATATGAGCAAACTACACAATTACATTAATTTAAACAAGTCATCATTGTTAGTGTGTAAACAGACCTGGCAAATAAACCTGATTCTGATCTATTCATATTTACTGACCTCTTTCTTGTGCTGGCACAGAGAAGTGCTAAAAATCCTATATACAAGTGTCACATTTCTACAAAGTGGTAGAAGTCCTGTAGTGACTTCTACCATTGGCTATTGAAACACACGCCCACCACCTACAATCAGAGTGCCCAAACCCTGGTGGACACGCCCACCACCTACAATCAGAGTGCCCAAACCCTGGTGGACACGCCCACCACCTACAATCAGAGTGCCCAAACCCTGGTGGACACGCCCACCACCTACAATCCTAGTGCCCAAACCCTGGTGGACACGCCCACCACCTACAATCAGAGTGCCCAAACCCTGGTGGACACGCCCACCACCTACAATCAGAGTGCAGTGAATATTATGAATGAGACCAAAAATAGAACCCATGGGAGACTTACAGGTGGCTCTTACAGCAACTGTTTTTATTTTTATGACTTGGTAAATAATACTTTGGACAAAACATTAAATCATCTTGAGTACTATATAGGGCCACGTATTTGAACCTTATGCAAGAACCGTTTTGGAGTTTAAAACCAGTATCTTTACTATGATGTGAAAGGGCGAAAATTTAATTGAGCAAAGCAAAGGTTCGATTAAGGTCCTTACTTGTCAGCAGGATCCTTTTCGCTATTGCAAGTTGCTATAATTAGTATTTCGCCTTAGTATGTCATCTTGGCTTGTATGTGATTAATAAATCAATTATCGTAGTGTGCAGTAATAACGGTAGTAACAATAACTGTATGCAGAAATTATTGTAACTGTTTCAACACTACTTTAAGTGTAACACATAAGTATTCATAACGTCTGTGGTATTCGCCTTTAAGTGCCAGAAGAATAATTTATTTAGGTCTTAATATATAAAATAAATCAAACTTCTCAATTTCAATATTGTTGTCTATACAACCATTTAAACAAATTAAAAGGCAGGGCAAAAATATTTAATTACAGAAATAATAGGTATTGTATTTTATCTCTGACCTAGATATGAACTAGGCTACTCTAGCAGTTCCTTTAAAAATGATTTGCTGCAGCTGATGCGGGTCGACTTGGTATTCATGTTAATAAATAATATGATACATGCTTCAGCTTTAGGAAATATTTTGTGTTTGACCAGGTGTTTCCTCGGGTTAGACGCGCAATGCAAAGCTGGCTGGTAGCACATCACAAATATAGCAGCGAGCGACGTCTGGGTAAATTTTTGAAAATCGTAACCACACTTGGACCGCTTTTGGCTGGTCTTTGCCCTGACACTGTTTGTGTTGAACATTGAACACGCTTTAGGTGTGAGGTAATCTCGCTCTCTACTCTCATACCCAGATGAGCTCTCAGGCACATTTGGCACAGATTGATTTAAAACCAGTACTCTGTAGTATAATTCTAAGTTGGAAGAGGCTCAGCGAAGGTTATTTCTGATTAATTTGCTACGTGCTCGCACAAGTGATAATGCTGTCTGAGACGGTTTTGTTAGAATGCTTAGAAATTCACCAATGCTATTGGCCACCCTAGGTTAAGGCCGCATGACTAAAAACTTCTTAACATCTTCATACAAATACGCACATTACATTACGGTACACAGCAAATACTTTAACAATATTCTAAATGTATTCATCCTCTTCAGTTTTTGCAAATGTATTGTTTGCATTAGTTCCTCTAACACTTTCAGGTTAATATGGTTGACTTGGTTCTTACTTCTCACTTGCTTTGACAATGTAAACAAATTGCCAATACAGCCCATAGAACATATACATCTGGTGGTCTGTCTATTCATGTCCATCTGTGATAATATCCTGGATTTGGGATCAGCAACCCCATTACCAATACAGAAACCATTAGCATCTCCATGAGGGCAGTAAGAAGTTTAAACTCCTGAACGGTGTAAACCTCTGGCTAGCGTTCTCAGGGTTTCCAACACGGGCCTATAGATACATATTACGTTTTATTGACTATTAAACAAACTGAATGTATGGCCACACTGGTTGTGAAACTGCCGCTGTGGAACCAACCACTTACATTCAAACTTGGTATTTCACAGCCAACTGAGTGAGGTATGATTATCCTACCTAAACATGGACCCTAAACCAACATTTAACCAATCATATAGCAATGTTAGACGTAGTTATTGTACTCTTTGAACTTCTTATACGTGTTTGACATAATTTCTTTGTTGCCGTGAAACAAGCAAGCATCATACTTGGATCTACCCTCCTCCTACCCTTTTTACTATTGGGTACACAGCAACACTCAAAAGCCATTGGCCTTTCATGCTAGCAAATATCAGACTAGGGTGCGCTTGCTGCAAATACAGCGCTGGGTTGAAATGCCCATCTACAACGCCTTGAATGCCCAATACAGTAGTGTAGTTCCCCTGTATGTATTAGGATTAGCTTATGGTTAGACAGACCGCTTTTAGGACCCCCCTGGTGTGTTTCAGTACTGAGTCAGTGACCGATTGATGCATACAGCTAGGTCAGATTGAAGCCAACATTATGGTATATGTGAGTGCCCGAATTAAAGTCCTGGTTTATACTGGGCTGTTGCAGTCTATTAGACTATTTAGCATGGTGGCAAGCCATCGGTTGTATTATTCCAGCACATAACACCAATTAAGCATGAACACAGCCAAGTAAAGTTACTGCACTGTAGATCAACACAGCCAGAGAGTCTACAGTTTTACTGAGCACAGCCAGAGGGTCTACAGTTCTACTGAGCACAGCCAGTGGGTCTACAGTTCTACTGAGCACAGCCAGAGGGTCTACAGTTTTACTGAGCACAGCCAGAGGGTCTACAGTTCTTCTAAGCACAGCCAGAAGGTCTACAGTTCTACTGAGCACAGCCAGTGGGTCTACAGTTCTACTGAGCACAGCCAGTGTTAATTGTCTGCAAAAGGGACAGGACTCAAAAGAACAAACTCTGAGAGGTAAGTTCACACTGCGTAAAAACCGGAAGGTATTTATTAGATACAATGAATGAATGAATGAATAAATGGAGATCCTAAAGAGGTCGCGGGTGATGGAGCACAGACTGATGAATTAGCAGGTTGGCAGGCAGAGATGATAGCAGGTGATAGGCAGGCAAGCAGAACCGCGGGTGGGAAAAAAGTCTGGAACGTGAACCTAAACACGGGGAAAAGTCAAAAATCGATACAAAAAACTTGGCGTAACGAGACACTTAGGGTAGAGCCGGTGTGTCGTACCGTGCAGGATAAACTACTGATCTGGGGAAGTCTGGAGTGCTTTGATGAGTGAATGGAATCAGGTGGGCAGCTTGCAACATGGGTGGGAGCTGGTGAGGAGAGTAGGCTGATTGGCCCGGAGCCATGCCTCAGACGTCTCTCTATGGCTCTGAATGAATGTAGCCCCGACTAGCAGCAAATCAAGGGGGCGTGTCAGACACCTGTCACTCAAGTCCCATCTTTTGCACAGTAGCAGTGTAGCACCCCAATGTAAATACCGGCTGTCATTGGTCAAAAGTCAGTGTCATTTGTGGGCTGACTTCATTTAGTCCAGAGTCACAAGTAAAATCCAAACTAGCAGCAAATCAATGGGGCCTCTAAACCTATCACACACACTATGAAGATAAAAGGTAGCTTATGCATTTGGGAGAGAACTTTTTAGAGAGTTTGATAGTTTCCGTTTTTCAGAAATACACGTGACTTTCCAAACAATGATCCTGCTTCTGTTTCATTATGAAAAAATGCTACACATAAGAATCAGGGCGGTTTACTTCACATCTGTCAAATGTAATATTTTCTGTTTTTTTATGTTGGGCATAATTTTATTCAGTTTTCCATGTCATCAAACGGTATACAACGAATAGTCCAAAATAGCGTTTTAATTGATACCATTAACGACCTGATGTTTACTACCTATTGCAGTAGCAAAAAAGACGACCTGTTTTGGTGCCATTATGCGGAAGAGGGATGTTTAGCATAATAACATAATTTGGTCGGTACCCAACACTAATAATGTGGATGTTTAGCATAATAACATAATTTGGTCGCTACCCAACACTAATAATGTGGATGTTTAGCATAATAACATAATTTGGTCGGTACCCAACACTAATAATATGGATGTTTAGCATAATAACATAATTTGGTCGTACCCAACACTAATAATGTGGATGTTTAGCATAAATACCCAACAACATAATTTGTTTAGCATAATAACATAATTTGGTCGCTAGAACCCAACACTATTAATGTGGATGTTTAGCATAATAACATACCCAACACTATTAATATGGATGTTTAGCATAATAACATAATTTGGTGGTAGAAAACACTATTAATGTGGATGTTTAGCATAATAACATAATTTGGTCGCTAGAAAACACTATTAATGTGGATGTTTAGCATAATAACATAATTTGGTCGGTACCCAACACTAATAATATGGATGTTTAGCATAATAACATAATTTGGTCGGTACCCAACACTAATAATATGGATGTTTAGCATAATAACATAATTTGGTCGCTAGAAAACACTATTAATGTGGATGTTTAGCATAATAACATAATTTGGTCGGTACCCAACACTATTAATATGGATGTTTAGCATAATAACATAATTTGGTCGGTACCCAACACTATTAATGTGGATGTTTAGCATAATAATACCCAACACTATTAATTGGATGTTTAGCATAATAAATCGCTACCCAACACTATTAATATGGTACCCAACACTAATAATGTCTGACACATTTAAGGTTACGTCACACCAGATCTGGGAAACCATGGCACCTCCAACACACCAGGTGGCGCTAAATGACCATATCTGTAGTTATGGGGCCAACACAGAACAATATGAATGTTTACATACTCACTCTGGGTAAAGCCTTTTGCTGTATAACTAAAATGTGAAATCACACAGTGCACATTGTTGTTACATTTACATCTGTACTGCTGTGGAAAGACAGGGTTTCTTACAGAATGTAAAGCGTCTTGGGAGCTAACTAGATAACAGCTACCTTGGTCTTCTATGTTATTCTATGTATGGGTTGGACATCCTGGCTGTGGTATAATAAACAGAGAGAACAACTACTTATTGTGCAGTTGTCCTAGAGCAGTGCCACTTGAAAGACTTCTGTGGTTAGTTTTGTACTTCTAGTCAGCTAGCTTGCTACTTAAATGGAAAGCTTACCCCAGGGAGTGTAAATTTGGCCAACCGCTTGATTCTCAAGTCCATATCAGCTGATGGAGTCAAACATCACTTTAAGGTTGTTACATTTATTAAGCATGGCTGGGTGATTGTAAAAGCACTTTGTCGTTGTAATATGGGCTTTATAAAATACGTTTGATTTGATTATGCTACATAACGATCAGATATAATCAGTGAGGACCATGCATCTACAATCAGGCATATAACAAATACTATCAAAAGGAATGTTTAGCATCACTGCTTCAACGCTCTATGCTCCTTGTTAACAATACGATGGGAATATCTTTTCAACGCAACTCAATGTCTATCAGGACAATACATGAATGTATGGCCTAACTCTATAAATACACGATACGAGTTACTTACAAATCTCTGGACGGTGATCTTCTCCGAACTGTCAGGGCTGCTGCTGGTCGGGATGCCTTGCACTTGTTGGTTCAACTCTGCAAGTCTCTCCGAACAGACCCTGAAGACCTCATTCAACTTGTCCAGTCGATCCTGTTGAATCCCCTTCATGTCCGTCCTGGTTCTGGACTTTACGGGGCCCGTCTTCTGGACCATTCCCACAGTGTTACTCACCCTGTTGCCCTTTTTGTTTGACAGCCACCTCGTTATCCATCCGATGCTCTTCTCTGGCTCTTCCCGCCGGCTCCAGCCATTCACCCAGGATGAGGTCCATGTAGGCCAGGTTCTCCCTGATCCTCCTAAGGATCTCCACCTGGGTGTTGGTCCTCTCTGGTAGCCATGAGGGCTAGTCAGTGAAGAGCATCAGTGTCTGTTTGCCGACCATGGAAGGACGAAGGGCAATGTTGGGCTGAGGTTCAGTTGGCAACGAGATCTGTGTAATAAACTGAATCAAATGCAATGAGCTTTTGAGACAGGGCATGTTTGATACGGGCCATATCCACACACCACACATCTAGACACACACTAACAATGGAAAGACGGATCTATGTGGTGTCTCTCAGTATTGGTACCTAGTCGGTAGGTGCTGGTGTTTTGGGTTGTGGAAAAAACAGAACTAATGTAGAACAATCCTAATGTTTTAAGCATAGTTACATAACTTTTTGTAGTGCTTCAAATTTAACACCTGTCTTACCTCTACTGTTTTGTCAATAGATGACTTGACCGGGATGTCATCAGAACACGAAAAGGACTGGATCTCCTCACGTGGTCTCACATGAATCAATGTCGACTGGGTAATCGACTGTAAAATAATAATAATGATTTAGAGCTATCCTATGTTTTAAACTTAGTGACATATCTTCCTCTAGAGCTTCAGAATTCAGGCCCGTCTTACCTCATTGTCATGGTTACTAGATGACTTCTGGTGGTTGTCATCAGGCTCACCGCTGGAACCGATTACCTCAATGGGTTCCACACCGAAACACTGAGGATAGAGAACGTGAAATCTACTCAGTGCCACGGTAGAATATAGTGTCATTGACGAGGATATAGAGTCTTCATTTGTATTGAATTTTGGTTGTACGTTTTTTTAAATAATTAATCTTAATTGATCTTAATTGTAGCTATGGTAATTTCACAACCATCCTTATGTTTCTTTTTGTTGCCTATTGATTGCGAATTCAGGACATCTCTACGTAGCTAGCACTCCTGTCTAATGTAAAATAATGGCTTTTGAAGTTATTGTTTGACAATATTAGGTCCTATTAAAAGCTGTGTTAAAATATGTTCAGTATGTCCTCAGTTGTATATTGTGTGATGTAATGCTGTACTGTTCTGTATGGAGTGTGTTCATACCACAAGAGGGCGCTAAAGTGCAGGCTATAGGACGCGTTCACGTTATTTTGTTTGTCCCAGTTGATTTTGCAGTTGTTAATAAAACCTGTTTTAACTTGGCAGCTGTCTGACCATGAGACTGATGTGTCTACAGTTCAGTAATAAATATGCCAAGAAAGGCTAAAGATAATTAATCTCCATTCTCAATTCTTTTCATCCGAATGCAACGTTAGCTGCAACATAACTCAACAGGTTATGGGCCCAGGAGTCGTTCGGAAGATAAGTTTGTCGAGTTCCACCGTTAGAAAGTGGCAACGGACCGCGTGCTAACAGACTGCTAGCTAAAGAAGAAATAAATCAAAGAACAAGCTAACATGACGGAACAACGAAGGATGTGCAGGTTGCCTCGACTGACATTCGACGGAGATGAAGCCAAGTATGAGCTTTGGGAAACCAAAATGTTGGGACATTTTCATTTATCAGGGCTAAAGAAAACTGTGCTAGAAGACAAAAACAAGATGGCGTCCCACCAAGACAAACGCTCGTGGCTGGAACAAAGACGACACAGAGATGGTGTGCTTCAAGTGTGGCACCAAAGGCCACCGAGTTAAAGGATGTCGACAGAAGACATGGTGGAGTCTCTGCAGAAGTGACACCCACAAAGACGCCACGTG
>CM055747.1:10727142-10765510 GCA_029465975.1 Dallia pectoralis | reverse complement strand
CATACAGTTTGATGGATTTTCATTTATTCGATTTTTTACATTTAAACGCCATAGCCTGTGCATTACTTCCGTAGTTATGGCAGTCTAGACTTACTAAGTCGATCTTGGAACTCCTACACCGGTTAACCAATAGGATTACTGATACCACTGTGACGTACTATGGTTGACACCCTCCTCATTTGCCTAAGGTTGAGGAAATACAGAAATAAATATATACGGAAATAAATGTCAACGGAAATAAATACTTACAGAAATAAATAATTACAGAAATGATTGTGGAAATAAATAAATAGGAGAAAACGACAGATTAAAATAAAAAAATTCTATAATTAATTTTTTTACGTATATTTTGATGTAAAATACTTGTACTGATGCATTTATTTATTCATTTATTTTTAATTCTGGCAGACTTGGTCCTCCATATATAAACACCAAAATAAATTTGATAAAAATTCAATAACTCAAATAAGGACAATGGGTCATATTCTTCAATGTTTTCCTAAGTTATTTCTTAAATTCGTTCCTAAGAAAGGTCCTAAGGAAAGTCTTACTCAAATTTACGAACGTGTTCTGAAATTGCATAATTGTTCGCACCTACGTTCCTATAATGGTAAATGCTGCACTTTTATATAGCGCTTTTATCCAAAGCGCGTTACAGGTCCTGCGTCACATTCACCCATTCATTCACTCATTCATACACTGACGACCGCGTCTACCATGCAAGGCGACTGCAGGCTGGTTGATAGACAACCGACTCAACCCACTGAGCCACTGCCGCCATATTGATGAATACCACGTATTCGTAAATTGAATGCGCGTGCCAGTTGTTCCTAATTAGCATAGGTAAACACCCCGGTATTTCCCAGAAAAGGGCATTAAACTGCAGGGCGGAGTGGAAACTCATCGTAAAACTGAAGTGGAAAATGCCGAAACGAAAATGTAAAGACAGTATAGGATCAGATGCCAATAGAAGAAAAAAAAACTTCAGAAGTGGAAATACTTCTGCAAGAATGGAACAGGCAAAAAGATGTAATATTTAGCAGCGTCAGTAGTGGTTGAAAAATCAAATACAAAAAGAATGCATGGGATTTAATCACTCGTTCTGTGAACGCTGTGTCAGGGGAAGGGCGCACTACTGATGACATAAAAAGAAATGGTTTCTCCACTCTTAAGATTTGGTTTCAGTTCCGTCGCCATTTCAAGTTCACCTCAGCATCTGCTTTAGACCCTATTACCTGTAACCACGTCTTCCTCCCTCCTTCCTTGGACGCTGCTTTTGCTGTCTGGACGCGGAGGGAGGTTAGGACATTCAGGGAATTGTTTGCCGAGGAGGGCTTCTTTAGTTTCACCGACCTGGCCGCTAAGCACTCTTTGCCTGCATCGCACTTCTTCCGTCACCTTCAGGTGCGCCACTGTGTCTCCTCCCTTTTTCCTGGCTTTCCCTCCACTCCCCTCGCCCAACCCTGGGAGGCCATACTGTCCCTTACACCCCTCGAGACGGGACTGACATCACATATTTACTCCATTCTCGCGTCCTTCGAGGTACGCTCCACCTCTAAGGCCAAGCTGGCCTGGGAGCGGGAGATGGGGGTGGAGCTCACTCAGGAGTGGTGGGACGAGGCCACCGACAGGATACGGTCTACCACGCCATGTGCCAGGCTCGGCCTCATCCAATTTAATGCGCTGCACAGAGTTCACTTTTCTAAGGCGAGGCTATCTGAGATATACCCCGATGTCGCGGACAGGTGTGACAGGTGTGGAGCTTCCCATGCGATCTGACTCGCATGTTTGCTCAATGCCCCTCTCTTCAGAACAACTGGGGCACCATCTTTAAGGTCTTATCGGACGTGCTGGAAGTCACTTTGGACCCATGCCTGCTGATAACAGTCTTTGGTCTGCCTGGGGTGTGTCTCTTCTTTCCCACAAACACGCAGATATAGTTGCCTTTACGTCCCTGCTGGCCCGTCGTAGAATCCTCCTGAATTGGAAGTCTGCCCGCCCTCCATCTGCCTCATGCTGGCTAAAGGATGTCATGTACTTCCTACAACTGGAGAAGGTGAGCTTTGCTCTCTGGGGCTCCAACTTCAGCTTCTCCAGAAAATGGCAGCCCTTTATTTCTTACTTTGAGGGACTAGTGAGATTGCTCTCGGACTAGTGTCAATTATTGCAGTAATTACTGCATCAGTGATTACTCTCCGCATTAAGCTGCTCTGTCTTTCTGTCTGTCTCCTGTCGTTGTTCTGTCTGTCGTTCATGTTTGTTCAGTGTTGTGCGCTTGGGGTAATTATTTTACCTCCCTCCTACTCTGTTGGGTCCCATTGGGTGAGGTGGGGGTGTGAAGGTTTTTGTTTTTCGTTTCGTCTTGCAAAATACTAAAACTGGACTGTATTGCCTTAAGTCATTCTCTGTTGCACCTGTACTGTGTCCAATAAACAGATATATAGAAAAAGAATGGTTTGAGGCAAAAAAATGCTCATTCATTAAGTTACAGACTCATCACTATCACTGCTCATTCATTAAGTTACAGACTCATCACTATCACTGCTCATTCATTAAGTTACAGACTCATCACTATCACTGCTCATTCATTAAGTTACAGACTCATCACTATCACTGCTCATTCATTAAGTTACAGACTCATCACTATCACTGCTCATTCATTAAGTTACAGACTCATCACTATCACTGCTCATTCATTAGGTTAGTTTAGTTTTAAAAAGACAAATAATACATTCCGATATCTGCATACTTGGTAAGAAGACATATGTCATCATTATAAATCGTTAAGGTTGTAGTGATGAAGTTGAGCTATTTTAGATAAATACGTTGTGTGTGCGCGGCCATGTTTGTTTACATTGAAATGCATGCTGGGAGACGTAAGCTCGGTCCAACGTAAAATAATTCACGTATCGGTAAGTTGTTGCTAATATCATTAGTTTTTGTGTCGGATGTATTTTTATCCTGGATAATAGAAAACAACTAATATTATGTTTAGCAGCCTATCATAAAATATGACCGTTTGTGTGGGTACGTCAGCAATCATTCACCTTCCGATTTAAATATTTGCTACCGCTGTAATTGTTAAAACATATACTTATACACTTGACTTATATTTACAAATGTACATTTGCCATTGAGTAAATAAGTTATAAACACAGTTTGAGCTAATGGCAGCTAAATAAGTCTGGTCTGGACAGTCATTGTTGCGTCACTTTGGACGTTCTAACGAAACGTTCCAATTACACGGGTGTGATCTATATAAGGCTCAAACCACTGTCTTTTTAATCATTACAACTTTTTTGTTTAATACACTACCTTGCCATTTGAGATAATGTATCAGCGTTGCAAATCATCTCGACCCACAACCTCAAGGGTCTCTAGCCTGAACGTCCAGGCTGCCCCACCAACCAATTGGATGGCCTCCGGGGACACAATTGAAGACTGCCTCAGAACCTCTGGGAGAACCGTTTCCTCTGAGTGGACCCCACTGGAGTATTTCCTGGAGCCAGCTGTGGATGTGGCAGCCATGCAGGCCAGGATATTCAGAGAGCGTCTCCTAAGACACCTCTTAGTTGATGCTATGAGACGGCAGGCGCAGAACTCGGAGCCGGCTGCGGCTGCAGCACCCAAGCAGCCCGAGCCTTCCTTATTCAAGAGGCTAAGAACAATGTTCAAGAGGAACAACAGGGTGGGTGTGCTCCCATCTGAAGAGAGGATTGATGAGCCACCCCGAGCATCACCCAATGGGGAGGAGAAGCCACCCAAGAAGTCCCTCTTGAAGCGGCTGCAGAGCTTCTTCCAATGGAAGAAGTGAACCACTACGACACACACACACACACACACACACACACACACACACACATACTCACACACCAAAATTTACATAAAACATCCCGATGCTCTTCACTGACCAGCCCTCATGGCTACCAGAGAGGACCAACACCCAGGTGGAGATCCTTAGGAGGATCAAGGAAAACCTGGCCTACATGGACCTCATCCTGGGTGAATGGCTGGAGCCGGCGGGAAGAGCCAGAGAAGAGCATCGGATGGATAACGAGGTGGCTGTCAAGCATGAAGGGCAACAGGGTGAGTAACAAGGAGGGAATGTTAACAAGGAGCATAGAGCCTTAAAGCAGCGACGCTAAACATTCCTTTTGATAGTATTTGTTATATGCCTGAAGAGTTATTATAATGTATGTCTAGATAGTGAACTTATTCATGGAATGCAGAGTCTGACACAACAGCTTGTAGCCAATACACATTCAAGACTCAAACTAACCGGTTTATAACTCTGCTATTGGTCCTTTCTGACAACAGAGCCCAGTCCACGAGTCCATTCTGATGCCCTCCGCAGTCAGGGCCGCCTCCGCATGGGATATGCCTCGCCCCCTGACTCCTCCCACCCATGTCCCGTTCGTTGCTGCCGGGCAGACACGCGCCAGCATCCACACCTGCTGCGCCGTCCGTCTGCAGAAACCGGTTGCAGATGAGGAATGGGACATCAAAAAGGGCAAAGCCTGAGGAAGAGGTGAGGATACAAAGACAAATTGGGATTAACACATAGAAGGCATTCATGCTAAATATGATCATTTGTCGGATGAAAAAACTATAACTGCTCTCTTCTATTTTTCTCAGACAGATTTCTTTCTTGGCTGGACATCGGCAACTCATGCAGACACACACACACACACACACAATTGGACTATTAAGATTTTTAAGATCACCTAGCACAGCCAGAAGAGGACTGGTCACCCCTCAGAGCCTGGTTCCTCTCTAGGTTTCTTCCTAAATTTGACCTTCAGGGAGTTTTTCCTAGCCGCCGTGTATCAACTTGTTGAACTTGTTCTTCATGTTCAACTTGTCGATGGGTGCTCTGTCGGATTCAGGCTGGGTGATTGTATAAATCAAAATTGATTGATTGATTGACATACAACATCCCAATTTATACACACACTATTATCCTTGGTTCTATAAATAAAACTGTGCACAGCGCAAAGAGAACCACACTACCTGGCTGACTTGTATTCTTACATATGGTGGTGTTGCTGTAGTCGTCTACTAAAAATAGGTTTGTAAACATGTGAAACGATAGTACTGGTTTTAAATGTTAAGATTTTCAATATTGTACAAAATCTCAAAAAATACTTCAGCTGAGTCATGTTTTAGAAGTTAAGATAAAACGAATTACATCGGTACTACCAAGTACCAATCGGTGCCAAATGTCGGTACCTAAGAGCACATGTGGGTGAAAGAGTAAAGCCAGTAAAGAGAGCCAGATTACCTGACCCCTGCAGCTTGTTCAATGATTAACACCAACAGAGTCAGGGCAATAACGTATAGAAGCTATCTGGGACTGTTTTCTAAGTCTTATTTGAGCCAATATCCAAATTAAAATGTGTACAGGCACACATGACACCACTGCAAGGCACTACCACTACGGCTCCCTCGGCAGAGCCCAAGTAGAATTTCTACTAAACACAAAGTTTATATACGTTTGTGCCAGGTATTTATAGAATAAATCAGAGGTTGTTTGATGTGTCAATAATTGAATTAGTAATTGATTTTCTAATTTGTATAATAGCTTAGAAATAGTAGATATCTACATTACCAGTCATTCTATTAATCACAGTAGTAGTGATTGGTCGTCCACATAATGTAATGTTAGTAGATCTCTACATTACTAGTCATTCCATTAATCACAGTATAGTGATGGGTCGTCCTCATAATGTAAAGTTAGTAGATCTCTACATTACTAGTCATTCTATTAATCACATTAGTAGTGATGGGTCGTCCTCATAATGTAATGTTAGTAGATCTATACATTACTAGTCATTCTATTCATCACAGTAGTAGTGATGGGTCGTCCACATAATGTAATGTTAGTAGATCTCTACTAGTCATTCTATTAATCACAGTAGTAGTGATGGGTCGTCCTTATAATGTAATGTTAGATCTCTAGATTACTAGTCATTCTATTAATCACAGTAGTAGTGATGGGTCGTCCACATAATGTAATGTTAGTAGATCTCTACATTACTAGTCATTCCATTAATCACAGTAGTAGTGATGGGTCGTCCACATAATGTAATGTTAGTAGATCTCTACATTACTAGTCGTTCTATTAATCCCAGTAGTAGTGATGGGTCGTCCACATAATGTAATGTTAGTAGATCTCTACTAGTCATTCTATTAATCACAGTAGTAGTGATGGGTCGTCCTTATAATGTAATGTTAGATCTCTACATTACTAGTCATTCCATTAATCACAGTAGTAGTGATGGGTCGTCCACATAATGTAATGTTAGTAGATATCTACATTACTAGTCATTCTATTAATCACAGTAGTAGTGATGGGTCGTCCTCAAAATGTAATGTTAGTAGATCTCTACATTACTAGTCATTCTATTAATCACAGTAGTAGTGATGGGTCGTCCACATAATGTAATGTTAGTAGATCTCTACTAGTCATTCTATTAATCACAGTAGTAGTGATGGGTCGTCCTTATAATGTAATGTTAGATCTCTACATTACTAGTCATTCTATTAATCACAGTAGTAGTGATGGGTCGTCCTCATAATGTAATGTTAGATCTCTACATTACTAGTCATTCTATTAATCACAGTAGTAGTGATGGGTCGTCCACATAATGTAATGTTAGTAGATCTCTACATTACTAGTCATTCTATTAATCACAGTAGTAGTGATGGGTCGTCCACATAATGTAATGTTAGTAGATCTCTACATTACTAGTCATTCTATTAATCACAGTAGTAGTGATGGGTCGTACTCATAATGTAATGTTAGTAGATCTCTACATTACTAGTCATTCTATTAATCACAGTAGTAGTGATGGGTCGTCCACATAATGTAATGTTAGTAGATCTCTACATTACTAGTCATTCCATTAATCACAGTAGTAGTGATGGGTCGTCCACATAATGTAATGTTAGATCTCTACATTACTAGTCATTCCATTAATCACAGTAGTAGTGATGGGTCGTCCACATAATGTAATGTTAGTAGATCTCTACATTACTAGTCATTCTATTAATCACAGTAGTAGTGATGGGTCGTCCACATAATGTAATGTTAGTAGATCTCTACATTACTAGTCATTCCATTAATCACAGTAGTAGTGATGGGTCGTCCTCATAATGTAATGTTAGTAGATCTCTACATTACTAGTCATTCTATTAATCACAGTAGTAGTGATGGGTCGTCCACATAATGTAATGTTAGTAGATATCTACATTACTAGTCATTCTATTAATCACAGTAGTAGTGATGGGTCGTCCTCATAATGTAATGTTAGTAGATCTATACATTACTAGTCATTCTATAAATCACAGTAGTAGTGATGGGTCGTCTATATAATGTAATGTTAGTAGATATCTGCATTACTAGTCATTCTATAAATCACAGTAGTAGTGATGGGTCGTCCACATAATGTAATGTTAGTAGATCTCTACATTACTAGTCATTCCATTAATCACAGTAGTAGTGATGGGTCGTCCACATAATGTAATGTTAGTAGATCTCTACATTACTAGTCATTCCATTAATCACAGTAGTAGTGATGGGTCGTCCACATAATGTAATGTTAGTAGATCTCTAAATTGCTAGTCATTCTATTAATCACAGTCAGGGGCGAAAATCTGTTATCAACTTTGGGGGGGACAATTATATAGCATTTTCTCAGAAGCAATTCCTGAGGGGGGACACCCATATTACTGCTGTAATTGTAATATGTTAAATGTATATATTGTAACGTTTGTCTGTGCTGTACGTATGTTCTGGCCTTTGTTTCTTTTGTTTTTCCAGCTCCCCGGCCACTTTTACCCATTTCCCTTTTGTATTTTCCTGCTACCCGGTCACTTATATGAAATGCCCTTTTCTTTTCTGTCCTGTAACTGTTTACACCTGTTGGTATTTCTGCTCGTTATGTCTGTATATTGTCTCCCTGGTTTCTCTGTTGGTCGGGCATTGTTAATCTTAAATTAATACATAAGAAATCAAAATATGTTAGATAGATTTACAGAAAAAATAAGCTAAACCTTTTTACAGGAGTTAACACAGATTCATTTGTAACTTGTTCACATACTCTTCCCGAGCAAATCAGCCACATTGTTCCCAGATGAATATTAACACTATACAATGTACTAAATATATTTAAAGTTACAACGTTAAATATAATCGAAAACCTTTTTTACTTTCTACTGTAGTGACTTATAAAAAACCCTCCTTTTCTCAGCCAGGCTTAATGTAACTGAGAAGAGCGCGACTCCCCTTAATCGCGCCCTAATGTTCACGAGACAACGTTAACATTGCCTGTGGATCAAACCATTGTGGGACCAATGGCAGGGTTCGCAATCATTTTGAAACTAAAAAAGCACAATAGTGTTCATTATCAGCAAAGCGCTTTCATTGCGTATTATTGATAATATTGAAATTACAGTTATGTTGACGGTGATTTATTGGGGGGGACATATCATATTTCTCTTAGGATTGGGGGGTTCGTGTCCCCCCTGTCCCCCCCGGGATTTCCGCCCCTGATCACAGTAGTAGTGATGGGTCGTCCTTATAATGTAATGTTAGTAGATCTCTACATTACTATTCATTCTATTAATCACAGTAGTAGTGATGGGTCGTCCTTATAATGTAATGTTAGTAGATCTCTACATTACTAGTCATTCTATTAATCACAGTAGTAGTGATGGGTCGTCCTCATAATGTAATGTTAGATCTCTACATTACTAGTCATTCTATTAATCACAGTAGTAGTGATGGGTCGTCCTCATAATGTAATGTTAGTAGATCTCTACATTACTAGTCATTCTATTAATCACAGTAGTAGTGATGGGTCGTCCTCATAATGTAATGTTAGTAGATCTCTACATTACTAGTCATTCTATTAATCACAGTAGTAGTGATGGGTCGTCCTCATAATGTAATGTTAGATCTCTACATTACTAGTCATTCTATTAATCACAGTAGTAGTGATGGGTCGTCCTCATAATGTAATGTTAGATCTCTACATTACTAGTCTAACCTTTCCCTGTGTTTGTGTCCACTTCCGTTAAGGGGGACCCGTGTCTGCTGGCCACGCTGTGGGATCAATCAGCCTTGGAAACTGCTGGATCCATCCTGGGGCCCCTGATTGTGCGGCTGACGGAACAGTTGATGCTTCCAGAGTTTTGTCCTCCAATATATCATTCCCATCAACCCTCCCGGTCGTCCTGGACTATTTTTAAGATGCTCGCACATTGATTGCTTGGACTGTATTTTATTTACTGTCATAAACTCACCCAGCACAGACAGGAGACGACTGGTTACCCCTCAGAGCCTGGTACCTCTCTAGGTTTCTTCCTAAATTTGACCTTCAGGGAGTTTTTCCTAGCCGCCATGTATCAACTTGTTCAACTTGTTTTCTTGTTCAACTTGTCGATGTGTGCTCTGTCGGATTCAGCTTTGTTGTAAAAAGGGCTGTATAAATAAATTTGATTTGATTGATTGATACTCCCTTTATTCATACAGGCCTGCAGTTAACAATCGGAGAGCTCTGCTCAGCTTGGCGGTTCGACGATTACAAAGATTTAGATACAGGTAATATCCGTATATACGTTAGCAAACATGACGTCACTATTTTCGTACCTTCAAAGTGACAGCGCACATATTTCTGTCTGATATTCCAGTTATGAACATGCCAGTGCACACGTGATTTTATGCCTGTCATACTTACGTTTATTGGTTAGCATGTTCCCTGAGATCCACATACAAAAACATACATATTTATCACACATTCAGTAATACTAAAATTATGTAAATATACTATATTTATACACAATTAATAGGGACCCCATATTTGCATAGTTCAATTAATCTTCTACACATGATCAGGCTACAGAAAGGACGAGCTCCTCTGATTGGCTCATGATCCATAGTCTCCACAGCTCTGGCTTTTCCCAGTCAGGACTTCTCTCACAAGGCGCTAGCAGAATCCAGTAAGTGTGTACAACAGGTGCCAGTTCTACCGGGCACAGATTACAAAAGAGCGGAGACTCTTCGTTAATTCATGAATAAATGCCCTGAACCTGCTGCCTGGCATGAACACTTGGTGGAAATGAATTGTTCTACAGAACCAAGTTTAACTTATTCATGGTTGTCACTAAATGTGTTTGTAATACACAGTGTTTACAATTTATCTCCTAGAAATGACTCTACTTCTTTCTCAGGATACGACTCTCCTCCTTTCTATTGAAACATTACATATTAGTCTAACAGGAATTGTGTAAATATGTTTCTTCAAGTTGTACCAGTGAGTACGCCTCTTATAGCATGCAGACACACACTTGCGCTAAACGCACACACCCTCTCTCTCTCTCTCTCTCTCTCTCTCTCTCTCTCTCTGGCTCTGTGACTCCGACTAGAACATTTGATGTTCGATGTTTTCTGTTTCCAAAAGAAGAAAATGTTGGAACAGATTTTGACATTTGGCAATGTTAAATAAAATGTTGGTTTAAAAAAACAGCAGGGAGGGTAAATGGAGGTATTCCACTTCACAAAGCAGGTTTTTTTCTCACAGAGACTCGATGGAATGTGGTTGTATTGCCCAGAAGGATCTAAGCTGACCATGCTTGGCACTGCCTACCTTGTTTCAGGTTGTACTCATCTGGATTGAGTTCTACAAATGTCTGGTAATACCTACACAGTTGATATGAAAGCATCTGCTCAAGCTGATCTTTCCTTGCTTGTCAGCACTTTGCTGTGGGACTGTTATGAAGAAATGTCAGCTATGAAAACCCCAGATACTGTCTCATGTCAAATAATAATATATTTTAACACTAATACATTGTTTAAAGGATTGTATTCTGCATTAACTGCTTTCGTTCGATTCAAACTGCCATTTTCACCACATTAACAACCAGGTAGACAAGAGACTTTGGGTTATGAAATTAGATTGGATTTTAGTCTAGATTCAACTTTATTGTCATTACAAACAACAACAACAAATTCTAGTTCAGACCCATCTAGCGTGGCGATGCTGGGCAGGTGTGGGCAGAGATTGGTTGAACAGCATACACTTAGTTTTACCAGAGTTTAGTAACAACTGAAGGTTTAGGAAGGAATTTTGAATGTCATTGAAACTCTCCTGGAGATTTTTAAGCACAGTATTTAACGAAGGGCCTGGCGTGTACAGGATGGTATCGTTTGCATAAAGATGGATCTGAGAGTGACCAGCAGCGAAAGTCACATCGTTGATGTAGAGGGAGAATAGAGTCGGCCCGAGAACCGAGCCCTGTGGCACCCCCATAGAGGTCCCGACAACAGGCCCTACGATTTAACACGCTGGACCCTTTCGGAGAGATAGCTGGAGAACCAGGAGAGGCAGTTGCGGGAGAAGCTCAGGCTATTATATCGGCTGATCAGAACCCGGTGGTTAACAGAATCAAAAGGCTTTGACAGGTCGATGACCAGTTTTTCGAAAACTTTGGAAAGACATGGTAGGATGGATATTGGTCTGTAGCAGTTGGGGTCGAGGGTGTTTCCCCCTTTGAACAGAGGAATGACTGCGGCAGATTTCCAATCTCTCAGGATTTCAGAAGAAAAGAGAGATAGGTTAAACAGACAGGTGATGGGGGCAGCAATAATATAAGCAGATCATTTTAGAAAAGATGGGTCCAGATTATCCAGCCCAACTAACCCTAACCCAGTATGGGTCCAGCTTTTGCAAATCTTTTACTACATCGGCTGTCTCAATAGGGGTAAATGAGAAGTGTGTGGAGGGGGCTGGGCACGAGGGTGTTGTGGTTGTAGGGCAGCTAGCTTGGGGGCGAGTATTTAGATGAAAGTGGTCATAGATGAGCTTCACACATTTCCAAATGCCTTTGGAACCTTGATTGGACTTCTCTATTGTCTAAAAATGGATTATCCAAAATGTTTGAGGTATACCTTTGAAGTAGTTCAGAAAATGTTCTTGAAGATTGGTCTAGAAAAATGTACTGCAAAGGTACATGGACTGAAGAACCGTCTTTGTGAAGAGAACTAATTTGTGTCTGAAGGTTGACTTTGTTCAGTGTTCAAATTTCTATTTGCTGTGTTGTAAAACCATGTTGTGTTTATTATAATATTACATTACAACTCATTATACTAGAAAGGTTTACACAATTATGTTTTTTGTTTGACAACTGTTTTATTTTATCTATTGGGCAGCCAGGTTAAGGTTAGGAATATGGAACAAGTATCATTTTGGCAAGTTGACAACAAGCAACCTCATTTTGGGAGTTTTTACTTAAGTGTTCATAATAGTATTATTATTACTCATAACACAATTCTGTTTATTTGATTTTCTTTTACGTCTATTTGGCAGCCAGATCAATAGCACCAAAAGACATTAAAACATGTTTTTGATACATGATTGTTCTTATTTGTTGTCATTACAAGCTAGATGTAATAACATATTTATAATAGAGTTAATTGATATACTATGAAAGTTAGTCAATCAATGTCAGTTTTAAATGTTGATAAGCTTTACAATTATTTATATTAATGTTAAAGTAATTTTGCTTGGTTTCTTTGTGGCCTGCTTGACAATGGACAGGTTGAGAACTACCAACATATTCTAACAAAGAATAAACCTCATTTACAGGTATTCATTCTGAGCATCTTCTAGGTATCCCTGGTTATGCAAATGCAGGTTTATCCAAGACTGCTTGAATGGTATTTAAGGGGATTCGTAGGGTCCGCGTGCCGATCCTCCTCGAGCCTCTACAATGTTTCTCATCTCCATGGTGATGGCAGCGGTTATAAGGACTTTATGGGATGTTTAAGACTTGTAGAAGACAGCCAATCATGTTTACGTCCGTGTGAGTTATCGCTATAGCACTAGTTCCCCTAGGAATTACACTTTATTTGTGCTAATTTCACTTATTTTACTCGGAATGACAAGTCGCAAACTCAGAACAATTAGACTGTATTAATAACCAGATGAGGACTCTTTATTTCCAATCACATTTACATAGAGGAGGTTTATTTAGGCAGATCACTACTAGTGCCTCTCACTTTGCTTTGAATTCGGCATTTGGATGAGTTGGCTGTATATCCTACATTTAATGTCACATTTATTAATAAATGACTGTTGTAACCCCATTGCTACCTGTTGTCATGCACACTGCTGGCCTATTTATTGCATTTGCCATTTGCACAATGCTTATTATTTGTACTATCCGTTTATTGAGGGAAACCTAAATAGTTTTATTGCATAGATGTTCTCCACTGGTGTTGTCCTTTGTACATTTGCAATGTGCTACAGAGTTGCTGAACTGAATACCTGCACATTTATTTATCCATGTCAATTGCACATCCTCACACTGTACTGAATACCTGCACATTTACTTTTGCATGTCAATTGCACATCCTCACACTGTACTGAATACCTGCACATTTGCATATCCATGTCAATTGCACATCCTCACACTGTACTGAATACCTGCACATTTACTTTTGCATGTCTATTGCACATCCTCACACTGTACTGAATACCTGCACATTTGCATATCCATGTCAATTGCACATCCTCACACTGTACTGAATACCTGCACATTTACTTTTGCATGTCTATTGCACATCCTCACACTGTACTGAATACCTGCACATTTGCATATCCATGTCAATTGCACATCCTCACACTGTACTGAATACCTGCACATTTGCATATCCATGTCAATTGCACATCCTCACACTGTACTGAATACCTGCACATGTACTTATCCATGTCAATTGCACATCCTCACACTGTACTGTCCATATCTTTTTGCACTTCTGGTTGGATGCAAACTGCATGTCGTTGTACTGTTACTTATAGTTTAATCTAATCTTACCTAAAGCTTCTGTCCGCCATTATAGAAAACGGCAGGAAATTGTTGTCAATCATTTTAGCCAATGTGATATCAATGTGGTTGTGTTTTGCTACAGATATAGACTTTCTATGATATTGTCATAAATTGTCTACCTTATTAAAATGCACCAAAGTGCTACTGTGCTTCTGACTCATTTTCCAGCTGTAGTTCTCACATATATTCATTTGGCTCAGCTCTCCCTCAAGCATCTTTTGATTTCACCTAAATAGTTTGATTATTCATATCTCAATAGTTTGATTATTCATATCTCCATTTAAATATGTTTATAAACAGATCCAGCTATTCTGATATGTGAGACGGCTCTCAACATTTACCTACAATAGCCGGTTCATAGAGCAGAAAATCTAAAGTTTCGACCCTACGATTGATACCTAATCACATAACGTACAATACAAACAGATTGCATACATTTCCCACATTACCGACAGTAAATGCATTGTTAAAAACACGCGTCATGTGCAAACAAGCCACCTTTCCGGTAACCCTTACGCACAACCCCTCAGAAAACTCGTCTCAAACCCAATAAGACCGTAATGACAGGGACAAACACACACGCACCGGTTACATTATGTTAACATTTAGGCCTTGGCTAAACCTCCAAAAGACAAGAGACCCTTTAATACAAAATTTTACATCAGTAATTCAGTTTACTTGACAAAGCTGGAAATAACCGAGACATCCTCACACGTCTTATTGCCTGTAGCCACATCACTTGCCTGTCTAGCAAGATTTTGGCATTTAATTTGGCATCTGAGCAGTTCAAAGGGAGAGCTGAATACGGTCTATGAGACCAACTGGTGGTATCCCAAGCGATGGGCGTGGCTTCACGTGTCCTTACCGTGGGTATCGCATGACGTCCACGTTGATTATTACAATTAGAACTGCTGCATTAGTAGGTGATGTCATAATTGCTGCCTCTGTATAAAAGCACCTACCGTTCATTGAGGTCCTCATTGCTTCATACTGCTAAGGAGAGAACAGACGAGTATTATTGTATATTGGATTGAGTAGAGTAGAGCTACATTGAGCACAGATGGGTCAAGCTCAGAGCCGAAATGCCCCAAAAAGGCAACCGGAGCATCAGGAGGAAGAGGTAAAGGCAAAGAAGAAGAAACTCCATCAAGTTGGCGCTGGCTTTCAGTTTCACTTCATGCTGTCCTGTTGTGGTGTTAGCTGTATTGGAACAGAAGATCACAGCTCTAAGTCAAAACATCAAAAAGCAGCAGCCGGGACCAGCAGTGGAACTCCGGTGATGAATATCAACATAATCCCGGAGGTGTCTCCACACAGACGTTGGTCCCGGCCTCAAAGCCACCCATCCTACCGTCCCAGAGGACCATTGGCAAGCCATGGCAGCTCACTGTGGTCTGTGGCCGACCGCAGGGGTTCCCCGGATTGTCCATTGGAGTGGCAGCTGCTTCCAGGCGTACCATCCTCAACGTGTTCAGGAGACAACAGAGACATAACTGGCTTTTTTGAGAGTGAGACATCCTCTGCTTCACACGAGTCCGACTGGGCTAGGAACATCTCAGATTTTACGAGTGTGACATCCTCAGATGAAGACTCATCCTGGTCATCGGGTAGCACCTCATCAAGTTTGGATTCTGTCAACACCTGGCACCATTATTACCTCTGAGGAGGTGAAAACCAACGATGAGGAGATCCAGTGAGACTTTAACATCAGTGAACAGTAAGTCCTAGGACTGATCCACAGAGGACCTGCTTATATTTCAAAGATATTATTCAAGTTAAATATAACATACATGATATCAGAACATTTTATTGTTCATATCGTTCCGTATTAGTGTAAGATATTATGCTGACTAATGACTTATGCTGCTATACTGTTGTGCCGGGAACCAGAGTGTCTAACCTTTCCCTGTGTTTGTGTCCACTTCAGTTAAGGAGGACCTGTGCCTGCTGGCCACGCTGTGGGACCAATCAGCCCTTGGAAACATGTGCTGGATCCATCCTGGAGCCCCTGACTGTGTTGCAGGCCTCCAATCTGCCAAAGCCATCAACCCTCCCGATCATCCTGGACTATTCGATTTTTAAGATTGTCATAGGTTCACCCAGCACAGCCAGAAGAGGACTGGTCACCCCTCAGTGCCTGGTTCCTCTCTAGGGTTCTTCCTAAATTTGACCTTCAGGGAGTTTTCCCTAGCCGCTGTGTATCAACTTCTTGTTCAACTTGTCGATGTGTGCTCTGTCAGATTCAGGCTGGGTGATTGTAAGAGCACTTTGTGACAACTTTATAAAATAAATGGGATTTTATTGATTGAGATATGTGTTTTGAGTTGTAGGATAGATGGCTTAATATAAAAACAGAAGATTGGAACGTATGAACTTATACATTAGCAACTGTCAGTGTGACAATTAATGTGACTCTTGGAAATGTCATGTAACATTGATGCAGATTATAAATAATTTTCAACAAAATCAGTTTAGCTGAGTGAACAGGTCACTGAGGCAACAAATATACATATATAAAATAATTACTTTAGTCATAAATAAAATAGATTTTATTTATCTAGCTAACCTAACCAAATGTGCTTAATGCAACGCTACAATATATGTACAACTTGTTTTTCTTAGAATTGCTCCAGGTCAATTAATCTGTTTGGTAGATATTAATGGATAAAATATATTGTCAAGATTTAAAAGTAGATTTGTATGCAACTGGGCAATATCGGGTGTGAAGACTTTCTCTACAAGTGCTTTTAACATATAGCCTGTAATATAATCACAGACAACACCATACACTCCATATCCATTGGTGATTATTAATTGACTGCCTGGCTTTCCACAAATAAATACCAAATAATATACAAAAAGGTCAAAGGTGTAATCAAGGAATTACTACATTGGTCAATCAAGCAAACACTAGACTGTTATGGGTCTTTATAATTAGACTCCTCACATTCAAGGGTTAAAATATATTGCTCAGTGGAAGGAGATGTGCATATTAGATTAGTTTGGATTCAACTTTATTGACATTGAAAAGTACAAGTTCAGTACCATAAAATGCAGTTTGCACCCAACCAGAAGTGGAAAAAAAGTGTCACAGACGAGCTGTGGGACCAGAGAGGCTCTGACCGTCTGGATTCAACCAGGACACTCAGCCCTGTTCTCAGATCTGTCAAAGACCCCACCGGATACCACTTATCTCCACTACAAATAGGAAAAAAGGCTACAATTTGCATGAGATCACCAAAATTGGACAGTTGAAGACTGGAAAAATGTTGCCTGGTCTGAGTCTCGATTTCTGTTGAGACATTCAGATGGTAGAGTAAGAATTTGGCATAAACAGAATGAGAACATGGATCCATCATGCCTTGTTACCACTGTGCAGGCTGGTGGTGGTGTAATGGAAAAACTTACGAACCCGTTAATGCCCTACTACTATATATTCATAAAGACCCTACCATCAAGAGCATGTCCCTAAACTTACGAACCTGTTAATGCCCTACTACTATATATTCATAAAGACCCTATCATCAAGAGCATGTCCCTAAACTTAAAGAATCGTTAATGCCCTACTACTATATATTCATAAAGTCCCTATCATCAAGAGCATGTCCCTAAACTTAAAGAATATTACAGTACAATTTTGTTTTAACAATTTGGCCTTAGAACTGGCCTCTTTAAAACTGAACTCATAAACACACAAATATTTTATTATTAGGCCTAATTGGCCTATCTTTGCTTTAAAGGGTAACAACACAACACTATAGAGGAAAAACTCATAGTCTACACAACATTTCAAATTAGGCTTATGCACGTCTATTAACTTTTAAATATTTTCCTTTGCTTAACAGGTGACCCTTACACACTGGACTCCTTGACTTAAATTGTGTAAACTCAAAACATTTAATGCTATCAAAGATTCATTGTTTTAAAGTAATTAATTATAGCAGATTACTAAGTGGCCTTGCTTCTAGACTTCAAATATGCAAACTGGTGCACAACATCATCAAAATACATTTCAACAACTTCATGTTCTATGGCCAGCAAAGAAAGTGCAGTAAGTCTTCTCTGTGACATTGTGGTTCTTGAAACATTGTTTACTCGTTTAAGACCTCTCATCCTCACAATTAGAAACAGGCAGTGTTAAGAACATTTGATTGCAACATTTACATTCTGATAAAGTTGTCTTAAGGCCGTTCGTTTCCAGAATGTGCAACAACTGATCAGTGGAAGTGTCAGATGACACAAAGTGAGTGAACTGAATAAGTTCGTCTGCTAGGGACGCATCGAGGTCGGTCGGATAAGTGGAACTTAGCCTCGCAGCTCGTTCGTGCACATCTGGGGTGGAATCAACGATAACAGAGGTTAATAGGTCACTGCACAAAAAAACCTATTGAGATTTCCAGTATTTTCATGTATTTTAAAAACTTAAAATGTTTTATTTTGAAAAACCAAATTCTGTGCAACATGTGAAAGACCTTTGTAGACAATACGAAAGTAAATTGAGGTTTCCAAGTGATTTCACAAAAAAAGATAGATTTTTACAATTTTTAAATGTTTATTAAACATTTAAAAATGTCTCTTACACCATTTCCTTAAAAAAACAAAGCTGTGCAAATTGTGGGTGTCCTCTATAAAACAATCTGAAAGTGGTTTGAATTAATAACGTTGAGACTTGTACTTTAGAGACGGTCCCTAACTATAAGCACACGGAGGTTTCTCTCGGTCGATCACCGCGGTGTAGTGAGGCTGCTTGCGGGTAAACCGGCCCTGATCTCGGCCTCCGACTATCCGTTGAATATCCAATATCGAACATCCAACCAACTTTACCTCGGTCTGAGATTAAGCAAATATATTTGTGCCCAGTGCCCCTTAGATGTTATGTGCCCCTGGGCAAGTGCCCAGTTGCCCTAATGGTTAATCCGGCCCTGCCTCCCAATACCTCATTTTACAAACGTTTCACTAAATACACACATGTTTTATAATCTATTTATATATATATCAGTAGTCTATTTGGTACCTATTGTATGACTTACTTCTACTGCAGGCAGCAGCTTCCAACTGGGCTTTCAGATGATGACACATGGCTGAATGTATTGATATACTGCTTCAGTATTCACAAACCTGCCTAGTCCGATATCTACATAGTTTGAATAATATAAAGTTAGTATGTTGTATCAGCTATTTCAATTGTTTTCCAATGCGCGCAAATAGTTCATTGTAGCCAAGGCCGCATTAAGAGCTCACTGGGCCCCGGGACTATGAGTTACTGCAGCCCCCCACCACCACTTTAGGTCACCAACTGAGAGAGAAAACCCCCCCACACATTTTTCTAAAACACTGCTTAAGTTGTTTTACATAAATATAATCTAGAATCATTCAGAATTCAGAAACGTTATCTCCTTGCTCAGTCTCATTATCTCCAGCAGCAGATGAAGTCGATGTTTCATCTTTCTGCTGATCTGGTCAGGATAAGCATGAAACACATTTTTACACATAAGCTGTTAGATGAACACTAACCTGTCAACATGGCTTGCTAATAGCGAATATAGGGGTGGGCAATGAGCTAAATTATATATCAATATACGAGTCATTTTATCTATCTGTGATATACTTCACAGTCAAGTTATATTACTTTTTATTTGTTATATTAATACGATTTTTATCATTTAAAAATGTTATGCCACTAAAATTTCATTATTCTTGTGACCAATTTCAATATCACAAAAAGTATAGTATCTTAAGAAAATAATCTCAAGCTTACTGATGACAAGAGTCACAAATAACAATAGAACAAAGGCACATAAGAAATCGACCTACTTGAAAAACTTAAAGCACTGAATAATATTATATTGTATAAAGTAATCAAATATACAATACATAGTTTTCACTATAAAGCCAACATTCATTCTTATTTATCTTACAAATGTGATTCAGTCAATGGCAGTAAATTACTTTCTTTCTGATGTTTGATTAACATTATTGTTTTTTTCACTGTGTGAGTGAGAACAAGATGTGCCGCCTGGCTTGTCACACAGTAACTAAAAAAGGCTGGTCTTTGTGAACGGTCACTATTATATTAATGACAATGATTGCATGATAATGCATATCAAGGGCGTAGGTTTAGGGGGTACGCTGGGGACATGTCCCCACCAATATTTTAACATGACTAAATTGTCCTCCCCCTCACACCACTCGGTACGACCGGCTACACGTGGATCAGACGTTCTCTGACACAAATAACATATTCACAAACCAAAACCCGAATGGTAACAGGTGATGACCGTTTGAACCACGGGAATTAAAACATACAGCTCAACGTTTCACAATAAGACATTCACCTTCACACCTCGCACACAATTCGTTAATTATCTCTAATATTCCGTTTAAATGTGTCTTCAAACCCTCATACATTTCTACTCCTAACGTGTAATTGTTAATTTATGTCATTCACACCTATATATAGGGTGAAGCAGAGCACGTTGATGTGTTTATACTGCTGCTGTGTAACTACTATCCACGGATCCCTCATGAATTGGAGCCTCCCCCTTGTTAGTCTGAGTAGCCAGTCAGAACGAATGTGTGCACTTGAAATGTTAAGAGTGAATAATAAACGATAAAATATAAATATATTGCACTCCTCTATATTATTATTGTAAATGTATAGTCTTTCTAACGTTAACGAGCATTTGCGAGCTCTGTAACTGGAACACAACTTCTGAATTGTCTGCTTGCAAGTTATCGGACATTCATTCGTTTTAAACGCAGACTAACTCGTTTCTGCAAACATGTAAAATGATTTGTTAATATCGTCATACCAAACTGCTTATTTCAATGTTTTAGATGTCAACAGAATGACCCCCTCCCGCCACACACACATGTCAAGGATGCTTCCTTGGTAGGACTGTTCCTTCCAAGTCATTTCCTTCAGAGGCTAGGTGAGGCTCCTCTTTCCTTGACATTGAGAAACGGCTACTGACACACACTGACACATTCAGCCATTCTGGACTTGGGCGCTCGGCTTCCTTTTAAAGAAGCTCCGCATCCTCGTCCAGAACGACGTCTTTGCGCCCTCCTGCACCTCCTCATTATCGAGGTTTTTTGGTATTTTATTGGGGGGGCTATAACCCCCAGCCCCCCTCCCGCCACACACACACTGACACACAGACACATTCAGCCATTCTGGACTTGGGTGCTCGGCTTCCTTTTAAAGAAGCTCCGCATCCTCGTCCAGAACGACGTCTTTGCGCCCTCCTGCACCTCCTCATTATCGAGGGGCACAGGACTAACAGTCGCTCGCTTCTTTCTAAAGTAACCTCGCAGCCTCTTGTAAAGAGTCTGGGGCACTGTGACCCCGATCAGCTCCACGGTATCAGAGAATGATACAACCGGGTCAATCTGGGGGTATTTCCAGAAAGGCCAGGTCCTATCATGACTGGTAGCGCGGATGCTGTCCAGGTCAAATGTAACATGCTCATACTTGGGGTACTCCCAGAAGGGCCATGTCACATTTGAGTTGTCGGATAACATTGTTTCAGGCTTCCGATAAACAAATGATTTGGTTTCTGAAATGTTCACTCCTTTTATACTCGGAATCTTCACGAGTCATCAATTTTTTTTAGCGACTAAGCAAAACAGGCCTGTTATGACGTCATCAGTGTTGCCCTGACAACAGTGTTCAAGAAAATGTTTGTATGGCCAATATATAATACTATAAATATAACCTAAAAATTATAATTGGTTAATGTTCTGAAACATTGCGAACCAAGAAATGTTGAAGGTTTATTTGCACAAAATAAAACATGCAATTCAGTTTAGACACAGAAAGAAACAATGTACATTGTCCAAAAAAGTAACTTAAACAAAATAAACAAAAAAACTATTATGTAGTGACAGTCCTCGCGGGTTTCTGCTATTACGTTGTTAATTCAGAAATTTTCTTGGCATTTATGTACAAGAGCTCACCGCGATTATGGCAACCGAGCGGCGTTTCAGACAGTGTGCTTCTCCCTGCTACCGCTTTCTCACGGGCCGGGACACACATGTTCTGTGCGTAGTTTGTTTGGGAGAGGAGCATGCCCAGCTAGCCTTGGAAGAGGCTAGCTGTAAGCATTGCGACCGTCTCGCCATCCGTACACTTTGCTCTCGCCTGGCGCTTTTCAGGAAAGCGGCTCGGTTCGCGTTCCCCGCGGTTCAGGTCCCGCCGCTGCCGAGGCACGGCGCCGACTGACGTCGTGGGGTTCGCAAGCGGATCTAGCATGCGGTTCCGAGACGGCTTCTGCAATTTCTCGGTCTTCGTCTGCTAGAGCCAGTGCCTCAGCTCGGGGTCCGGAAGCGCTGTCGGTGGCGCCCTCTTGCTTGGACTTCTCACCCGGGATGGTCAAGGCGTTTCTACTACCTTCACCCGGGTATGTCCCCAAGGTCCCAACTAACATCGTTGGGCCTATTGTGCTGCAAGCCTTCTGCCCTCCTCCTTTTTTTATCGGACCAGAAGAAGCATAACCTCCTCTGCCCGGTGAGGGCCTTAGACGCCTACGTCCACAGGACTGCCCTGTGAGGCTGCCCGAACACTTGTTCGTGTGCTTTGGACCACCCAAGAGAGGGGGTCCTGGGTCTAAGCAGAGGTTGAGCAAGTGGGTGGTTGATGCCATCTCACTTGCTTTCGAGTCGGCTGGTCAGCCTTCACCCTTGGCTGTTCGAGCCCACTCGACCAGGAGTATGGCGGCTTTAAAAGCCCTTTTGTCAGGTAAAGCGTCTCTACATGACGTCTGTGTTGCGGCAGGCTGGTCCTCACCGCACACGTTCGTAAGATTTTACCAGCTTGACTTTAGCTCCACGCCAGGGGCGCAGGTGCTTTCGTCCGAATGTGCGCTCTGACTTCACATGGCGGAAACTTGCTCGTATGGCGAAGTGGGTAGTGGCGTTCCCATAGCGTTTTCACGCAGCTCGAAGTTCCCTGATAGGGAACGTCTCTGGTTACGTATGTAACCTTAGTTCCCTGAGTAGTGTGTACGCTACCCCCTTAGAGTCTAAGACCCGGACCTCTTAATTTATTAATCAGATATACAAATTCCAAAGATTTAAATGAATAGAATAAAGTAATCATAGTACGAAAATATAAATAAAAAACATTATGCCTAATCGCTCAAGCGGAAAAAAAAAATTCTGACTGTGCCCAGCCTTACCTGTTGTACCTGTCAATCAAACACAGTGTCAACCAATGAAGCAAAGATGTGTGGGGGTCTGGGGGCGGGTCTAGCCAACAGACAAGTCAACTAGCATCTCCGCCACAAGACAACAGACAGCTGTAAATCGGAAAATGAATCGCAAACGATTATAAATATAAAGTGTAAAATTTGCCTAAATAAAATCTCCCATAAAGCCGGGTCTACCCACAATGTACATCGCCATATGCCAACTGTGCACCCAACTGTAAAGTTAGATGTGGGCATGATAGTGATAGTGGTGTATTTGTATTTGATATGCTGCAATATTATTGTGTTATGCTGTTCAGGTTTTATATGTTATAAAAGGTTAGATTTATATGCATGTTGTTTATAAACATTAAAACGTTATATTTTAAACACAAATGTTTTATAATATGTTTTTTCTATAACCGTCCAATTACTTTTTTGTTATGATTATATTGAGTATTTCAGTAGAACTGTTTTAACCAGTGGCCATCTGCGGCTTTAGACCGGAGTTCTTCAAATAAGATCCACAAAACATTACAGAGGTAAAATTACAAAGCAGTGATTTTGTAAACATACCACTCGATAGACGTTCAAATCGGGCGCCCGGTGTTTATTCTGGCTGGTTTTCTGCTTTTAACACAATAACAAACTATCGCACGTTTTTTTTAAAGAGCCGTTTGGGAGCCGAAAGAGCCGGCATGCCCATCACTTGTCAGCTACCAGGGCGGTGCAGAGACCTTGGGAGGGGCAGGAGCTCAAAGTATTAGGGCACATTGAACAAGGCTTTAAATAGCGCTGCTCTAAATATCAATACAGCAATATATCACTATATATATATATATATAACACTGGCAGGTCCTATCCTATATCCACTAACACTAGCAGGTCCTATCCTATCCACTAACACTGGCAGGTCCTATCCTATCCACTAACACTGGCAGGTCCTATCCTATCCACTAACACTGGCAGGTCCTATCCTATCCACTAACACTAGCAGGTCCTATCCTATCTACTAACACTAGCAGGTCCTATCCTATCTACTAACACTGGCAGGTCCTATCCTATCCACTAACACTAGCAGGTCCTATCCTATTCAGTTAACACTGGCAGGTCCTATACTATCCACTAAGACTGGCAGGTCCTATCCTATCCAGTTAACACTGGCAGGTCCTATCCTATCCACTAACACTGGCAGGTCCTATCCTATCTACTAACACTGGCAGGTCCTATCCTATCCACTAACACTAGCAGGTCCTATCCTATCCACTAACACTAGCAGGTCCTATCCTATCTACTAACACTGGCAGGTCCTATCCTATCCACTAACACTAGCAGGTCCTATCCTATCCAGTTAACACTGGCAGGTCCTATACTATCCACTAAGACTGGCAGGTCCTATCCTATCCAGTTAACACTGGCAGGTCCTATCCTATCCACTAACACTGGCAGGTCTTATCCACTAACACTGGCAGGTCCTATCCTATATCCACTAACACTAGCAGGTCCTATCCTATCCACTAACACTAGAAGGTCCTATCCATTCCACTAACACTAGTAGGTCCTATCCTATCTACTAACACTAGCAGGTCCTATCCTATCCACTAACACTGGCAGGTCCTATCCTATCCACTAACACTGGCAGGTCCTATCCTATCCACTAACACTGGCAGGTCCTATCCTATCCACTAACACTAGCAGGTCCTATCCTATCTACTAACACTGGCAGGTCCTATCCTATCTACTAACACTGGCAGGTCCTATCCTATCCACTAACACTGGCAGGTCCTATCCTATCCAGTTAACACTGGCAGGTCCTATCCTATCCAGTTAACACTGGCAGGTCCTATCCACTAACACTGGCAGGTCCTATCCTATCCACTAACACTGGCAGGTCCTATCCTATCCACTAACACTGGCAGGTCCTATCCTATCCACTAACACTGGCAGGTGTTGAAGAGCTTCGATCAGCGACAAATTCCCTGTCATTTTAATGTCGTATTTTAAGAGAACGTATTTGTTTTTGCATTTGGCACAACCCACCGCTCATTATTTTCATTGTGGACCTGCTCAAAAGTCCTGACCCGACTCGTCGGGTCCCGTCAGGTTCGGGCCAAGATCTTCAGCTCTAACACAGACTATATACACTCACCTAAAGGATTATTAGGAACACCATACTAATACTGTGTTCGACCCCCTTTCGCCTTCAGAACTGCCTTAATTCTACGTGGCATTGAATCAACAAGGTGCCGAAAGCATTCTTTAGAAATGTTGGCCCATATTGATAGGATAGGATCTTGCAGTTGATGGAGATTTGTGGGATGCACATGCAGGGCACAAAGCTCCTGTTCCACCACATCCCAAAGATGCTCTATTGGGTTGAGATCTGGTGACTGTGGGGGCCATTTCAGTACAGTGAACTCATTGTCATGTTCAAGAAACCAATTTGAAATGATTCGAGCTTTGTGACATGGTGCATTATCCTGCTGGAAGTAGCCATCAGAGGATGGGTACATGGTGGTCATAAAGGGATGGACATGGTCAGAAACAATGCTCAGGTAGGCCGTGGCATTTAAACGATGCTCAATTGGCACTAAGGGGCCAAAAGTGTTCCAAGAAAACATCCCCCACACCCAGGGCCGGATTAACCATTAGGGCAACTGGGCACTTGCCCAGGGGCACATAACATCTAAGGGGCACTGGGCACAACTATATTTGCTTAATCTCAGACCGAGGTAAAGTTGGTTGGATGTTCAATATTGGATATTCAACGGATAGTCGGAGGCCGAGATCAGGTCCGGTTTTCCCGCAAGCAGCCTCACTACACCGCGGTGATCGACCGAGAGAAACCTCTGTGTGCTTATAGTTAGGGACCATCTCTAAAGTACAAGTCTCAACGTTATTAATTCAAACCACTTTCAGATTGTTTTATAGACACCCACATTTTGCACAGCTTTGTTTTTTTAAGGAAATGGTGTAAGAGACGTTTAATAAACATTTAAAAAATTAAAAAATCTTTTTTTGTGAAATCACTTGGAAACCTTAATTTACTTTCGTATTGTCTACAAAGGTCTTTCACATGTTGCACAGAATTTGGTTTTTCACAATAAAACATTTTAAGTTTTTAAAATAAATTAAAATACTGGAACTCTCAATAGGTTTTTTTGTGCAGTGACCTATTAACAAATTTGAGGTGCATATATGTGCATATACAGGACATATAGGTCTCCTGTATTGCTTCTTTATATCCACATATAAGACCTATATATACATAAAAGATTTCTCCAATAGCAGCTGTACTGTAAGAACTTTGGGTTCCTGGTGAAGTCTGTTGAAGTATTGCGCTCTTACTCGTTGTATTACGGTAACAGATGATTTGTTTTGTGTTTGTGTATTAAGTGTAATTTGTCTTTGACGTAGTGACGTAGTCGACTGTACAGCAGCTGAAGATCGTCTCCGGTTACGTATGTAACCTTAGTTCCCTGAGGGGAACGAGACGCTGCGTGAAAACGCTATGGGAACGCTCTGCATGAGTGCGTCATGAAGCACATGTGTAATCAGTCCAATGGCGTGACGGAACGTCAAAGACGGGTGACGTCGCGACCAGGAAGTCATAAAAGCACCCCTAATTACCGGCACCTTCAGTTTCTGATGGGCTGAAGCAAGTGCCAAGGGCATGCTGGGAGTATGGCACAGACACGCAGCGTCTCGTTCCCCTCAGGGAACTAAGGTTACATACGTAACCGGAGACGTTCCCTATCAGGGAACTTTGAGCTGCGTGAAAACGCTATGGGAACGCCACTACCCACGTCGCCATACGAGCAAGTGTCCGCCATGTGAAGTCAGAGCGCACAATCGGACGAAAGCACCTGCGCCCCTGGCGTGGAGCTAAAGTCAAGCTGGTAAAATCTCACGAACGTGTGCGGTGAGGACCAGCCTGCCGCAACACAGACGTCATGTAGAGACACTTTACCTGACAAAAGGGCTTTTAAAGCCGCCATACTCCTGGTCGAGTGGGCTCGAACAGCCAAGGGTGAAGGCTGACCAGCCGACTCGAAAGCAAGTGAGATGGCCTCAACCACCCACTTGCTCATCCTCTGCTTAGACCCAGGACCCCCTGTCTTGGGTGGTCCAAAGCACACAAACAAGTGTTCGGGCAGCCTCACAGGGCAGTTCTGTGGACGTAGGCGTCTAAGGCCCTCACCGGGCAGAGGAGGTTATGCTTCTTCTGGTCCGACAAAAAAGGAGGAGGGCAGAAGGCTTGCAGCACAATAGGCCCAACGATGTTAGTTGGGACCTTGGGGACATACCCGGGTGAAGGTAGTAGAAACGCCTTGACCATCCCGGGTGAGAAGTCCAAGCAAGAGGGCGCCACCGACAGCGCTTGCATATCACCAATCCTCTTCAGAGAAGAGATGGCAAGTAAGAAGACCGCCTTGAGGGTCACGAACTTGTCAGGTACCCCCTCAATGGGCTCAAACGGAGCACGGGAGAGGCCTTCTAGTACAATGGCCAGGTCCCAGGATGGCACCCTCATGCCGGCTGCTGGCCTCAGCCTCCGGGCGCCCCAAAGGAAGCGTGATACCAGTGGGTGTCTCCCCAGAGAAACCCCATTTAGAGGGACATGGCATGCGGACAAAGCCGTCACATACACTTTCAGTGTGGATGGGGGTAGACCTGTAGAGAAGCGTTGCTGCAGGAACTCCAGTACTGCAAACACTGGGCAGTTAACTGGGTCTGCCTGCCGCTCTCTACACCACGAGATGAACAGTTTCCACCTGGCGGCATACGCCTTCCTTGTGGCTGGAGCTCTGGAGTGAAGGATGGTCTCAGCGACCTCAGTCGAGAGACCTGGAACTAAAAGGCGGGCCCCCTCAGAGGCCAGGCCCATAGTTTCCACAGCTCCGGGCGGGGGTGAACTGGATGACCCCATGCGCCTGGGAAAGCAGGTCCCTCCTGATCGGCATCTCCAGGGGAGAGCCGACGAGGAGAGATATTAGGTCCGCAAACCATACTCGGGCCGGCCAGTACGGTGCTACGAGCAGTAGACTGACCCGCTCCTGACGGATCCTCTCCAGAACTCCTGGGAGCAGAGCAACCGGGGGGAAAGTGTACAGGCGTGACCTCAGCCATGCCTACACCATGGCATCCAGCCCCAGTGGGGCTGGACGAGCCAGCGAAAACCACAGAGGACAGTGTGACGTCTCTCTGGACGCAAACAGGTCCACTTCGGCCCGACCGAAGTGCGACCAAAGGAGCTCCACCACCTCGGGATGGAGTCTCCACTCCCCGGGCCTAAGCCCCTGCCTCGACAGGGTGTCTGCCCCCTGATTTAGGTACCCCGGGATAAAAATGGCCCTTAAAGAAAGGAGCTTCCCGTGGGACCACAGAAGGACCTGGCGGGCCAGATTGTAAAGTGGGCGTGAGCGCAGACCCCCCTGGTGGTTGATGTAAAAAACCACCGATGTGTTGTCCGACCGGACAAGGACATGATGACCCCTTAGGTCTGGGAGGAAGTGCTTCAGAGCCTGGTAAACTGCCAGCATCTCTAGCCAATTAATGTGCCATGATAGCCGATGGCCCCGCCAGAGCCCTTGAGCTGGGCGACCACGCATGATCGCCCCCCAGCCGGTGAGGGAGGCATCCGTCGTTAGTGTAACACGACGACACGGAGCTCCCAACACGGGACCCTGGGTTAGGAACCAAGGCTTCCTCCACATGACCAGCGTGCGGAGACAACGCCGCGTAACAGTGATCATGCGGCACTGGTTTCCCCTCGGGGAGAACCCCTTGGTTCTGAGCCACCACTGTAACGGTCTCATGAACAGCAGGCCGCAAGGAAAAAACGTTGGGCGCTGCTGCCAGCAGACCCAACAGTCTCTGAAACTGTTTCACAGTGAGTGACTGGCCTAGCCTCACCTGCTCGACGGCTGCAAGGATTGACGCCACACGTGCAGGAGACAAATGTGCCCGCATCGTGGTCGAATCCCAGACTACGCCCAGGAAAGTGGTCACCTGTACCGGCGACAGAACACTCTTCCCAGCAATGAGCCTCAACCCCAGTTTGAAGATGTGAGCCAGAACGACATCTCGATGCCGAACCGCTAGATGCTCCGACGGAGCCAGAATCAACCAATCGTCGATGTAAATGAGGATGCGTATGCCCTGGAGGCGCAACGGCGCCAGCGCAGCGTCTATACATCTCGTGAACGTACGGGGAGAGAGTGCTAGGCCAAATGGAAGAACCCGAAAATGGTACGCTTCGCCCCCAAAAGCGAACTTCAGGAACTTCCTGTGTTGTGGAAGGATGGAGATGTGGAAATAGGCGTCCTTCAGATCTATCGTGACAAACCAGTCCTCGGACCTGATCTGTGATACGATATGTTTGAGAGTGAGCATTTTGAAGCTGAGTCTCTCGACCGTCTGATTCAGCAGACGTAGGTCTAAAATAGGACGCCACCCCCCATCCTGCTTGGGAACAACGAAGTACCGGCTGTACCAGCCCGACTCCCTGCTGAGAGGAAGAACTCGTTCTACAGCCCCTTTTAGCAGGAGAGTCTGTACCTCCTGCTCCCGTACCAGAGCCTGCTCTGGGCCCACCCTGTGGGCAGGACCCCATTGAAACGAGGCGGATGCGTCCTGAATTGGATGGCATACCCGCTCTCGATTATCCGCAGGACCCACTGAGATATATTCGGCAGGGTCTTCCACCCTGCCAGAAAATCTACTAGGGGTACCAGCCTCTCGAGGCTGGCCTCTGGAGTAACAGGTACTGCAGACACAGTGCCCTGAAACAGCGCACTGGCAGGGGACAACTGGTTCGACAGTTCTGGGCCCCTCCTCGGAGGAGGCGAGCGCCCCTCGGGAAAACGCTCGCCAAGGCCACCCCGCTGAGGGCACCAGGAGAAGCTCACTACTCCCCTGGTGGGGACCCCCAGCGGTTTGACCCCCCTGTCAGGGTCTCTTAGACAAAGCCTTCTTGGGTGTAGCGACAGGCCTCGGAACTGTCCTACCCCTCGAAGGCCCTGCCTGTGAGCGTCGCCCCCCGGCCCACTCATCGTGTGGGGGCGCCCGAGTAGCGACACTCACTCTCTGCTGCGCCCGGTGTGCCGTGCTCGGCGCCGGGCGGGGCTGCCCCCGTCCGACTGCCCCCGCGACGCGGCTACGACGGGGGAGACATTTCTGGAAGGCAGCTGCCTGCCTTCTCTCCTCCTGAAACCTCTCGACGACCGAGCCAATAGCAGGGCCAAAGAGGCCGTCGGGGGAAAGAGGCGCGTCCAGAAGGAAGGCTTTCTCCCTATCTCTCATATCAGAGAGGCTTAGCCAGAGATGCCTCTCCGTAGCCACCAAGGCTGCCATAGCACGGCCCACTGATTTGGCCGTCTCCTTAGTGGCACGAAGTGACAAATCCGCCGCCTGACGAAGTTCTCGAACATCATCAGGACTTACAGTCTCCCCCTGAGCCCCGTCGCTAAGCAACTCTGCCTGATATGCCTGTAGAATAGACATAGTATGCAGGCAGGAAGCTGCCTGACCCGCCGCCGAATAAGCTTTGCCCACCAGCGCCGAAGTAGTCTTCAACGCCTTGGAGGGCAATGCCGGTGTCCTCAGAGACGATGCCGCGGGAGATAAATGGCTAGCCAGTATCTCCTCCGCGACCGGCATCGGTCCGTACCCATGAACATTAGCTTTGGCAACATTAGAGTACATATGAGTCCGCGGATTAAACACCGGGACGACACCGGCTTATTCCAGGACCTCGACACCTCAGTGTGGAGGTCCGGGAAGAAAGGCAAACACCGGCGAGGAGGTAAAGCACGGGAGGGCAAGAATCGTTCATTCAACTTACTGGTTGCAGAAGTGGAAGCAGACTCCTGCCTGTCAGCCGGCCACTCGATGTTGAGCTTCCCCACAGCTCGGGTGAGTACCTCCAGCAGCTCCTCGTTCGCGGGTGACTGAACCAACAATTCAGCCTCCGCCTCGAGGTTTTCAACCTCCATTTCCTCAGAACTGGACGGCTGAGAAAAAGGTGCATCCCCCAGGGCGGAAGAAACCCACGCGGGTGCTTCCGGACCCCGAGCTGAGGCACTGGGTCTAGCAGACGAAGACCGAGAAATTGCAGAAGCCGTCTCGGAACCGCATGCTAGATCCGCTTGCGAACCCCACGACGTCAGTCGGCACCGTGCCTCGGCAGCGGCGGGACCTGAACCGCGGGGAACGCGAACCGAGCCGCTTTCCTGAAAAAGCGCCAGGCGAGAGCGAAGTGTACGGATGGCGAGACGGTCGCAATGCTTACAGCTAGCCTCTTCCAAGGCTAGCTGGGCATGCTCCTCTCCCAAACAAACTACGCACAGAACATGTGTGTCCCGGCCCGTGAGAAAGCGGTTGCAGGGAGAAGCACACTGTCTGAAACGCCGCTCGGTTGCCATAATCGCGGTGAGCTCTTGTACATAAATGCCAAGAAAATTTCTGAATTAACAACGTAATAGCAGAAACCCGCGAGGACTGTCACAACATGCACTTGCTGAAGCAACAAAAAACTGAAGGTGCCGGTAATTAGGGGTGCTTTTATGACTTCCTGGTCGCGACGTCACCCGTCTGTGACGTTCCGTCACGCCATTGGACTGATTACACATGTGCTTCATGACGCACTCACGCAGAGCGTTCCCATAGCGTTTTCACGCAGCTCGAAGTTCCCTTATAGGGAACTGTGAGCACGTTTGAGTTGTAAGTTCCGAATGATTCTGAAAATAAAGACACGAGAGAAGATAAACTCTAGACGTTTTCGTTTATTTCCAATTCACGCATTTACCGTTGAGCGCAACATAAGTTCAACACTGTCTTATTATGTTTGTCTTCTCTAGATCATGCTACATTGAAGAAATGTCCGGCAGCCAGCCGAGGGCAGATTGGCACATATATCAATTCGAAGCTCACGCAGTTGAGGGGATCAAAATCGTTTTTTTAATGTTCAGTTTTTTGTCTTCTTTTTCTTCTATTTGATTGTTCTTAAGTAAATAAATAATGTACATTTCTACATTTTGGGCTTTTATTTATGTTGCATAGTAGCTATGGATTTTAATAATTTAACTAACATATATGTGCATACCGTACGCCATCATGGGTAATGTAGTCAATATCCTGTGTCCACCTGTCATGTAGAGCTATTAGTTTTCCTATCTGCTCCGTTAAGGATAAACTAACACAATAAGGGCAGTGGTGTCGTGTGGTCCTGTAGCAGTCCTGAAATCACTACACGTTTTCATTTGGATATTGCCTCCATTACCACTTTGAATACAGTCCCTTGAGGGCTTTCATACATATTGCTCTGACTGTCAGTGTTAAACATTGAACACGCTGCAATAGTGAGGTTATCTTGCTCTCTGTTCTGGTTCTACTCTCTCACCCAGATGCGCCCTCAGGTACCGGCATTTGGCACAAAGTGTTTTTACGTGAATCGGTACTTGGTAGTACAGATGTAATTCGGTCAGTACCCAACTCTATTGATGACTGACCCAATGAATTAATAAAACCATTTTTAAAATAAACATTAAAAACCAGTGATCGTTTCAAATGGTTAACAAGAAGATTAGAGCAACACCACAAAACTTAAATACAATGAAACAAAACTAAAAAACAATGTAACTAAAGCTGAATACAATGAATCTTAACAAAAATACAATGTAACCAGGCACGTGCAGGAGCACCTGCCCTTTTGTCCCTTGGTGCCCACAGTGCCCTTTTGTCAAAGCAAAATTTCCTAATTTTTTTTGGGAAAAAAACTGCCCTTTTGTGAATGCCTGCCCATGCCCAGTCTAAATATTAGTAACATTTACGAATAATAATTTCGCCGTAAATAAAATGATCCACTTGATGACCTTTCACCTGACAACTACGACCTCATCATAACCGGACGATTCCTCACGCGCATTTTTTTTATTAGCAGAGGATATTTCCAACACCGCGGCATCTGGTAAGTGATGTTTCATTCTCAGCTGTTTATTTACTTATTATTATTTTACAAGAACGATGTGATGTGAAGAGAGCATATGCAGATATGTTGTTCTTAATTATTCTCTATAACAGAAAAGAAAAATACATTAGGTTGAGACAACTTTTTAAACTTTTGTAATCCCAGAGTTATTATTAGGTGGCCAGATTTTTTTTTTTAACTTTTAAACTTTAAATTGTCTTTTCTATTCTGTTTCTTTTTTAAAACTGCATCACAGCATTTCCTGCCGTATGAATACATAATCATCCGTATCGATACATGAATCAGGAAGGAATGCTTCACTATATTTTGCTGTATTGATATTTTGAGAACCGTTATTTAAAACCTTGTTCAATGTGCCTCTTTTATACTTTGAGCACCTGCCCCTCCTAAGGTCTCTGCACGGCCCTGAATGTAACTGAAGCTGAATACAATGAAACTAAAGCTGAATGCAATGAAACAAAACTAAAATACAATGTAACTAAAGCTGAATACAATGAAACTAAAGCTGAATACAATGAAACTAAAGCTGAATACAATGTAAATGAAGCTGAATACAATTAGTAGTGACTGTGGATTATAGAGATGGTAGTGTTGACTGTGGATCATAGAGATGGTAGTGTTGACTGTGGATAATAGAGATGGTCTATATTGTTGGCTGTGGATAATAGAGATGGTCTATAGTGTTGGCTGTGGATAATAGAGATGGTAGTGTTGACTGTGGATTATAGAGATGGTAGTGTTGACTGTGGATAATAGAGATGGTAGTGTTGGCTGTGGATAATAGAGATGGTAGTGTTGACTGTGGATAATAGAGATGGTAGTGTTGACTGTGGATAATAGAGATGGTAGTGTTGGCTGTGGATAATAGAGATGGTCTATTGTGTTGGCTGTGGATAATAGAGATGGTAGTGTTGACTGTGGATAATAGAGATGGTAGTGTTGACTGTGGATAATAGAGATGGTAGTGTTGACTGTGGATAATAGAGATGGTCTATTGTGTTGGCTGTGGATAATAGAGATGGTAGTGTTGACTGTGGATAATAGAGATGGTAGTGTTGACTGTGGATAATAGAGATGGTAGTGTTGACTGTGGATAATAGAGATGGTAGTGTTGGCTGTGGATAATAGAGATAGTCTATAGTGTTGGCTGTGGATAATAGAGATGGTCTATAGTGTTGGCTGTGGATAATAGAGATGGTCTATTGTGTTGGCTGTGGATAATAGAGATGGTCTATAGTGTTGGCTGTGGATAATAGAGATGGTAGTGTTGACTGTGGATAATAGAGATGGTCTATTGTGTTGGCTGTGGATAATAGAGATGGTCTATAGTGTTGGCTGTGGATAATAGAGATGGTAGTGTTGACTGTGGATAATAGAGATGGTAGTGTTGGCTGTGGATAATAGAGATGGTAGTGTTGACTGTGGATAATAGAGATGGTAGTGTTGACTGTGGATAATAGAGATGGTAGTGTTGGCTGTGGATAATAGAGATGGTAGTGTTGGCTGTGGATAATAGAGATGGTCTATTGTGTTGGCTGTGGATAATAGAGATGGTAGTGTTGACTGTGGATAATAGAGATGGTCTATTGTGTTGGCTGTGGATAATAGAGATGGTAGTGTTGGCTGTGGATAATAGAAAACTGACCTACATCGAACAAGAATAAACTGCCAAACAAAGAACAAGGACAAACGGACATTTCATAGAACATAAACAAACTACCATACATAGACCATGACCAAACGTAACAACTGAAAACAACGTACCTTATCAATGCCCAGACACTGACAAACTGAAAAACCCCAACCTATATACATGAACTAACGACAGAACCAAAACTAGGTGTGAAAACAAACACAGGTGAAAGGAATGTCCTTAATTAACTCCCTCTCTCCGCTGGCAGAGGGGAGTGCCAGCCTAAACATAGAGAGGGCCAGATTGCCGACCCTTACAGTATCCCGCCCCCACGCGCAGCTCCTGAGGCGCTGAAAATCCAACGGGCAGGGAAGGTGGGCCAAACAGAAACCTGCCACGGCCAGAACAGAGAAATCTCAGAAACGGGTCAGGAGGCCGTGCAGGTAAAGACGACCAGAAAACGGGTCCGGAGAACGTACTGGCTGGGGTGGGGCAGAGCACCGGGCAGGCGGATGTGGTTCAACATAGAGAGGGCCAGATTGCCGACCCTTACAGACTGTGTATAATAGAGATGGTAGTGTTGACTGTGGATCATAGAGATGGTTTTTAACACATCAACAAATCTATTGCAATCCCTCAAAAATAGATATACTTTGACCACAATTGATCGTTTTGTGCTGGTCTGCGATGCGCCACGTATTACGTCATCAAGTTGGAAAGGTCACAAAAAGAAAAGGTAGAAAATAATAATATATTAAAAAAAAATATCGGATGATTTTGAAGTTGGAAGAGAAAATGAGATGGAATTTTTCGCCCTTCCCTTCCTTTTTGAACCGGAGTACACAGACAAATAACTTAGACAGATGACAAATACGCGTGACCTTTCCAACGTGATGACGCAATACGTGGCGCATCGCAGACCAGCACAAAATGAATAATTGTGGTAAAAGTATATACATGGCTGATCGTTTCGCCAGATAAGACCTCATTCCTCAGCTGGGATCGTACAGAGCCCTTTGAAACACTTCAGAGCCCATTGAAACGGCATTGATTTGAACTTCAACATTTTGGTTGTCTGAAGCCAATTGTGTGGAGAAAAATCATGAAAAGTTTTGCTCAAAACACTTCATTTATTTTCCACTGAAGAAAGAAAGACATGAACATCTTGGATCATTGCGGTGAGTGAATTATCAGGAAATGTTCATTTTGAGGTGAACTAATCCTTTAACCTGTATTAACCTGAATTGAATGTTTTTTATTTTGTAATTAATAAATACATTAATTTGAAATCCATTTGACTACTGTACATTTTTAACAATAAAAACATCAGTTAAGTGGTAACTGCATCCATTTCAGATGTATAGAATAATTGTTTTTCCCAAAGATAGTTATAGTAGCTAAAAAGTATTTATAGTGAAACAGAATTATTGTTGTAGATTAATAGTGCGGGCCCTGTGTGGGCTTCCTGTGGGCTAAGTGAGGGCTGCCCGTGCAGGGCCAGCGCTAAGGGGCCAACGTTTTGCCAATAAGCAAATTCTTATGGGGCCTGCGCTGGCAGCCTGCTGGGGGCCCTTAGGCTAGCCCTAAGTGGGCCCGTAAAGGGCCAGTGCAGGCTTGTTTGCAGGGAGTAAACTAGCTAGCTAAGTTGAATGTGATATCGTGACTAGCGTTATATATTATGAAAGCTTAATTGTATTTTTTTTAAGAATTCAGTATTATTAGAGTATTTCGCCCACATGTGTTTATTTAATTGTTTAAACAAGCATATTTGGCTCCATATTAAAGTTAGATCCTTTTTAAATTAGGGGAATGTCTCGGGGTTACCGCGAAAGTATTGTGAGCATTTTATTTTGACTGCACTGTTCCGTGACTTCCGTCAGCTTTACTTTGTTTTTGTGTCAGGATTTTTTGCGGTAAACGTTTCTACTCTGCTCTTTGCAATTGAAGTTACTTTCATGTATAAATCTGTGTTTTATTAAAGACGTGCGTCGAAGTCTGTGAGCAGGGCTGCCATGTGGCTAATGTTAGGAAAGCTAGAATGTCCAGTCGAGATTGTTTGCTAGCATTTGTGTGTGTCGATATCACGCGTGACCAGACAAATACAAATGTAAGTAGGGGAGACCGGGTATGGTTGTAACACGTGGAGAGTTGTAACACCACCATTTCCACACGGTGATAGGTGATAAGATAGGAGTCATGTGATAATTTCAATGTTTACCTGCCGTCTCCCTGACAGCGCATGGTAGTTGTCAAGTCTGGAAACTGACAGAATCTGAACTTATCGAGGAAAAACTGATTTTGAGCTAAGAAAGTAATTTTTTTGACCAAGACAATTTTTTGTCTAGCATCTAAACTATTGCAGATAAATACGTTTGACTTATATTAGATTAAAATGTAGTTTCTGAGGCAAAATGTGATGTGTTTTCCCCTGCTAATTTCAAACCAGTATGCTAATACAGCTAGCTAAACAGTGGCTGACAGGGGTGGGGTGGGTTGTAACACTTCAGTGTGTGTTACAACCATCCCCTATCATAAAACTGATTGATTTCATGTTTTTTTAGAATGCCTAGGCAGTGGAAGAGAAAGACAAACAGAGGTGTGACTGCCAGTCTTTTACACAAAGCATCAGATGAGGTAAAAAAAAACAGGCAATCAGTCAGATCAGCTGCGAAGGCACATGGGATCTGTCATGTAACACTGAGCAGATACTGCAAATCACTGCAAAAGCTGAGAGACAGAAAGAGAAAGTGTTGGCAGAATATTTGACTAAGGCAGCAGATCTGTAATATGGATTGGCTCCTCGTGAGGTAAGCAATATGAATGGTTAGCTACTGGAGACCAGAGAATAATTGAATACTAGCATAGGTTCCAAAAATATATATATTTTTTTTCTATATGATCATGTTTTCTATTTCACTTTATTTTAGGTCAGAACGTTTGCATATGAACTGGCTGTAAAGTATGACCTCAAATACCCACAAACATGGGGTGAGAAGCAGATGGCAGGGCCTGACTGGTTCACATTCTTCATGAAGCGGAACCCCAACCTATCCATGAGGAGTCCAAAGGCAACAAGCCTTACACGGGCCACAAGTTTTAATCATATGAATGTGGAATGTTTTTTTAACAGCCTCAGACAGGTCATTAATAGATACAACTTTGATGGGAGTGACATATGGAACATGGACGAAACTGGCGGGGAGTCAAGCAGGTGGGTGCGATGACGTCGGGTGAGAGAGGTGTGCTTGTGACAGTAGCATGCGCTGTGCAAGCACTGGGAAATGCAATTCCCCCATTCTTTGTATTCCCTCGTAAACGTTACAAGGAATACTTTATTCAGAGTGGCCCAACTGGGAGTGCTGGAAGCGGAAACGCTCCAGGATGGATGCAAGAGGAAGACTTCCTGTTATTCCTTGATCACTTCGCAAAACACACCAAGGTCAGCCTAGACAAGAAGGTTTTGCTTTTGATGGATAACCACTGTTCTCATATATCAGTGAAAGCTATCGACTTCTGCAAAAAAGGGGATAGTGCTACTTACCTTCCCCCCACACTGCAGCCACAAACATCAGCCACTGGATCGCAGTGTCTACGGCCCATTTAAGAAAATGGTGAACACTGCAAGTGATGCATGGATGATGATGAATCCTATTACAATATATGACA